>CM057846.1:57120659-57132974 GCA_030068395.1 Apalone spinifera | reverse complement strand
CGATATTCCACGCTTAGCCTCATTTGCATATTACTCACGCAAGAAGCCACGAGTATAGACATAGCCTTACTGTATTTCAGACTTCCTGTGTGATGGATAAGTCACTTCACATCTTTGTACTCAGGTCTCCCATCTATAATGTGGAGATAATGATATCTAGTGTGAGCATTCATTTATTAATATTTGCAAATTGATTTGAAATTGTTCTGCGGTTGTGCTACCAGTGGAAGGTATCATCATCATACCCAGAAACCAATGTGCTAAACAGTGAGTCATCTTTCAGTGCAGGTATAGTTTTATGTTCTGTTTGTTACTGAAGAGTCTGAATAATATAAAAATAGGCAAGGGTATTTTACATATATGTTCCATTCAGAAAGACAAAATATGCTTTATTCATGTAATATACGAAGATATTTCACGTCTCCAAATGACATTTGTCAGAACTTTGTTCCCTCCTCAGTAATAGAGCTACAAAATGGGAAATTTCTCTATTTTTCTGGGTTGGGCGATGGTTGGCTTACTTATCATCACAAAGTAACAGTGGTTTAAAACTAGCTTTCAAATAGAAATATGGACTAAGAATTATTTTTAAACTATGCTACAGCATCACAGCGAATAATAATAATAATCCTATAAGTAAAACCTGATGCAGGGGTGAGAATAAAAACTGTCTGGCCCAGTATGAGATGAGATGAGAAAAATCCAGCTCTTTAAGTGATGACCAAACCAATTATATTTAAGCACATTATGAAAAATCTTGTCTGTAGGAAGGTATTTATGGTATTGCAAGTGCTTCTGTAGATTTTGCCCACGCTTAATTTTTTTTCAATCTTTCCATAACAAAATCAATTATTTCACATTCTGTTTTCAGTCTGTTTGACTTTTCCTTGCCTCAGCTCCCTCTCTCTCCCCTCTTGCACACCCTTTCTCTCTCTCATATCACCTCAGAGCTTTCAGAAAAAATACTGCCTTTCTGTGTGCTATGTTCTTGAGCTTTAGCAATTTTCCATTTCACTTCTTTCTCGTTATACTTTTTCCATTTAATATTTGAGGAGAAAAATTGTTCTTTTGAAGGTGAACAGGACTCTCTAAAGATGGTTTTGGGCCAAGAATATAATACTTTCAAATATAAAGTTTACTTTTGATTTCCAATGTTTTCCATTCCTCTGTTGTCTGGAAATAAATCAATAAATAAAGCTTTGTTTTACCAACCCCAGAGCGTGTGTTCATGCAACTGTCAATGTTACATGTTCACAGATTACTTCCCAGTAGCTTGGAGACATGCTGTAGGCTTAAGAGTTATATAGTCCACCCTTTCTTGGGCCATATAGTTCTTATCCACAGTTTTTAAGGAGCTGTGGTGTGTGCTAGGGACGAGGAAAATTGGTCAAGGCTTTGGTGATGAATTTGTATCCTGGGGCTCATGGTTTTATGGGGGACTAAGGGAAGGTAACATGAGCTAGGTCATTGCCAGTGGTCATTGGATAGTCTGCCATTGAATGGAAGGGTATTCTGTATAAAAGGCACATGCCTTACCTATTTGCTCTTTGGTAGCAGAGTGTGGCACTGCAGGCATACCTCTTAATTTCCCCAATCAAGTTCTCTCTAAATTCAGCACATCTTTTATGTATCAAAAAGTGCCCTCTTCCTGCTTAGGATCTCATTTATTAATGGAAAGCTCTACAAACACAAGAACAATTTTCCCCATGGCTTCTTATCAGATAGAGAGACTTCATCTGTATTTGTCGGCCCCTCCCTCCCAAGCCCTTTATCTGCAAGCACGCACAAGCTTGATTCCTTTTTTCAAGCGAGAGCTTTCCTGCCAACTGAAGCTCTGCTCCAAACAGCTGCATGCTCATAGGTATCAGTAAGGTCACACCTTAAGTGCCTTTCATTAGGCATTCTCCTGTGCTGTTCTCTGGGAATTCCTCTCCCTTAGGATTCTCCTCATCTTAGAAGCACCTCTAGTATCACTTGATCATGTTGCTGATACTTGTTGGTCCCATAGTTTCCAGCCAGCCACTTGGGCAGTTAACTATTACAGATGGGCAGAAATGGGCTCATTCTCTTTAAAGAACTCTGTCACAAGTGGACTGGGCCTTGACCCTCCCCCTTAAAAGGTGTAGTTATCCAAAGCAGAAGGTGTGGGGGGCAAGTGGCTTTAATTAGTGCCCTGCGATTTGCTGAGATTGGAGAATGTGTGATGAAGGGCTATGTACTACAATAGAGACATTTTAACAATAATGTTTTAAGAAAAAACAATTAAAACATACAGATTTTAAGTAAAATTGCTAGTGATATTTATATCACAATGCAAAAAAGCTTTCCTTTGCTCTGAATGTATGATAAGTGATCAATTATATCGGATATTTTCCCCTTATAGAGTAAATGGAGAAGTCCATGCAGTCTTCTAGAGCAGTGGACAAATATGAGACCACTCTTTTATTGCACTGGCAAGTACAAGAATACCACAGCACTTAGATACAGACCTTATAAATATACAAGAGAGAAACAGAATGAGTCAACACATTGCCCACTTTGCATAAAAGTTATCATAGATTAAGTTGAAAGTTTGAAAAATAAATTAAATGTGCAAACCTTTGGGTTGTCTGTTGCTGGGATATTATGGTAATGATAACAAAACTATAAACAAAGAACCTAAGCTACAGCATCTAATAAATTTGTTAATTTGGCAGTATTCTTTTAAGTTGCAAAGACAATAATAAGGTAGAGTTTAGTTATAAAATAGGCCACTGTAATTACAATCTTTCCTTTTCTTGCAGCTTATAAGGTATATGATTTTAACCATGGACTTGAAGGTCTATAAACATATGAGAGAGATGCTGCAAATCTATGATTAATCCTTACATTTGTTTGGCTCACTATGGGTCTGCTAAAAGAGAGAGCGGCCATGCCCCCCCTCCCCCAAAAAAAACCCCACCCTGTACACATCTGTTAATTTCTGAAGGTGATCATTCACCTTGATCTAGGATGATTGTTGCCTGCATCTTGCTACCTTTCTGGGAATGGGAATCTGCTCTCCTGGATTCCTTGAACTATGATTAACACATGCTCTCCTATTATTTGAATGTTTCTACTATCTTACTGTTCCTAGTGTCCATTTCAATAAAGCACTTAACTGTATGCTTAAGTTCATCCCTAATCAACAAAGTAGTTAATTAGGCATATACATACATTTTATTCAATTAAATGTCACTTAGGCACATGCTTAAAGTTAAGAAAGTGTTTAAGTGCTTTGTTGAACAGGGGCTTTACTCAGCACTGAAAATGGAATCATGGCTCAAATCTTTAAATGCGTTTAAGGTAATTAACTCCCTAGGTTTCAATGGGAGATGTTGCTCAAATATCTTTGAGGATCTGGGCCCATGCATTTTGTCATAATAGAGAGAGATAATTAGTGTGATATATCTTTGTGTTTTAACACTATCTCTTGGAGTTATAATCTTGAAATATGTATTCCAAATTTTGTTCTTGATAACATTTTTCAATGCATAGATATTAATAAATATTGTTTTCATTTTTTCATAAAGTTAAGCTGTCCCAAAAGGCAAAAGTGCTGATAAACTGTAGCTCCTGGCTTCCATCCAGCTGTGTCTTGTCCAAGTCAACTATAACTGAATCTGCAATGCTGAGATATTTTGCTGAAAAGGAGAAAGGGGAAAAAGAAAGAAAATGGACAAAGTCAAGCTAATTTTACATAAGGTGCATCAAAGGCTAGGAATTGAGTGCTTTTGCTGCAGTGTAATTATTTTTGAATTAGAACTCTTCACTGAGGAAGCAATGGCATACTTTAGGCATGATTGAATTAACAAATTTAAGAAAAGACTACCCCAGACATAATAAGCATTCCATTTTGCAATTTATAAAACATGTGGCTCTGATATGCAGCTTAGGAAGTCATACTCTATCTTCATGGGTGAATGGCTTGAAAAGTGGAAGAACTCACTGAGCATGAAGAATTCTGTGTCATAGTTTGGCAAGACCACTTACTTTATCCAGTGTGTAGTCTATTTATTGAGGGGGAGGGGGAAAATGGGCAATTTGAGAATAACTTAATGAACATAACAGTCTTCTCAAACTGACTAATTCTGTTGTAAATTTTTATGTGAGGGGGAAGAGGAAACTCTTTCAGAGAAGAAATGGTGTCAGAATTGTTTTGGAATGACTCATATTGTGTTTCTTTAGAATTTGCCACTGGATTTTAAATGTTTAACTGAGAGAGCTCTTAAGAATGACAGGTTTCATGTCAATATTTATTTCCTTGCAAGTGCATTTGAATAAAGTAAAACCTGTGTCCTAAATACATTCATGCACAGGCATTTGCAATGCTCTAAGTGCATTTTAATTCTAACTGAGCAGTTTTAGCTGTGAGCAACTGCACTGAAAAAAGTAGATGAGTCTAATATGTTAAAACATACACATAGCGTCACAGGTAAACTAACAATTGATATCAAAATAGACTGACCTGTTGCAAATACATCTATATCTTTTGTGATAAGAATTCTGCGGGGAGATACTGTTGCTCTTTCAGATTCTCCTGAATGGACAATGCCAGTCATATTAAGTTACACAGCTATGTGATGGTTTCGTAAGGGGACTAAATGTCCATTGAGGAGGATTTGATTTCAACCATCTTACTCACTGTTAGTGACATAAACCAGATTTAAACCTAAGTGAAAACTTCCTCCCCAATACCCATGATCCTGTTTTCCCTCTTAAACTTAGGTATATACATGACATTTTTAACTTCCCCCTAAATATCTTCCATTATATATTTCTTTATTAACATTTTATTAAAGAGAGCCCTTATCTGCATTATGATGCATAAGTTTTGCAACCCTGCTTCCACAAAGAACTCTGTTGGCATCAACAGGGCTCCATACGTGGAGAGGTCTATCCACCTCTATGCACACATAGATTGGGCTGCAATCTATGCAACTCTTTTTTGCATTTAAGGCATGCTGCTTATCCTGTGATAAAAATAACTAATATTTAGGTATTAGATTAGGATATTAAAATAAATGGAAGAAATATATCTTCTTGACATCTTGGAACTGGTATGCTACCATAACTATTAATTAACTAAAGCCACATGAACTAAAAGAGATGGTCTAAACTTTATCAGCTGTAGCAGCATATGTTAGAATAATACTTCTTTTATTATAATATTATATTATGTATTAGCCAATTATATTTGAGGGTATTTGATTATTAATAACTACCCTTGTCATGGAATTTGAACAGGAATAACTAATCTTACAACCCAGCAATGGATTGTCCCCCATTATTGCCAGATAGAGTTACTAATCAGCAGAGAAAGGCATTGATTTTTTAAAAAAAAACACAATTATAAATATATTTCATGTTGAACAAATTTTGTCCTCATTGTTTATTGCTATTTTTACTCCTGTGGTCTATTATTTTTGTACTTTGAAGGATGTTTCAAAAATAAAACACAAGTTCTTAGCACAGCATTATTGCAAGAACACAGTTTAGATGTTATAAAGTACTGTTCACGAACAGTGTTAAAGAGAACTTTGCATTATCATTTAGGTCTTAATATGTCCATAGATCCTGATTTGTCACCAGAAGTGACATCCTCATCAGTAAAAATACACTACAAATAATTACTCCTTCTGTCTGAGTGCACTATCAAGATAAAATTAAATAAGTGATGGGGGTAGAGGAACACTGCTATGAAGCACTTTATTTGTAATCCTTGGGTAAGAGGAGATAAATGTTAGCCTCTAGGATGAATCACATCATTCATTTGATTTCGAATATGACAAAATGGACTGTAATTTTGTGCCACTGATAAACTTACTATATTTACATTAGTAAATAGTTTAGTGTTAAATTCCTTAATGGATTCCAGAAGTATCATTCCCGACTAACCAGATACCAGTTCTCTCTATATTATCATTTTGTCATTATTGCATTTAGTTTAATGAAAACAATAATGTATATTTGACTTCTATAAACATGACACATCAACATATTTAAATATACATTTTACTTAGTTTTCTTTAGAGTGAAAAGAAAATATACATTAATTGTGCAATGGAAGTGAGCATTTTTCCAGTTCAGCGGCTTCTGCTGAATTGTAGACAATTGGGTTGCTTCTAAAGAAGGATAGCATGGCCTGTAAGTAAGGCAGTTAGTAGAGGCTTAGTTTACTACTTCTACCACCTGTCTTCTGGCTTAATATTGGAAGCAAGAAGCATGCAATTATGAGGAAATGAAAATAAATGACACCGTTCATTGCACATTACAAAGTGTCTGGCAGAAAGAATGCTGCTTAGGTGGTCCTGATGACCCCTGGAGAAAAACATATCTCATGCCTGGGAAGACATCAGTGAATTAGACACTAACCCTGATTTTATCTGTTATTAAATATAACAGTTTTCTTCATCACTCCTATAAACTTCATTTTTAATTATACAGGACTTTTGAAAAGCAGAAAAAAAATTAAAACAGAGCACAGTTTCATATGCTAGAAGCACTCTACTTCATGAATACAAGAATATTTGCTCCTGATTTCTGAAGAAAATCCAGCAATTAAATTCCTATCACTTAGAAATATATTCACAATCGCATGATTTTGAGCTGACTACGTTCTGTTCTAGGAGGGGAGCAACTTTTTTTAAAAAAATAATTCAGTCAAACTAAATCACAGTTAATGTAATATTTCCTAATTGATAATTAAGAATCACCCTATCCTGAAATCTCAAAACCCCAAGCCTAATACATTTTTAAATGCCTACTTTGTAAATGGCATACAATTTCACTGCATGTTTTACAAAGTTGTTAGGAAATAATAATTTGCTCTTAGTAGCACTTTGCATTTATATGTCCCTGCATGCTATTACAAAGCTGAATAAGCATTGTTGCAGCAAGGCTGGGGGACTGACCCAAGATTACATATCACATCTTGATTTAGGTGAAAATGATATATTCCATTAAAAAAAGGAAAATGTGTTTAAGATAACCAAACTACCTGAGAGTTAATAGGTCAAATTCATCCCATATGCAAGTGATTTTAATGGATGAATGTGACCCACAGTGCAGGATTTAAGTGGCCATAGATAGAGCTGGGTGAAGCTTTAAAAATGAAAGCAGAAACAATGCAAAACTTTCTTGGAGTCAGGTTCTGTAATAAAACAGGTTTGCCAAAGTTTTTAAATAATTGAATCCAGTGAGTCTGTGCTGAGTTATCAGATAACGTGGGAAGACATATCATTTTAGGTAAAAACAATACCATAACTCTGAACTCTTTGGTATGGTTTTGTTCTGAAAACAAGCAAGTCTTGATAGCTTTATTTGCATATTGTTTTGAGTTTTCTTTGGTTCAACCCCAAAACCTTGAGTATAACTAGGTGCAATTCAGGAGGACATAACTAATCAGGTTAATAAACCGCTTCTAAACGGAAACCAAGTTTCACACATCTGGCTATACCATGTTTCAACTTTTTTTTTTTAACACTGTGTGCACTCTCTTGAAGAGACATTTTCCATCCATAATTTTAGGCAGCATCAGAATTGCCCTGTGTTATGAAAGGTGCACTACTTTATAACACTTACAATGTCAAAAACTCTTGATACAAAGAAGTATGCATATTTCAGTTATTGAGTTTCAACTAGTTAAAAAGCAGATCTTTCCAAGCACATTATTTACCTACCCTAATGCACAACATGAAATAAAATTGACAGTTGTATTACCACACTGAACTGCCAAGCAGTTCACATCAAACATTTACAAATGTCATTGCTTTGCAGCCTTATGGATCTCTGGAATATTTCCAACACAGTGGCCTTGGTGGTATTAGGCCTTTTGAATGTACTTTATATAAGGTCTTTGGTTTCCATTAAAATTAATGGAGTGCAGTTCAAGTGGCTTTTCCCTAAGTTTGCACTGTGTGTCACTCAGGGTTAACAATAAAACATTCTGTATACAGTAGTTGGCATTAAATATGGACTTTAGCACACCAGAGTGCTTATCTTTAATATGGTATTTCCTGTAATGGAAGTTGCTGTGGTGAATTTTACTACTGTGCATAATAAGTGAAGTTCTTAATTTCACCCTCATTGTGTCTATAAAGAATGAATAAATAAAATCATAGTTACACTAGAAATATTTTCCTCTAATGGAATGCACCATCAGAAGCTAGGAAGTTGAGTTTCTCTGGCTATGTCTACACTATATAGAGTTTTGGTATCCTGAAAAAACTGCTGCATCCAGGGAACATGTCTGCTCTTCTGAAATTTTTTTCAGAAGAGCAGATGTGCTTTTTCAGCATCCCTGTAAACCTCATTTTACGAGGAAAAAGGGATGTTCCGAAAAAGGGGGGGAAAGCAGGGAAAGCATCCAGTGTATGGGAGCAGGGCACAGCACAAAAACAAGTAAGTGCCTCCCCAACCTTCCATGCCCAGCACCTGCACCCCCAACCTCTTTTACGCACCCCATCCCCTACTGAGATCCTGCACTCTCCCCCTCCCCGCTCCTGTACCCTCCCCCCTGGCCAGACACCTACCCTCACTCTGCTCCTACACCCTCATCCTGTATAGACAACCTGTTCTCAGCCTGCTCCTGCATTCTCCCTTGCTCCTGCACCCTCCCTCTTGGCCAGACTCTGCACCTTCTGTTTCTCCTGGCCCCTCTTACTGGACAGACACCCTACTCCCAGCCTGCTCCTGCACCCTACTTCCCACTCAGACCATGTACCTTCACACCCTCCTGTACCTCACCTTCCATCCAGATCCTGCACCCCCATCCCTATCTCACTCACTGGCAGCCCTGTCCTGACACAGAACCCTTCATTTCTGGCCCCAGCCCAGAGCCTTTAGTGCCCATAAAATCCACTAACCCTGGAACCCGAGAAAAATTAATCCGGCCTGAGGCCTTGAACCTCAGTCCTCCCTGCACCTCTCCTTGCCATGAGGCTGGAGCTCCAGAGACATGAGGTGTTTCAGTTGGAAGGTCACATCAGTGAGGGTTGGGGGTTATTTGGAGGGTTTGGTTTTTTTGCTTCTCAGTTGTGGGGTCCCCAACTGATTTTTCTGTGGATCAGTGACCCCCAACCTAAAAAGGTTCCCCGCCCTTGCCATAAATAAAGATAATGTTGAAACATTTGTGTTGGAAGCAGGGCCGGTCCTAACCAATTGGCGGCCCTTGGCAACCGCTCAGCTCACTCGTAGAGTTGTCAGATGGTTTAAAAAAAATACCAGACAAAAATTTGTGAAGCAAAAATAAAGGGGGAAGGAAGGTCGGGGAGGTAACCAGGGAGGGAGGATTCAGGAGGTCAGGCCGAAATGTGGTTGTAGCCTTGTAGCCCGTCCCTAAGACCGGCTCTGGCTGGAAGTAATATTTTGCTTTATTTAAAATGAAGCCTGACAACAAGGCTCCAGTCAGAATCCAGCCCCCATCTGGCTGAAGCTTCCTATCCCTGGCCCTGATCCAGGGGCAGGCCAAGTAGTCTGGCCCCCCTCTGGCCACAGGAAGGCTGGTGGTGGCCCCCCTTCTGGCTGCAGCACAGGTAGGAGTGGAGGCCATGATGCCTGAGTGCAGCAACCCAGCCCCAGCCAGGTAAGGTCATCCCGCCCCAGGGTCCCCACACATACTCTGTTTCCTACATGCTAGTATCCTACCCTCTGCACCTCCCACAGACACTCTGCCCTGAGCCCCTCATATACACCAACCCTGACTGCTGCACCCCCACATCCATAAATTGCACCTCCAGCAGCAGCAGAAGTCCAGTTAAAGTCTCTGAGAACAATGTTTCTTTCATGCTATTATTAATTCTTATGTCAATTATCAATAATATTAAGTTGTATATTTTCAGTCTTACAAATGGGCATTCTTCTACTGGCTCTTTGTTGGTCATTATAAGACTAGTATCACCTTTTCTAAATTTTGATGTAGTTTGGCTCTTTGGTTTGAAAAGGCTGCTGACCCTTGCACTAGGGAGTTGTATCTCATTCTAACCAGTAAAAGCTTGTGAAAGCTGCTGATCAATATCTTAAACAGTATTCTCTGCAAATAGTTCTGTGATTACTGAACACCATTGTATGAAAATATCAAAATAGACTGAGGTGTTAGGAAGGAGGCACCTGAAGGGATGGAAGTAACGACAATGGATAATTCTTAAAAAAATAAAATGCAAGTATTGTCAAAGAATGCTGGCTCATCTAAAAAAGTACAGAAAGTTCTTAAAAATCAGATGGGTCATTGAATAAAACTTGATCCATTGAAGTGGAAGACCTGAATATTGATACATTTGAGGATCCTACAGATGAGACATTAGTGAGGCCATCATCATCACTCAATTGTCATTAGTCAGTCATGATAACTTAAGTTCTTTGTTGTTGCTGGGTTCTGGCAGCTTTTAAACTTTATTTATTAAGAATCAGTATGGTAAAGATGAGTTAGTGTATATGCATAAAACTCCACGAAAAGCATATAAACCAATGAAAGGCAAGGACTTGAATATGATGAAGTTCCAATCTTCTTTTATGCTCAAATTAGTACCTTCAATATAGCATAAAATGAGCAATTTAAAATATGGTATTTCTTTGCCCAGGTTATGCTCCATCAGACAGATTTTAATATGGAGGTCAACTACTAGATGGTGCACATACAGCAATGGGAAAAAACTGAAGGAAGAACAAAAAGAATCAACAGTGACTTTCAGGCACATAATCCAATGTGAGAAATGACTTGGTGGTAACTGCAAGCACTGACCCAGGGAAAATGTGTTCCTACTTAATAATATTAAGTCTGTATATTCAACCCTCCACTCCAAATATTCTGTCCAAATAGCTGGCTATGCCACCCAAATATGTAGATTAAAGTACAACAAAAAGGGCACTGCCATCTAATGGAATCCCAAAGCACACTGTAGGCACATCTACAGGGCAAAACTTGAATTAAGCTATGTAACTTCAGCTATGTCAATTGAGTAGCTGAAGTCGAAATAGCTTAATTCGGCTTTTGGTGCTGTCTGCACAGCAAGAAGTCAAAGGAAGAACACTCTTCCTTTGACTTCCCTTACTCCTTGTGAATGCAAGGTTATAGGAGTTGGAGTAAGAAGTCCTCCAGCTCACCATTATTTCAAAATAATGGCTTGCTGTGTAGATGCACTCTGTGGGTGCTTAACAGTTCTGCAATTGCCAGGATCCCTGCACCTGCTTAACTGAAGATGATGTTCAAGAACACTTAGTGGAAGACTCAGAAAGACTGTAGACTAGACTCTCAACAACTGCCAAGAAGGGAAGATTCATGTGCAAAGATAGCACTAAATCTTCTTTGCAGTTCCCTGGTCCTGTGCAGAAATTAAAACAGCCCTTGAGCAGCTCTACTTTGTCAGCTACTAATGTTCCTGAGTTGCTGAAACCACATCCAGGCAAGGATGCCATTTTGGGAGTTTGGGGGGCAGCAGCCGTGTGCTCCGGGACGTGGCTTGCTTTAAGTACAAAGGACACATATTTAAAAGTGCCCAAGTGATGTGTAAGTCTAAGTACCCTAATCTAAACTGGTTGCATGGCCACCATTTTGGAACCATCGGGGGAGGGAGAAGCAGCCATGCGTTCCAGGATGTGGTTTGCTTTTCATCCCATTTCCTGGACTATCAGGGAGTGAGGGAAAAGTGCTTGCATTCCGTGCATGCCTCTCTCACCTGGCTGGTGAGCTCCCTTCACCAACCAGGTGTGAGAGGCATGCACAAAATGCAAGCACTTCCCCACAACTCCCTGGTAGTCCGAGGAATGGGCACTTTTAAACATGTGTCCTTTGTGCTTAAAGTTGGGCATGATCATATATGTACTTTCTTAGGTTATGTCTACACCACAGTGTTATTTCAAAATAGCTTATTTCGACATAATGCGTCTACACACAAAATGCATTTCAAAATAGCTTTTTGCTATTTCGAAATAGCGCGTCCACACTGAGTGGACACTGAATCGCATTTAAGGCCGGCCAGAACCAGGTCCGGCAGGGCATCAGGTCAGGAGTTATTTTGTGTGGCCGCTGCCTGAGGCTATCTGAGGCTGTGTTTAAAGGGACCACCCCACCCCACCCCTGGACAGCCAGTTCTCAGGTTTCCCTCCTTGCTTGCCTACCTCGATGAGGGACAGCAAAGCATTTTGTCTCTGCATGCTCTGATTGCCCTCACTCGGGACACCACAGTACTCTGAAACAAGGAGCCAGAGCTGCCCCTGGGCACCCTGGTACATCTCGTGGATGCATTGCTGTGAGCCTGGCTGCACTTTTTGCAGGCTGCCATCTGGGAGGTCCATCGG
>CM057846.1:57080796-57105273 GCA_030068395.1 Apalone spinifera | reverse complement strand
CGCTCATCCCTCTGCCCCTTCCTGCGGCTGCGCAGGAACCGGGCGGTGAGCAGTCCCCTACCTGGAGACTGGTGGGTCCTGCTCCCCCACCCCTTCTTGCAGCTGTGGAGGAACCTGCGGGCGGTGAGTGGCTAATCCTCCCCTCCCCCCCTCACTGTAAATATACCCCAGCAAATATATCCCTGGTACAGAAAAGTCTTGTATACCCCGCGGGTTATATTCGTGCGCGGAGTATACAAGATTTTTTTTACTCAAATAGAAAAAACTGCGGGGTATATTCGGGTGCAGGGTATATTCAGGTGCGGGTTATATTAGCTAAATTATGGTAATAACTTTAATTGGACCAACTTCTGTTAATGTGGGTAACAAGCTTTTGAGTGTCACGGAGTCCTTCTTCAGGTATTGCAAAAGAAAGTGTTAACGCTAAATACAAAGTGGGACATACTGTAAACCCTGAAATCAGCATCTGTACAACAGTATTTCTAAGAGGCTGGCAGAGGGCTTCAAACAGACTGCTGTGCAGTGTTGAGAGACAATCAGAGATCTTCAAGGTGGCCTCTCTTATGTGGAAGTTCTCAGTCTATTACTTGAGTGTCTATAGCTCGTCACTCTCTGAACATCTGTGGTCTGGCATGATTTTAATTAGCCAGATGTTCACTTATCATAGGTATGGCCAAATTTCACGTGGTCCCATAAGTTTGTTTGTTTACCAATCCTGGCTCTCAATGTTCTGTGTTGTTATTTAGTGCTAATCTACCCCTAAATGTCTTCTAAGAGTCCAGTACACAGTGAAAGTGTTGGTAATGCTGCTAGCCAATATTGACCTTCCATGGTTTAACACATGGCAGGTCCTGAGGGTGCCAGACTAGAGAGGTTCAATCTGTAGTCATGACAGGCCTGCATGAGGATGGGAGCCCATGACACCTTGCTAGTTTTCCTGGACTAGAAGTGCCAGTCTGCAAAGGAGGAATCTGCAGGAATTGCAGCAAGCTGTCTCCACTCTGTTATTTAACATCCAGAGAGCGTGATCTGCTTGCCACCATCTTCTGAGGGTCATATGCCATTGCTGAAATGTCCTTCACTATGTTTCATGACCTCTGTTTGCATTCTGCTACATAAACAGTGCAGCTAGATGCAGGCACAGTTTATATCTTGGCACCAGGCAGAATGGACAGAAGTGAGGAAAGTGCAGAGCTGGAAGTGGTTCAGCTAAATGCGTTGGCAGGCTAAAACCACTTCCGTACAAGCTCTGAGGAAGGACAAACAAATTTTCTCACAATATACCACGAAACAATTCCAAAACCTTGAGTGGCTCAAATGAGAAAGATGATAAGAAGCCTGAGATACTCCCCAGAAATTTTGGCATTTTACCCATTGGTCTGCTACCAATGTAGACAATGGCTACGTGGGTATGAATTGTGTTCTTCTTTGTAGGATGGTCACTGGCATGTGAGCTTGGCAAGCTTGGGTTGACTTGATTAAAATGTGCAGTAAAAACGTACTCTTGGTACATATATGTCATGTAAAAAGCAATTAAGCTCTTATGGAAGATACCAATGATAGGATTCACAATCCCAATGCAGGCACTATGTAAATGGTAGGATGTCCTTGGGTACTGGATAGTATTAGATGACCTGTGGGAAGAGGAGGAGAGGTGATGGAAACACCACAGAGAAACCAGAAGAAACCTGCAGCCAACCAGAAAACACTGAGAAAATTCTGAGAGAGAGTGAGCGAGCGAGTGAGTGAGTGAGTGAAAGAGAGAATGCAGAATGCTGGTTACAAAGAGGCTTGGAACTGTGAGCAAAGAAACTGTCTCTTTTTTATTCTACTGTGCTGATGGACGCAGGACTTTAAGTACATTATTTATAAATCAACAGGTTGCATGATTGCGAATATTGTCTAACCACTCAGATCAAAAGGGGATAACAATTTTTTTCCAATTCAAATATTTACTGTGTTAGCAATCCCATTGCAATTTGGTGTAGCATACAAATTCCCACTTTTCTCTGATATTTTAGCTTTTTATTGTATTCACATTCCTCAAAAAGATGCTTGAAAATTGAGTTTTAAGAGGGTACTTTAAAAAAAAAATATCAGAGGGGTAGCCGTGTTAGTCTGAATCTGCAAAAGCGGCGAGGAGTCCTGTGGTACCTTATAGACTAACCGAAGTGTTGGAGCATAAGCTTTCGTGGGCAAAGACCCACTTCGTCAGATGCATGTAGACTACAGGATTCCTCTCCGCTTTTAAAAAAAAAATGTTGATTTGGGGGAAAATGCTGGAGAGTTCCAGGGTTTCCTGTAGGTTTGAGTCATTGCATAATGTTGCTATAGTATTTTATTATTTTATTTTAGTAAATGAATACAAATATTTTAAATGACCCTCCTTTGGCTTTAGCGTGTTATCTAAAGTTAAATAAAAAGACTAGTAGAATGGAAAGAAAAAATAATCACTTCCCTCCCACCCAGCATATTTTCTAAAGAACTAAAATTCCTTCAAATTTTGCCAAAATTTCCTGTATATTTGTCTTGTTTCTGCTGCCAGGTTTCTTCATCCTCTGCCAGCTTCTCTCTCTTGATGCTACTTAATTTTTCCATACATCAAATGCTTCACACCTGATTAGACCAGCTTTGCACTGCAAGTAGGATAGGGGACTGCCAATCTGCTATGATTACAAGCCAGACTGTCTGTTGGAGATTTTGGCTCATTTTGGAGGCTCTCCTCACAACACTTTATGCAGAATAATCAATTTCCATCAGGACGAGATACGTTTCAGATTGGGTCTTATCTCTTGAGATTATAATATAATTAAAAATCACTCTTAAGAAATCTTATTGGTTATTTTCACCAGATGTGCCTTAAATCATTCATTCTATTCTTTCGACAACTAGGAGTTCAACCCATTTTAAATAATCTTCATTAAGTAATAAAGCACAAAGACAGAATTTTATATCTTGTTTCAATCTTAGGGGCCTTCTGAAATCTGTCTAGTCATATCCCAAGTCATTGCATAAGCATTGTTAGGGGTGTTTTGTTTTGTATTTTTAGAGCTTGCTTCAGCTTTAGCCTAAATCCATAGTTGCAAAAAATTTGTTTTGTCAGCAGTTTTTTGCAAAATAAATTCAAGGCTGAAAACTGAACAGGCTAAAATATATATGATTAAAGAATTAAACATGAAGATATTATTCTTATATTTCAGCAGAAATTATATATAATCTCACTCCAATACAAATAAATCTCATGTTTAATTCCTTTGCTGAGCTGCATACTAAATGAAAAATGGAGACAAGGGATATTGTGTATATTGTTTGTTCATTTATAATACTTGTGAAATTCTAGGCTGATTTTACTGTGGAAATTCAAAGATTTGTTGGATGAGTTGGGTTTATTTATTGAGAGCTGGTATTTTCTATTTTGGAGCTGTGTAGGTGTATGAAGTTGACTGTCTTTAAAGGAAGCACTCTTACTAATTTCAAACCACAACTCAACATTTCTATATTATTTGTATTCTCCTGCTAGATACCACAGCCGACATTCTGAGAACACTCTCCTCAAGCTTGTTAGGTGGCAAAACTCTCCATGCATTCCTTTTCTTCTTAGGTCCAAATTGTACGTATCCCTTGCAAGCCTGCTCAGGGGTGGTGAAGAGGAAGAAGCTTCCCTGCCATGCTTTTATGCAGCTGTTTGGGGACTTTGTCTACCCTGCAGGGTTTTTGTGCAAGGAGCTTTTTGCGGAAGATATCTTCTGCAAAAACGTCTTGTGCAAAAGCGCGTCCACACCTCAAAAGTGCATCGCAAAAGCATGGATACTCTTGTGCAAGAAAGCTCTGATGGTCATTCACAGAATGGTCATCCGAGTACCTGTGCTTTTTCTGATAGGCCTGTGGAGCGTCCACACTTGCCTTTTTGCAAAAGAGATATAGCGCAAAAAGGAGTTATTCATCATGGGGAGAGGAATAATTCTAGTGGCAAAAGCCTTCTGTCCTGTTGATTTACTGTTTTTGTTTTTTTTTTTTTGCACAAAAATGCATTTGAGGTGTGGACATGCCGCCGTTTTTTTGCGCAAAAACCTTATAGTGTAGACATAGCCTCAGGGAACACGGGAACCACACTCTCCTGCTTAGGTGCAAGACTTTGAAAAAGGGATAAGGATTAAGCAGGGGTCATGTGTCTATGCCTTGTCCTTCCTTCTGCAGCAGCCTGCAGAGTAGAGCTGTTGGTCCAGTCATAGCATTCTGCAGCATCCTAATGGATGCACATGGGAAGAGAGCATCTCAGCATGGAACAACACTCATATTGTCAATGCTGGATCCATTTTCTCTCTCTTGCTTCTCCTGAGGCAATAAATCTACACAGCAACTCATACGTCTGTGTCACAGAAAACACAATCTAACCCATGAAATCCTTGAAGCCTGGACTGTCTTCATATGTGTTTGACCAGTACCTGGCAGAACACAATCTGTGTTCAAGCACAAAGGCATTTCTCTCTTTCAAATTAGGGAATAACTTGTTTTCCCAAGCAAATGCATTAGCTCTAACAGCCATCTTCCAGGAATATCTTTAGTGCACAGACAGCACTAAAAGCTGAATGTGAAGAAAGACAATAAAACTAAACATAGACTAAATAAGAGCAATAAGAGAAGCAACAGACTTAAAACACAATTGTCCTAAGTACACAGAAAATGACTTTGCAAGCCCAACATGCAGAGATAATGGCTTTTTAAACACTGACAATATCTTCTGAGACAAATGCTGAAGCTAAACTACATTCTTGCTGCTTCCTGTTCCATGTTCCTTTTCATCATCCTGCAGCAGTAAAGTAGACTACAATGGAGAAGGTGTGCATTCAACCAAGTGCTTGCTCCATCAAGTATTTGGGGGAGGCATCTGAATCTAGTAGATAAGGCGATGGTGTAATCAGAGGAGTTAGGTTCTATTCCTGCTTCCATGAGGCAAATTGTTTCACTTCTCTTTCTCCTTAAATTGTGGGAGTAGGTTTAGATCTCCTTAAAGTGGAGACCAAAGGCTGTAGTTGTAATCCTAGGTGCAAGTGAGCATTGTATGACCTCCTCGACATAGCTCTGCCAGGTGTCCTTAAGTCTGATCTGAAGAACTCTACTCTTGCAGTTCTTGGCCTCATGACAACTGAAACTGCTCAATGTGCCAAATTTCAGGGAGGAGGGCAGTTTTTATAATATGGAAAAATATGCACCAGGGAGGCAGTTAAAGCTATCAAATTCATTGAATAGATTATATACCATATTTAAAGCTGCTTTCCAGTGGCCAAAGACTTGTGCATTAATTCCTCCTGACAACTCCTTTCTAAATTTAAAAAAGTTTGCTCTCCCCTTGTAACTCAGAAATTAGAGACTAGTAATACAACTCTATATTATATTGAGCAAAATCAGTTTGCTTATATAAGCCAACTATTGGGCCTTCCCTAATAAAAATCCTACAAACCATTTTATAGCACATTTATTCTGTAGAGAAACTGACCACAAGTTCTTCATACAACATCACTGCTGCCAGTTGAGCTTTGTAGTCTTATGAATGTTCCAATGGGAAATCTGAAGGCTGGCATGGGTAAACTGTATTTTAAAACATCACAGAATTGGTGGAACCTAGACTCATGTTGCTTATTATACTGATGATCCAACTAATGGTATTCTCTGCAGCTGAAATCTAATAAAGAGAAACATTACTGAAATGCTAGAAATTGGATTACAGCTGCTAATTGTCTCTTTCATAACCAAGGAACGTCCATGTTAATAATTCTTCGCAGTGTCATTCAAAAGAATTCATCTATTTAAGCATACATTCTCAGACAGATCTGTTTAACACAGCATTTATTAATTTGTTGCGTTCCCTGAATAATTGTGACTGTACATTTATTAAACTCTTTAGAAATGTGTAGGAACAAGAAGAAGACAAAGTAAAGTTAAATCTGAATTGTAGATATGTTGTGAAGAAATAAATGGTTTCTTCCACAGTAGTTGGTTACTGTACTAGTAGCAATGGGTGCAACAAATCTGATATATTCAAACTGTGACACTTATATTCGCTGACTGAAAAAAGGAGAGTTCCATTTTCTTCAGTGCAAAAAAGAGTCACTTATTGAAAGGTCACAGGAAACTGAAGAGAATGTCAAGCACACAGATTGACCTATTAAGAATATAATCAAGCCTTCTTTAAAAAGACAACGTCTACTTTATGAAGGGTGTCAATCTTATTGTGTTCCCCATGTTTCACTAACGCAGTTAGTGTGAATAAAACCTTGAGGAAATCTTACCATTCCAAAAATAGAGAAGCTGGATTATTACATATTGACACTTAAAAAACACATTATAATCTAATCACTGTCTCTATTTTCCTAACTAACAGTTTCAGCACAAGAGTAAAGGAATCATATATTCAGTACATATGGAGGTTGGATTTTTTAGCATGTAACTATTATTAGAAGTGAACTTAATGTTGTTGAAATGTTCAAGAATAATAGTACCAACAAATTATGAACTTTATTTCTTGCTTATGCACAGCAAAAGAGCATGGGCAGTTGACAAGTATCCCAACAATGTTTTTGAAGAGACTACCTTTTGGTTACATTGGGTATTGGCAGTCTCAGTAGCAAGGCCAGCCTTAGGTCTGGGCAAACTGGGCCCATGCCCAGGGCACTGTAGTCAGAAGGTGATGGGCAACTGGACATGAATGTCGCTGGGCAAAGGGGGTGCAGGATACTGGGGGAGTGGAGCAGTGTGGCAGGACATGCTGGAAGTACAGGGCTGGGATTTGGGGGCATAGATGGGAGGAAAGTGCAGAGGCCTGGATAAAGGGGGCACAATGCAGGGGCTATTGGTAATGAGGGCATATGTTGGGGGTGCAGGATCTTGGGAGTCCGTGGGTGCCAGGGGAAGTGGGTGGTGTTATGCCTACAAGGATCAGGGGCACCAAACAACAAATTCATTCATGACAGCATTTTCTATAAGGCCGGCCCTGGAGTAAGAACACTGATCTATCTGATGCTTGGTGCCTAGATTGTTTGATCCTAGGGTTGCTTCTTTTATTGTGTTCAAAATCAATGTATACTTTGCTCCAGTTCTTCCCACTGTGCCACACAACCATGAGTGGCACCACTTGGCTTAAACTGAGCCTCCTGGATGAGAGAGATGGGGTTGGTATACACAAGGGAATGGGAAGGATCTCTAAGTGGAAGGGAGTAGAGGAGTCTGACTAGGCAAAAAGACAGGAAGCAAAGGCAAGAGAGTATGTGTTCCATGTATCTTTTATGGTGAAGCATAATTTCTTCCACTTGAGGAGTACTGTTAATTAGGCTACTCTTGTTCCCTCCTTAAGTTCTATGCAATGGGAAGGTTAAACATGCAGTTGGTGGCAAATCTAACTAGGACCTTCCCTTTTTTTATTATTATAACTCCTTTTGCTAATTTACACTCAGTAGACTGTGATCCTGTGAATTGCTGTTATGTATGAGCAGTAGCATATGAGACAGACTGTAATAACATGGTTTTAGAGGGCTAGCCATGTTAATCTGTAACTGGAAAAACTTAAAAGACAATGAATAGTCTAGCAGCACCTTAGAGACTAACAAAACATGTAGGCTGTGTCTACACTGGGCCACTTATTCCGGAAAATCAGCCGCTTTTCCGGAATAAGCTGCGAGCTATCTACACTGGCTGCTTGATTTTCCGGAAAAGCACTGACTATCTACTGTAAGAAATCAGCTGCTTTTCCAGAAAAACTATGCTGCTCCCGCTCGGGCAAAAGTCCTTTTTCTGGAAAACTGTTCCGGAAAAGGGCAAGTGTAGACAGCACAGTAGCGTTTTCCGCAAAAAAAGCCCCGATCGTGAAAATGACGATCGGGGCTTTTTTCCGGAAAAGCGTGTCTACATTGGCCACAGACGCTTTTCTGGAAAAGCATCCTACCAATGTAGACACTCTTTTTCCGGAAATACTTATAACGGAAAACTGTTCCATTTTAAGCATTTCCGGAAAATCATGCCAGTGTAGACGTAGCCGTAGATAGTATCATGAGCTTTCATGGACACAACCCAATTCTTCAGATGACTGGAGTTATGGATTGTGAGGGTGAGATTCATTTTCTTGTGCTTTCAGGAAGCTTTGCTTGGTGAAAGTACTCAAAACCATATAGCAACATAAACATACATAATTGTTTGGCAACTTCCACATTAGAAGACCAGTTCTTAGAGTTTAGCATCCCTTAAGTACATAGCACCAGAATCTCCATTGGAGAGGAAAACATGCTAATACTGTCCTAATTAATTAGCAAACTTCACCATTCAGTTAGACTACATCAGAGTTTTCAGAAATGTCCCAATAAAGAAGCTGTCCAAATTGAGTCTCTCTCAAGTAAGTAGAGACGATTATAATTGTATGTTATAGTTCTTGTCCACTTTTCTTCTCAAATCACTTTAAAATTCTATATATACATCAATTTAGTGGTATTTGGATGGAAGCATTTAACTGACAACTGACACAAAAGTTCAAACAGAGAAAATGAATACTTGCATTAACAAGTTTAATTTATAGCCACTACACCAAACAGCTTCCCTAATGCATCTACGGTGTTGCTGCAAAATTCAGGAAGTTGAATCAGTCTAAGGCAGAGTTTCTGAGTTCTAAAAATGCCAACATATTGATTCTTCATTCACCTAAATGCATTGATCTGTCATAGTCTGGTGGGGAAAAAAGTGTAGTGGCTCTTTTAAGGGTTCACTCTCTTGGGGGCCGGGAGAAGGAAGGTGGTCAGGAGTGGGAAAGGCATTGCCTGAGCTGATGGATGGTCTGGAGGGTTGCAAATAAGTCACTGACCTCTGCACACTAATGAGAGGGTGTATAAAACCTATTCCTTCAGTAACTGCCTGCAGAGGTGAAGTCAGGATCAAGAGGTGATTCTGAAGTAAAAACCAAGAAGTGATCCATGTTGGCAACTGTCAATTCTTCCAATCACTCAAGATATGGGGTAGGTGAAATCTGAGAGTTGGTGAGGGGAGCCAACAAGGAGGCCATTCAGGCACAGCTAAATCTGAGAACATTGATTCTTGTCCAGTGTTGTCTTAGGGTACTTCTACACAGCAGGGCTAAAGTTGAATTAAGCTATGCAACTTGAGCTATGTCAATTGCGCAGCTGAAGTCGAAATAGCTTAATTTGGCTTTTTGGCACTTGTCTACACAGCAGGAAGTTGGAGGAAGAACACTCTTCCTTCAACTTCCCTTACTCCTCATGAAATGAGGGTTACAGGAGTCTAAGTAAGAAGTCCTCCAGCTCGCCATTATTTCACAATAATAGCTTGCAGTGTAGACGCGTTCTTTGTTATTTTGGAATAACGTCAGTTATTCTGAAATAACGCTGCTGTGTAGACATAGCAGCATGTGGGAAGACTGGGGATTTGCCTACTCAAAGCATTACAGACTTGCCTAGTGTTGAGGTTGCTGGTATCAGACCACTTTTTTTAAAACAGGGAACAGAGTTACCTCAGAAAGGAAATTTCTGTTCAGAGCGTATATTGTTGAGGTTCACCATGCCAAGTGGGAAGTAGGACTAGACTGGATTCATCCGCCGAACAGCTTGGTATATGTTCTCAATAGGTTATACTTCTCAATGGTAGCATCTAAATGAAAGCGAACAGTGGAGGCCACTGTTGGAAGGATAATTCAGTGGTATAACTGTGATAAACTCTTTCTATTTATGCCTTCCTCCAAGAGGCCTCAGAGGTAAGGCAGCTCTGAGTTGGCACATTTTGGCACCGAGCCAAGTGGCCTTTTTCTGTTTATTAGCCAGAGAAGGCCACCTGAATGGATTGATGTACAACTGGGGGACACAATTAGGGAATTCATTAAGGGTCAGGACAAAAAGATTAGGGGTTGAGTTGGGTCCAAAGGAACCACAAGGCATTTGTAAGTGGAGAAGGCTGTGAGATGAGGAAATTGGATGCTGGTTAAGTGACTTGACTGGGAAAGGTAGTGACCTCGTATTGTGAAAGTGAGCATAAGGTTCCAGAGTCATGGGCATATGTGAGGCCCCCAACTGAGAACCAAATCCAATGGTGCAAGTGTGCTAATTTTGCCATCTATTCAATATTCAGGAGCACAGGAATGGGCCATGAGAGCTAGTGTTGGGATCTATAAGCACACTATTATTAACTGGTCAGCCAATTTCTCTGGGCTCACAGCTGTGCTTCAGCAAAAGAGGCATGCTCTGGGATCAACTGATGCTCCTTTTAGACTTTTTTGCAGCCAGGAAGCAGCCACCTTAAATAATGATCATACACCTTGGTAAAAATGATTGTGGATTTTGTAGGGGGGCCGACTTAACCAGCAGGGCAAAATAAGATTTGAGCAGAACCAGTAACTGTAACTAGTCTAATGGTGCAGCAGAGAATGTGGCGGGGAGCTGCCAGGCCAACATGGGTTGGCAAGGCCTGCCCCCAGGCCTGCCATGGCGGCAGGGGACTGGACTCGATGACCTCTCAAGGTCCCTTCCAGTCCTAGTATTCTATGAAATGTGGGATTCATAGGGTGATTCCGCTTGTACAGGAACAAGGAGGGATGATTGGTAATTACCCTCCAATAATATCCTAGTTGGCATCCAAATTATTCTGAATAGGGTACACCTCTCTAGCTGGGTGCAGATATATTTTTGGCTAACGGATATTGTGGAAATTTGGCTGGAAGGAGGCAGCCAAGCTAATTGCTTGTGCTTCTTTGTGGTAGGGTCCATTGCAGATATGTGTTTAATATGATAGCAGTGGGGTCACAGCTGTGGTCTGGGATTGATTGTAGAGGGGAGACGGGATGACAGCAGCTCCCCCCAGACAGAAATGGTGAAGGAAGGAAGGATGGCCTGCCCTATACGTTATTGCTAGAGAGTTCCCAAATGGGTTAAGTTAATAAAACTGTGGCCTAATTAAAACACATTCCATATATCTTGTCCTTCTTCCTCTTTGTCCTGGATAATACCTTACATTTTGCGAAATATATCAATACTCTTCAAGCGCAACAGGTAAAATAAAATGTTGACTTTCTAGCCCAAGTGCTTTGGAGTTACCATGAGCCACAAACAAACCAAAGCAAAACCAACCAGTCATACCCCAGTGAAAATTCTCTCTCCAGTCCCTACGGTCACAAATCAAAATACTTAAAAACATATTAAGGAAATGAAAAATAACCTTTAAATAGTCATATTTCTCAAACATCTAGTTTGATTTAGCTGACACTTTCTAAAACAATTTTGGCATAGGAGAGAACAAAAGGTTGGTAAAAGAAAACACCTCACTTACATTCTATGTGGGTTCATTTAGATTGGGCAAAATTAGGAGTGAGGATGGATAAAATCATGTTTATAACAGAAGCAAGATTAAATCTTAATTATGGAATGACTCATGCCTCTATTATATACAATAGTTCACATATATATATCCAAAATTTTCAGGAATATAATCTTATCCATTCAGCCAAATACAAGATTTTCTTTTCATTTCTTCTCCCCCCCCCCCTCGCCCCCAAAAGATGCTAAAATGAGCACTTATATATCATCTCAATATAATGTTAAGTGTTTTCAAATGACGGTGACCATTTTAGCATAAGTGAACTGTTATTTAATGGTAATATGATAAAAGCTCAATGAAAAGGCTGGCATTTCTTCCAAAATTTGTGCAGATATATTTGTGCAAAGTAAATAAAGAGGGACAAAAATGGGTTAAAATCAGCCTAACAAAATAATTCAGTAACTGTTTGTGTGATGTTTTAATTTGCATCTCTGACCTTCATCAGGGAGATAAATTAACTTATAATAGCTATGGACAAGTATCCAAGTTTGGGGTCTAAATATCTTATTAAGATAGACGTGTTGAAAGTTAAAGGACTCATCAGAGCCACGTTAAGTATATGAGCATTTTTGAGTGTTTTTGCAGTGTCACAACTTTGCTCCAAAAATAACATTATGAGATGACATGATGAGATTCTTTTTAAACAGCTAAGGGACATAGAA
Source organism: Apalone spinifera (assembly GCA_030068395.1). Classification (NCBI taxonomy): domain Eukaryota; kingdom Metazoa; phylum Chordata; order Testudines; family Trionychidae; genus Apalone; species Apalone spinifera. The sequence goes on along the minus strand of CM057846.1, from coordinate 57,093,250 downwards.
ACACTGTCAGAATCACTAAAGTGTTCTTACAGAGCACTTTATAAAGTAACATGAGTAATTGCATGTAAGACTTGCCAACATCCATAGTGCTAACAATATCTGTGGTGCAGTATTTGAAGAATGCAGTGGCAAACTTTTAAATTATGGTTAATCTTCTGCAATGTTATTTTGTTCAAAAATAGCAAACTTTAAATATTCCTACAGTTTTTCTTTCTTTTATTGCAATTGGCCTGAACTGAACTGAAAATAACTTAGTGCTGAGAAATTTTACAAAATTATAGTGCTGCCCATCATTGCCACTTTAGCTTATTATTAAAATTTCCATTATGTGCACTTCTTTTTAGGGAGTTTATACAGTAATTTGGGTATAACAGTGTAGCAAATTATGATCCAGATTCTGGCCCCGTTTCAGCTCTGCACTGCTGCACTGGCTTATAGGCCATAAATCTACCCTACCAGGGCAGCTGGAGTCTTCCCCAAACCTGAGCAAATCCTCAAGTGAAATGAAGCTGGCATAGCTAGCTCTGTGTTACTTTATGCAGGAAACAAGTCTGGAACTTAATTTGGGTGTAATGGCTGCTTGAGGAGCTGTTACAACCAGGTAAATTGTAGCAGCCTCAAGGACTGGAGAAGCACAATGGTGGCCTTCAGTCATCTTCTCCACTTCGGCTCCTATGGAAAGCAGAGGATGCTGTATCCAAGAGTAAGTCAGAATATTGATTATTAAAAGGACTAGAAGATTTACCTGGCCTTGTTCAGGTTCTTAACCCAAATAAGTTTTGTTTATCTTCATTTAAATTATTGCTCTGGGGTGGGGCTGGGGAGGAGGTTTTCAATATGCAGCTTGCCGTAGGGGAGAGGACAATCCCAGACCTTTCTCACCACAGCTACTTGGGGCCACATAAAAAGCACCTTTTTATGGCCACTGCAGCTCCCCTAAGGACAGCTGGGAGAGGGGTGCATGTCACCCAGCTGGGGGACAGACAGACACACAAACAAACACACAGACACACTTTCTGAAATATATAGTAGATAGCAGTCCCTTTCTCTTCCCTGTTGGCCCAATGGGGATATAGCTGTCCTGGTCTCCATCTTTGCCCCTGTGCTGTCCCCCTATAGTCACTGTACAGTATAACTGTCCCTGCTAGCAGACCCCTCCCTTTCCATTTTATGAGAAACAATAGAATTCCATGCACATCCCATTATCCTAGCACAGCCAACCCCTGGCCATGCTTTAAGTTATGATAAGAGGAAGCTGCAAACCAAATTTGCTGGTTCTAGCTCTTACCGTTTAGGAAGAGTTCTTGAACAAATGGACTCACAGATGGACAGACAGACAGATGCACATTTCTAAAATATATGGTAAGACTAGATTACAAATGAAGGAAACATCTGATTCAAAGCATTTCTGAAGAATAATGCAAAGGAATCTGAGAACTTTAAAGTATATTCCATGTGCTTTCTGGCATTTACCATATGAATTGCAGTTTCTTGAGTAATATTTCTTCAGGACTGAAGGAGGCTATCAGTAACATTTATGGGTGTGTATTAGATGCTAGAGATTTTAGTGTAATTCTAGTTGCTGACCAACTGAATAAACTGTAGACATGCTAAGAAAAAATTCAATAATGATGATAAGTTGTGTATGATGATCAAGGTGGGTAGCGCACATATAGAATTTAATCAGAGTTGCAAACATTCAGATTACATCTATTTTGCAACGCTATTTTGGGATACTTTTGGTATCCCAAAATAGCTATTCTGTGGATCTTTTAAACAAGTCCATTATTTCAAAATAGCTTTTGAAATAACGGGCTTGCTATTCCAATGTCCCTGTAAACCTCATTCCATGAGACATAAGGAACATTTCGGAATAGTGCTCTATTTCAAAATTTGGCACTGTGTAGACTGCGCCGAATTTCAAAATAAGGCATTTCAAAATAACCTTGAAATAAGCTACACAATTTGAGTAGTTCAGATTGCATAGCTTATTTCAAGATATGTGCAGTTTATACGCATCCTTTATCTCTAGCATTTGGATCTTTACTGTGTGAGTCAGAATCATTACCACAGTTATCTGGGGTTATGTTTTCAAAAAGTAGTCTCCATTTGTGCCTGCATAACTTAGGGCTAATTGTGCAAATTGTATTTCAATATCTATGGAAACATATCAGTTGTATTTACTGGGGTCTGTTAGGCTATGTCTACACTCGCGGCTTCTTGCACGAGAAATATGCAAATGAGGCTAAGCGTGGAATATTGCTGAGCCTCATTTGCATACCTAATGAGCCACCATTTTTGCAGAAGAGGCTCTTGTGCCAGAAGGAGCTGTCTACACTGCTTCCTCTTGCGCAAGAAAAACCCTCTTGTGCAATGCCGCTTTTCCTGAAAATAATCGGCATCATGGCATTGCACAAGAAGGTTTTTCTTGCGCAAGAAGGGGCAGTGTAGACAGTTCCTTCTGGTGTAAGAGCCTCTTCTGCAAAAATGGTGGCTCATTAGGTATGCAAATGAGGCGTGGCAATATTCCACACTTAGCCTCATTTGCATATTTCTCACGCAAAAAGCTGCAAGTGTAGACATAGCCTTAGTGCTTGAAAAATACTCATGCAGGTTGAAGCCCCTATAAAAATAATTCTGGATGTCATAAGTATCAATCATACATATGTAACAACAAAAAAATTTACCCAGCATTGGCTGGGTCCTTAACTCAATTCGTATTTGTTTTTGTACACGCATCATTTAAAACATTGCTTTGGGATGAGACTGGGTATGTGGGGTTCAGTATGCATGCTGCCCCAGGGAGCTAGGTCTACCGCAGCCCTCTCTCACTGCAGCAGCTTAGGGCAAGTGAAAAGTGCCTTTCCATGGTGGCTGCAGCTTTAACAGGCACAGCCCAAAGAAGGGTTCATCTGCTGCCTGCGCTTCCCAGCCAGATCGAGGACTGTAGCAAACTGTGCACTTTCTCCCTTACTCCCTGATGAAGGGTAACATCCAGCAATGTTCCTGTATGAATCAGGGCGAGAGGCTTCACCCCCCACCTTGCTTTCCCTAAAGGGTGCCTGTGACATGGGGGGTTTTGGGCTGGGGCAGTCTTGGACAGGAGATGTGCCCTCAGCCATCCCTTTTCAGCTGCCTAGAGAGTCTGTCTCTTTTCTGTGTGGTTTTATGAGAAGCAATCTCATTCTAGCCACACTCCATTTTCCTGGCACAACCAAACAATTGCCTTGCTTTAAGTTATGATAAGAGGAATCTGCATACCGAATTTGGTGGTTCTAGCTCTTATCATTTAGGAGCTCCTGAACAAACAGACAGACACTCAGACAAATTCTCACTAATATATAGTAGACATATAAAAGAATGAATGTTTAGTTGTTATTTATTATACTTTTTCAGGAGATGGTGTATCATAATAGAACTGCAGATAATGGATAAAATGAGAAAAGATCACTCTGTACTGTTTGACACAATGAAAGTTAATATAGTTGTACCAATAAATCTGTTAAATTCAGAGAATTCCTTTGCTAGTGTGTTGTAATATGAATTCAGTAGCATGGTACTTTTATTTGACAGCTGGTAGCAAAACTTGAATTCAGATTATTAATATCCTTTCCACACTCTATCATTAATGTCAGTGGGTGCGGTTCAGGGAGTTTTCTTTTGGCATGTATAATATGTTAACATAATAACTGAATAGGAACAGGAATACAAGCCAGGAAAGCCATTTTATGCCAATTCTACAGACACAAAACATAGACTCATGCTACTTAGTAACTTAGGGTATGTCTACACAACAGCGTTATTTTGGAATAATAGACTTTATTCCAAAAAAATGTATTGTGCATCTACACAGCAAGCTCGTTATTTAGAAATAAATTCGAAATAACGGGCTTCTTACTCCAACTTCTGTAAACTTCACTGTACGAGGAGTAAGGGAGGTTGGAGGAATAGTACTCTATTTCAAAATAAGTGCTGTGCATATGTGCCCAAATTTGAAATAAGCTATTCTGAGTTAAGCTACGCGATTAACATAGCTCAGGTAGTGGAGATTATTTCGAGTTTAGCCCTGCTGTGTAGATATACCCTGAGACAATTTAGTAAATATCTGATTTCTCCTGATTTTGAAGTGCACTTGGTCTTGAGAGCCATTTCCTCCACTGGACACTAAGGGCACGTTTACACAGGAAGGCTAAACTCAAAATAAGCTACACAGCTTGAGCTACGCTAATTTCGTAGCTTAAGTCAAAATAGCTTATTTCGACTTTTGGCACAGTCTACATAGCAGTTTTTTTGAAATAAAGCACTCTTCCCTCAACTTCCCTTACTCCTCATACAATGAGAGTTATAGGAGTCAGAGTAAGAAGCCTGGTATTTCAAATGTATTTCGAAATAATGGGCTTGTTGTGTAGACGCACACTAAATAATGCTGCTGTGTAGACATAGCCTTACATGGAGAAAGGATGGTATGTCAACTATAACAGTAGCCAATGGAATCAGGGGTCACTGACACTTGTCATCTGGTAAGAATACAACTGTTTGTAACCTTGACCTAAGATTGTGCCACCCCTACTACCCCCCTTAAAAGCCAGTTTCTAACCAATACTACAGTATATCAGGCCCTTAATACAACTCATAGTAGGTACTGTGCAAAAAGCACCACCTTAAGCTACATGACATCATGGTATGGTGTATCACTTCCTTGGTGAAAAAAACTATCAGCTATATTGTAATTTTGCTATCAACTCCAAGTAATCAACTCCTGGTGCATCAGGGAAAGTGAGTTGCAATTCCTCCACCATTCCTTGTTGTTTTAGAAGTAGTAAGTTATTTTACCTCTTTTCATGGAGTAGTTTCTCTGTGTGTGCACAGCCAGCTACTCTGGCTAATGAATAGTTGGGAAATGGAAAAGCCCACTTGCCCATATGGGGCATATCAGGTGAGCAGTCCCAGCTTCCAGGTATCTACAATCACAGGCTAAAAAAGAAGCACCAAGGAGCCGTACTCACCCTTTTGGCTGAGAAAAGCTGTGATAACCAGAAGTTACATGAGTATATGCAAATAAAACCAGCAGAAAACATCATAAAACCAATATTTAATGTTGTATATGAATCCAGAGACTTAGAGATAATAGTAGGCCATCAGGTAAGCATGAGTTTGCATTGTGATATAGTATCTAAAAAGGATGGACATCATAGCCAGAGACACCATGTCACTGTGCAAGCAGATTACAGTCTCACTGCCTCTCTCCCGCCCCCCCCCCCTTTCAGAGGTGGTCCACAGCCCCTGAAATATTACAATCACTATAAGCATGACTTTTCTAGACAGATATTGACAGATCTGAGAGAGCTCAGAGAAGAGCAGTACAAATAATTAGTTAGTTGGAAGTATTGATTTTAAGGAAAGAATTTTTTAAAAAAAGGCTATTGTAAATATTATTGTAAAATCTATACTTGTCTCAGTGATGAGTAAAAGGGATATTACAACTAGATTGTACAAAACGGTGAAAGTCTTTTCATTAAAAAGTTCAGATTTAAGCAATGTTGGTGTTTTCTACTGCAAAGCTTAATTTTTGCAGGTTCCACAAAAAAACATACCTTTGTTCAAAAATGGTATTTGAAATGTTAGCTTCAGGAATTTTGAATGAAATTGTGCCCATTTTCATATGACCCACAAAATGACAATTTGAGGATTTCCATTAAATTGCACATTTTATATATTTCTAGTTCATCTTAACTGCGTGCACTGGAAGAGTGTTATATGAATGAGGGTTTGTTTATGGTGATATGAGTTCCCCAAGGCAAGGAGGAGTAATGAGATGAACTTAGAGAAAATCTTGGCTGAATATCAGAAAAAAAAACCAACAACAAAAAATCATCCTTCCCTCTTTTGATATCTGCAGGTTATGGCTCTGGGGGTTTGGTAGAAGGCAGAAAAACGATTTTATTGTAAAATCTGGATACAAGGTGGCTCTATCTGCATCTCTAACCATCTTTGAGGAGATGACCCAGAGGCAAACAGAGGAAAAAATTTTAATTTCTAAGAGTATATAGAATTTTGACTGAAATAGATATCAATAGGAAAATATCTCATCTAAAAAGATGGAAAAGGGATTTGGACAAAGGAATTGATCTAGAGAACTAGTTTTCTATATGGAAAATAATTTTTATAAATTATTTGCATAGATGATTTTTTAGTCTAGTTAAAACCCATCATATTCTTTGCCATTAGGGAGGCACTCTTTTGGAGATGTTGGGGGAGGGGGAAGGAGAACCTACTTGCACTTGTGGCAGTGTGTCCAAGAATTAGATTGTTTTGGGAGGAAATTATTAAAGAGGTTTATATTATAACATACTGTTATCTTCCCAGAGATCCTCTGGACTGTTTCCTTAATGATCCAGTAAAGGAGCTACATTTTAAACAGAACAACACATTTATCTGATTCTTATTTCAGCAACAAGACATTGTACTGCATATTTTTGGAAAATATTATTTTTCTTCCTACGGAACTGTGGTGTAGTAAAATATGGACTGTCTCAGGGAATGGAAAAGCTTTCGCATGAAGTTGGTACACACACACACACAAAATAGGTATTTTGAAACTTGGCCAGGCTTTTTAGTGTAAACGGAGGAGGAGGGCTTCCCAGCTAGCCAACCCGAAACTTTAGCCAAGTTCTTTGAATATTAATCTAATGCTGAGTAAGAAGTGTATGATGTAGTACATTAACATTTCGTGTAAATTTGCCTTAATAAAAAGTTTAAAATAAAATATATTGCTTTAAAATAAATGATTTTAGATTGTGTAGATTACAATAAAATAGACTGTTCCTGCTCCTAGCCCCATGAAACAATTTCACACCCAGCATGCAAAGATACCAAGGCAGGGCTATCCACAGAAAGACTCCACTGGTAAATTGAACCATGGTGTGAAAGGGGCTATGTTACTAAGACATCTACACTCAGATCCAGCTATAAGACTCAACCCATGTAAAGGGGTTTCTCAGCATGATATGTGATCACACAAAGGTTAAATCAGCATCAGGGTATATGGACTTTATTCTGGCTTTTCCTCAGGGCTTGAGATAACAATAATGACCTTTGCAGCAGCCTTCTGCCCATCTGGGACAATTCCCTGAAGATGGCTGAATTCCCAATCCCTTCCCTTCAAGTGCAGAGTACATGGAAGGCATCCTCCACTGTTTTTGATAAGAGACCTATCAGACCTAGAGAGAGCTACGGGTGTGAGTAATAGTTGTAGTGCAACAGTGGCTAAAGTCAGGCACTGAGGCTCCAGCGGGTTACAAACCATAATCTCCTGAAGAAGGGGTAGGAGCCCCTGGGGACAGAATATTCTATAGTGAAAAGCACTAGCAAATGATGGAAAGAAATGATTCACTAGTGGTAAGGAATGGGTTAGGTGACCTAGCAGGCCCTTTCCCTTCTCATTTCTATTAATAATATAGAGTAAATTAAAATGTGTTATAAATATACCAAGATGCCAATTAGGTAAGAATTGCAGGAAATTCAGTAAAATTTTAATTCTTGAAACTTTCATATTCAGAGCACTGGTAAAAAAACAAGAATGGTGGAACAAGTTGTATTATTTAGTGTAAAGTGTTTCCTCAAAGTGTTAAAAGTTAATCTTATCATACAGCACATGGTTGGATTTATAAAAGATAAAAATCACAAACAAGTAATGCACAGTTACTTGTTACATATTCTTCCCATTACAGCTGACAGGTTCATTAATCATATAGTGTATTTTACTATTAGAAGCTGTAAAGAAGATCAAATCACTTGTAATTTTTCTTCTTCTCTTTCCGTTGATAAGTGTGTTGTTTCACTGTGCAGATAAAATATAGTGTCAGTCACAAACAGTCCCATGAGGTTTGTGCATCTTCAGTAAGAAAATTCATTCCTATTTGCAATGTAAAATTCCATGGAAAATGCATCATTCCTTTTTGACCGACACATTAAGTAAAATGCATATGCTTGGGTATTCACAGAGGAGGTCATCCAGAATGAAGTGCATATTGAAGTGAGCAATGTTTATGTAACAGAAATATTGCATGCTACCCATTGACAGCATTAGGTATGAATATCCCTATTCATAACATCACTTTGATTCGTAATTAAAACTCCATGATACTGTTTCAAAGAGAGTGATTAACATGAATGACCACCTGTGCAGAAGGTCCATATTTCTCTGACAGAAATTGGCAAAGTAATGCAATTTAGGCATTTTGGGTGATTTCTTCAAATGAAACAATGCTACACAGCTATCTGAAAAATAAATTTTAAAAAACTGCAGAAAATAAATATAATTCAACCCTTAAAAGACTAAAAACAGAATAAAATAATGCCAGTGCAAAAAATTTCCCCAGAATCTAAATTAGTACATTTTAATACAATAAAGTTTATAGTATTCCTTTTAGGGAAAGCTAATTTTTATGATTCTTTTAATTTGTGTGATACTAATATATTCCTGGCTTGCTTTATGGTAAGATTTCTGCATCCTATGTCCACTTTTATTTTAAATATAAATCAAAACATTTGTATCAGTTACAGACAAGGGCAGAGTTTCAGGAGAGAAGGGGTGCAGCAGCCATGTGCACCAGGCTGTGGATTGCTTTTCATCCCATTCCCCAGGCTATCGGAGAGCGAGGGGAAAGTACTTGCATTCCATGTATGCCTCTCACATCTGGCTGGTGAAGGGAGGCGGCAGAGGAGCAAATCATAGAATGCAAGTACTTTCCCCTCGCTCCCTGATAGTCAGGGGAACAGGATGAAAAGCAAGGCATGTCCTAGTGTGCATGGCTGCTGCCCCCCCCCCTTCCCCTGCCCTCTCGAAACGCCATCCTTGGTCACAGATCTGCTGATAAAATGATCTGGGCCTGCATTAAAGTAGTTTCCTACAAGACTGTCCATGATACATACCTTGAGAGAGAGACAAACTTCAGGCTTGGTCAGGTAGTGTGCTTGTGCATTGTTTTTTCATCCCTACCAAACATGGTTAGGCTTCCTGACAAAGGGGAACTGAAACAAATCTGATGCGCTTGATCTAGCTTCCAATGGATATTTTACCACAATAAAAAAACTATCACCTGATTTACTCTTTTAGCATATCAGCTCTCTGGGAATGGTTGTGGTGCATTGGTGGAAAAGTGTGAGGAAAACCTCAAATGTGTCTCATCTGTCCATACCATACTTGACTGTAGATTAGGGCTACTCAACACATGGCCCATGGACTGCATGCAGCCCGTTTGTTTGCAGCCCACGGTGTGGTTTGGGTTTACACAGGGCTCAATACTCTGGCCCATGGGTGGGAGCCAAAACAAAAAAGTAGTCAATATAATGCTCTTCTGTTGATATGCGTTTTAGTAGTTAAATTCCTACACTGTCATTGCTCATTAAAAGTGCTGTCATGTGGGTGGAAATCAGATAAATATTGCACTTTATTAATATCAGCAGAACTGACTTAAATGGGGCCTGTGTGTCGTGTAGTCTTGCCTTAATCTTTGTATTCATGCCTGTCAGTGTGAAACACCCCGGCTGACCCCAGCTCCGCATGGCATTTCAAAGCGGCAGTGCTGCATGGAGCCTGGGGTCAGTGAGGCTCTCTGAGTCCTCTGCTGACCCCAGGCTCCATGCAGGCACTTATGCTTTGAAATGCACAAGAGCCCCTTCCTTGTACATTTCAAAACTGGCATGCCGCATGCAGCCTGGGGCCTGTGAGAAGTCCTGCTGGCCTTGGGTTGCATGCAGAGTTCCTCCTCATTCCTCATTTGAAATGTACAAAAGCCCCAGCAGGAGCTCTGGTGCATTTTAAAATTGGAAGTGCCTATTGACTAGTTCAGTAGTTGATGGAAATTACTTTGGCTACTCAACTAGTAAATTAATCATAATTTGACATCTTTAGACAGTACTAGAGTCCATTACTTTCATGAATACTGAAATGCACCCTATTTGCCTCCTCACCTGCTTAAAACATATGTACAATCATTACACTTGACAGCACAAAAAGGGTCATCATTGCAACCAATATCTCCAGTGAGTAATCCCCCAAGATAGAGGCTTTCACAGATCACATAGAACTGGCTACACTGGGTCTCTTCCACTGTCTTATAAAGTCTACAGCATAGGAGATAATTCAGAGACATGTTAGGAGAAGCAGGTATGGTATGATTGGAAGGCTGCTTCACAATAGCCCCTGTGGGGCTCTTGCAGTGGAATATAGAGCAGCTTTAATTTACAGTAAGAGCTGAGGTAGTGTCTGGTCAGTGCCTGCATAATGGGAGGTGCAGAAGTGACAAAAGCACAATTCCACCTCCCTTCCCCCTGTTCCTTCAGTGAATGGAGTTCTAGAGAAATGAGAAATTGAGACCAATATGTTCATGATTATTATGTGGGCAATACAAGATTGATGTTGTCTTTCAATCTGGGCTTTGTGACCAATGTGACAGGAAAGTGCACAGTTGTCACTTAGCCATCAAAATTGGTTATTGAAAGGACAGTTTCTTTGTTCTGGAAATTATGAATATACATAGTTTGGAATGATGTTGATTTACACAACCTGAAGGTCTGGCCCATATTAATCTACTGAGTATACATAGATATATTCATGACTTTCCTGTGTTTAAAAAAAATCAAAAGGGCTAAGAAGCGATGTGTCTTCCTTGTCTGTTGTACTGGTGTATACTTTTAGAGTTATTTGTCTCTGTTGGAAAATAGAGACCATAAGACTGGATCATTTAGACACTTCTGCTTTCACAGGCACAATTCTTCATGATAAATGTCTTACTGGTGACTTGTAGTTCTATCTTTCTGGCTTTTCATGAAAGAATTTCCAGGGCGGCAAATTCCAACACATAATACTGAACACTCCCATAGAAGTTGGCTGTATAAATAAATAGGGCATGGTGTTCTAACAAAACAATCAGCAACAATTACTACTTAGTTCTAAATATAATTTGATTAAATACAACATAGATACAGTAAATAAGAGGTTAAATCTAAGGACAAGCATGGTAACTCATTAAAGAATACATCCAAATGAATGGAAACCCTATCATATTTCATTAATTTTATAAGAATTACTGCGCCCCATTATAAATCTCATGGAAGACAGACAAATGCACACTATCCAGTAATATTTTAGTAACACCAAGAACAGGGAACACTTTACATATTCTTCTTGCTTTGATTGAGTTCTCTCTTTTATTGTGTTCTTGTGTGTGATAAATTGGTCAGTATCAAAGCAATACCATGTGTAAGTGGAAGCATTTATTTCATGCAAAAAACAAACATATATATCACACGCCATAGTATGTTAGAATATATGCTAAAACATTACACCATAAACAAGATCTGGGTGAAAAGTTCTTGGTAAAAATGATTCTAGGAAATGCTTTTTACAACCACTACTGAAGCATGTTTCCTCTCTTTGAACTCTGAAAGTGAGGCTTTTATAGTGATCTAACCTGTTCTACTACTCCACCCCAGTTAGGCCCAACAGTACCTTCATAAGTTCTTTTGACTTATAGGTACTATTTTGCCTCAGCTACTTCCCTGGCTCATTGTATCCAAAATAAAGCTTGGAAGAGTACAAACAGTATGCCTAAAGGGTTAAATCCATAAAGGGACTCAGGCATTATGTGCTTACGTCCAAAATTTAGATCCTCAAAATCCCTGCTCAGCTGCTGCCTCAACCTGGAGACATCTGCATAATGGGAGGTGCCTTAAAAATCTGTCAGTGAACATTCTCATAGCCGTCTCAGGTCAGAAAGCCAGCAGCTAGCTCATGCCTAATACACAGCAGGAGTCTCAAACTAGATTGTCTTCATCTCTCTTGCTCTGATCAAATAAGCATTTTCAAATATTCATTGGGTTGGAGAGAAAGGGAGAATGTTTGTAGCCCCGGGATAGCATTTAAAGCACCCTCCTGTAGAAGTGGGATATGACAGTCAAGTTCATGGCAGGCAGAGTGGAGAATGGCAACTGGGTGAGAGCTCTAACCATTGGGCTTACGGCTGTAAGCAGTGGAACTGACAGGCCACTGTGGGCCCTGATGTAATGTGTGTGGAGGGCTAGCACTGCACTTCCAGAAAGGGGTAGAGCATTGGGCGGAAGGAGTGGGGCCAGGACAGACGGCCCTCAGTGCTGTCCGGACCATGGAACACTCCCCCCGTCTTCAGAGCCACACGGAGCTAAGGCCTAGGGCAGCTAGCCCTTTGAATCACCTGGAGCAACTGTCCTCTTTTGCTGTATATTTCTCTCCCACCCTGTTGGCGAGCCTAGCTGTAAGAGCACAACCACTGCTGGAAGGTGGGGGGCGGGTTTCAAAAGAAAAGGGCTTGAGCACTGTGACGGGCCGGCTGCGGCCCGCACTCTCGCCGCCCAGGGAGCCCCGCCCGTGCCGGCGGCCGCGGCCGGGCAGGCGGCGCCGGGCGTAGCGGGG
>CM057846.1:57052104-57080696 GCA_030068395.1 Apalone spinifera | reverse complement strand
ACAAATCTGCGCCCGCAGCGGGCGGGAAACAAGGAGGCAGAGGGCTCGCTGGGCTGGGGGCGCGCCGGCAAGGCGACCCCATGCTCGCGCCCGGGACAAATCTGCCACAAGCATCTAACTTCAGGAGAGGTTCCATGGATGTGTATCCTGAGCAGAAGGAGGCATGTAACTCTGAATCATCAGGATTGTTTGTTGGCAGAAGACTTACTGTCTTCCAAATCTATTTTTATTGACTTTGTCATTTGTTCCATTCACTCATTTCAAGGACTTGTAGGAGATGGCATAATCTACCAGGCCAAACTCTGCTCTTATATATTGAAAAATCTACAGAATTCAATACATTTGCATGGATATTTCAGCATATAGTCTTAAACTTTTGATAGAGGAAAGGAAATTCAAATACCTCACTGTTAGGGAGAACTAGAACTATGGATAAGAACCAGCACAACTTTACCCAATACTATGCAATAGTGTGCACATTTTATCAAGTAATGTACTATATTATTCATATGGGAAATTCAAATGTTATCAATAAAATAATGCTACTATATATATTAACTGATATATGGCATATAAAAGACATCTTCCAGAATATATACATTGTAGTATCTGGAAGATTTTTAACTCATCTATGATAACATATATAACTTTACCATAGCCTGTGTACAACCTTGAGTGATTACAGAACTGCTGATGAGTCAGACATTTGTTTATATCTGGAAGCTGGCCTTTTGCTGGTATCTTCTGTCTGGTTAAAGTTTTGGTGCCTAATCTAGTTTTTGTTAATCATTGTAAAATCCTCTGGAATCTTGACCTAAACTAATTAAAAACGAGTAAGGTTTTATTGGCAAGATTTCTTTTAAGACATTCTGTTAAGGAAATTCCAGCAACTATTGTTCAGAGATGATTTGCATAATATGTTAATGCAATATTTTTAATCTTGTCTTCACCCTGTATTGGGAAGCTCACTGTTAGAATGTCATGAGCTCAATATCAAAAATTGCCTAAAGTGCAGGAATTCTATGAGATAAAACAGGAGCACTGAAAGCTAAAATCTGGATTAACAATTAATATAAGGTGGCTGGGGGGTGCTGGTGGAAATTGTCTTTGTACTGTGCGAACAATTTGTAATTTTGTGTGTGTGTGTATGATCAGAACTAGGAGAGCTTGCTAGTTTCAAAATACTGTGTGGTTGTTATGGAGTAGCAGGCGTAAATTCAGTGCTAGATTATTTAGTGGACTGGCATATTCATTAGATCTTTTTTGTTCTGGCTATTAACAAAGATCTTATTTGATCCATTGTGATTTTCCCTGTCAGAATTACATCATCAGGAAAGCTCTTTTAGTTAATGTTCTTTTAGCTGAATAGATTGTTATGCACTTTACTTCAGCATCCCATGTTTGCTGGGAAAATTTCAATCTGTATCATTAATGAAGAGGAAAATCTCAAATTAAATGAAAAAGAAAAAAGACAAAACAAAGGAAATCGTTTTGCTGAGCGTCTCTACCAGAGCTGTAGTGTCCTGCCTTCACAAACCCCCTTTCCTCTGACTGCCCTGCATGAGACTTAATAAGGAAGTGTTCTAGCCACCAACAATTAAGGACAGCACTTGTATTAATCAAATATCAAGCTTTGGAGGTTTTAAGCGACTCAGAGTTAATGTATTTCTCAGACAAACTATGTGTTACTGATCATTCACGACAACACATATAATTGGCAAACATACGCAATAGCAAGTCTCTTTCTGTTGTTTTAGAATAATAGACAATATTGAAGTGACCCAAAAAGTTGCACATTTGAATTAAATCTATTTGGACCTGTGGGATGTTTAGGAGGCCATCACTCTTCACCACCATGAGACATCGAGCATTCATTGGTCCCTTGGTAACTATTGGTCTTTTACTGTTGATCATTCCTTTGTCATACTATGGATTCTTTGGAATCCTTCTATTCTTCCAACATTCAACTGTAAAACTTACAACTAATGGATCATTCTCCCATACTTCAAAAGGGCTCAGATTTAACTCTTTGTTTCCTGACTTGAGTGTTGATTTCTGAAATTGAGTGTTGCATTAACGCTGTTTTTTTTTCATGTAACTTTCCTACTTTTTCAAGTAAAGGGGAAGCCTCCTGAAATCAATCATAACTGGGGCTAAAATCTACAAATTCTTTCTCCTCTTAGGACACCACCAGATTTTATTTCTTACTGAGAATTTTGTATCCACTACAAGTAACACCTAATAGTATGATGGCTGAAGAAGATGCAGAGAAGAGCCACCAATATTATTCTAGAGTTGGGGAGGAAAGTCTTACACTGAGAGACTTAAGGAGCTTGAGCTATTCAGATTGTTAAAAAGAAAATCAAGAGATGACTAGATTATATATATGTACTTTCACAGGGAGAAAATGTCAGGTACTAAGGACTTTGTAATCTAGCAAAAAAAAGGCACAAGAACAAATGGCTGGAAATTAAAGCAAATCACATTAAATTAGACATTTGGAACAGGCTTTTGTCCATGGCGGTGATTAACAACTTGGGGAAAAAACTACTAAGAGAAATGGTGGGTTCTCTATCTCTTGAAGTCTCCAGATCAAGACTGGATGTCTTTCTGGAAAACATGCCTAAGTCAAACACAAATTATTGGAAAAACTTAAAAAACAACGAATAGTCTAGCAGCACCTACATGTTTTGTTAATCTTTAAGGTGGTACTAGACTATTCGTGGTTTTTCATGTTTTTTCAGTTACAGACTAACTTGACTACCTTTCTGAAACACATTATTGGGTTCAATATAGTAGAAGCTGTATGAAAATCTGTGCCCCCCTTCATACAGAATGTCAGATTAAATGATATACTGGTGCTTTCTGGCTTTCAAAATCTATGAATAATTTATCAATTAAAATGTGGGTTGTGCATTTAACAGCATTTTCTGTATAACCATTTTCAGTTTCCCTGATGCCCACACAGTCAGTCAGTTTCCCCCGTGCTGAAAAGACTCCTATAAGCACCATTATCTGGAGAAGAGAAAAAACTTTATTTCTTTTTATGGATTCTTTATTTTTAAAATGTCAGGACATATTTTTATAGAGTGCTATATCGGAAACTGGATAATTGATTTTCATATTAGTTCATTAAAAAAAGTTGGTGTCTCTAATTCTGACTGAAAAATAATCAGTTTGCCAATTTAAATAGTAATAACTGTAAAACAGAACTGATTTTCTTGAAGTTTAATTTATGATTTAAGGCTCTATAAGATCAACAAAAACATGCCAAGCTTTAAGAACATAATGTAGTTTTACATTTAAAAACATATGCACTGATCAAGTGAGTCCTTAATACTTGGCCATCCTGAAGCCAAGCCACCCTGAATAGAACACTTATAAAATTTCCCTACTTGCATTTACTTGCATTACTCCAAAGATGAGTAAAGCTCCAAAACTGAAGTGAGATTGGCTTCAGATATCTAAAACAGACTTACAAAATCAAGACAAATGACAAAAAAATCATTTCCGATAGTTTTAAAATGAGAGAGGATGAAAAGTCTTTAGAAATGAATCATGACTTAGTCTAGGTCTATCATCAGTGATGTCTGCCAATGGTGCCATGCTCCACTGGAGAAACCATCCAGCCTTCTTGAATTGTCTATAAAATATCTTCTTCCTTCATTTTTCCTTTTGGGCAGATAAAGAATTGATCCAGAGGTGCTTGCTGGTCTGACATCTCCCACTTTCCTATTGTTCCTCCTATTATCAGGAGTCACCAGTCATCCCTATTGAGGGGAGCAAATTTTATGTATTTGAGACTTTATCCATACAAAAAGTTAAGTACATTAAAACTCAAACAAATAGTGATTTGGAGGCAATAGCAGAAAAATGTTTAAAAAGTCTTCAAGCAAATAGAAGTTCCTTAATTTATTCTCAGACTTGGACAATATAGCAGAATTTCAGGATTTTTCTCTCGGGGCAATATTTTGCTACTATCCTCAAAAGGCCATCATAATTTGCACAGTATGGATGGCATAAAACTATTTTATATGATCTGGTTTCAGTGAGTTCCCTGTCTCCATGCAGGCACTTTTATCATCATGCCATCCCAGTGAACACTTAAAATGGCTTAAAATTATTTCTTGCCTTACCTTCCAAAGTTCTACTTTTTAAGGTAGCGTTGCTCAGTACTTAGGTTTGCTACGATTTTATAGGAACAGTTCTCCACTGGTTTGCACTTCTGCAGTTGTTTATCTTTGCACAAAGTGGGTATGTCAAATATCTTTATCAATTCATAGAAACATAATACTGGAACTGGAAGGGACCTCAAGAGGTCAACAAGTCTAGTTCCCAAACACCGTCTAGATCATCCCTGATAAAGGTCTATCCAACTTGATCTTAAATATCTCCAGTGATGGAGATTCCACAATTTATTTCAGTATTTAACCATTCTGACAATTAGGAATATTTTCCTAATGTCCAACCTAAAATTCCCTTGCTGCAATTTAAACACATTACTTCTTCTCCTATCATCAGAAGTCAAGGAGAATTTTTCTCTCCTCCTTGTAACATCAGTTTAGGTACTTGAAAATTGCTATCATATCCCCTCTTAGACTTCTCTTTTCTAAACTCAATTCTTTCAGTCTTCCCTCGTAGGTCAAAGGTTCCTAGATAATTCTAATTTGGTAGCATTTTACACTTTGCACAAGTGCAAAAGACTACACAAGATGTTAAGCTGTGGAGAATCAGAGCTATGAATTTGACTAGTCCTATTTTTTAAAGGGTGGAGGAAATTAAATTAATTTGCATTTGTGGGACTGCTGAATCCATGGCCCTCAGCAGACTCATCCTATCACTAAAAATATTAACAAAACCCCAAACCTACCAAAAGAAAACACTGCATCTCACTCACAGTTTCCCCTTTGGGACAGGGTGAAACAAAGAAGGAACCATATATGACAGATACTAGTCACACTGCTTAATACGCATCTGAAATTTGCACAGATACTATAGTGATGAAGGTGGGATAAGAATCCATGGATACATGAATAGCTATAATGTGAATCTTCCAAAGGTTGAGTTGTATGAATTTTTTAGGCATACAAAAGTAGGGGTGACTTTGGGAGGAAATTTTGAAGGGTGCAAAGGGAGTTGATTGCACAGCTACCTTTTTTTGCATTTGAAATATTTCCTTTCTTTAACTCATTATAGATGAAATTTTACTAAATATCTGTAATTTAAAGATTAGTAAAGCATATCCTCTTCTGGATGAATGACCCTGGCTCAGTAGCTAGTAGCAATTGAAAATGTGAATTGTGCATTATCTTTTCCACACACACATCATATATAGATTAGTCCAATGTCTGTGACTCTATAACGCTGAAATGCTGGCTGTTCCCTCTGGGCGGCGCTGTTGCCTGAGTCACGGTCTTTGCCTCCCGCCGTGGCACTCGGCTGATTTCTGTGCCGCTCAGCTGGGCCGCCACACGGGATCCAGCGGCTCAAGTGGCCATTTGGGGTCCGCGTTCCCCATGCAGCACAGGTGGCCCGGCTGAGTGGCGCAGAAGTCAGCCGAGTGCTATGGCGGGAGGCAAAGGGGGGCAGGGCGGTGATGTACACGCCTAGGGGGCAGAGCCTGGACGAGTGTGCATCCCCGACGGAGACAGAGGAGAGCGGAGAGAGAATGAGAGGCAGGAGGGGGAGAAGAGAAAGAGAGAGATGGAAAGAGAGGCAGAAGGCGGACGAGAGCTGAGAGAGAGAGGGGGAGGCAGTAGGAGGACGAGAGAGAGAGAGAGAGAGAGAGAGAGAGAGAGAAAGATGGAGCGAGAGACCGGAGGCTCAGGAGAGAAGACTGACATGGAGGAGAGACCTGAAAATCCCATCTTATGACGGACTAATTGGCTTGTTTATATAATATTGAGTAACCGAGGAAAAATTAAGCTGGAAGGCTGTGCCACTGTACATGTTTTTTGAGAATGAGGTTGTCTATCTGTAGAAAGGGAGTTTATAGAGAAGCTACACTTGTGGAGAGAAACAAAAAAACAGGACTATGTAGCACTTTAAAGACTAACAAGATAGTTTATTAGGTGATGAGCTTTCGTGGGCCAGACCCACTTCCTCAGATCAAATTGTGGAAGAAAATTGGCATGACCATATATACCAAAGGGATACAATCAAAAAAAGTGAACACATATGAAAAGGACAAATCAAATTTCAGAACAGAGGGGTGATGGGGGGGGAGGTAAATGTCTGTGAGCTAATGATATTAGAGGTGATAATTGGGAAAGCTATCTTTATATCTTATAATGGGTAAGATAATTAGCATCCTTGTTGAGACCTCGGCGTAAAGTGTCAAATTTAAGCATGAATGACAGTTCAGAGGATTCTCTTTCAAGTCTGGTGTTAAAATGTCTTTGAAGCAGGATGCAGGTAATTAAGTCATTGAGACAATGCCCTTTCTGGTTGAAATGGCATGAAACTGTTTTTTCTTTGTGATCCTGTCTAATATCTGTTTTGTGTGCATTGATTCTTTGGCAAAGTGTCTGAGACGTTTGTCCAATATACATAGCAGACGGACACTATCGGCACATGATAGCATGAATTATATTTCTGGATGAGCAGGAATATGAGTTCTTGATCTTATAACTGAATTGGTTAGGTCCAATAATGGTATCAGCAGAGTGAATATGTGGACAAAGCTGGCAACGGGGTTTGTTGCAAGGGAAAGTTTCAAGGTTGGTATTAGTGTGGTATGTCCTGAGGTTGTTGGTAAGAATCATCTTGAGGTTGGGTGGTTGTCTATAAGAGACTATGGGTCTGTCTCCCAGAGCCTCTCGGAGTTTAGTATCCTGTTCCAATATAGGTTGTAGTTTATTGATGTGTTGGATGGGTTTAAGTTGGGGGCTGTAGGTGATGACAAGTGGTGTTCTATTGTTGGTTTTCTTGGATCTGTCTTGAAGTAGATGGTTTCTGGGTAGTCGTCTGGCTCTTTCAATTTGTTTTTTTATTTCTCTGGGTGGGTAATTGGTGTTTATAAATGCTTGGTAGAGATCCTGAAGTTTCTGGTCTCTGTCAGTGGGATTAGAGCAGATGTGGTTGTATCGAAGGGCTTGGCTATAGACAATGGATCGTATGGTGTGTTCTGGATGGGAGCTGGAGGCATGTAGGTAACTATATGAGTCGGTGGGTTTTCTGTAGAGAATGATGTCTAATTTACCGTTGGTGATTTGTACTGTGGTATCCAGGAAATGGATCTCTCATGTAGAATGGTCCAGGCTGAGATTGATGGTGGGGTGTAGATTGTTAATCTCTGTGGAATGTCTCCAGTGTTTCTTGGCCATGGGTCCAGATCATAAAGATGCCATTGATGTAACGTAAGTAGAGAAGAGGTAAAAGGGGACGGGATCTGAGGAAACATTGTTCTAAGTCAGCCATAAAGATGTTAGCGTACTGTGGGGCCATGCGGGTACCCATGGCTGTGCCGCTGATCTGGAGGTATAAGTTGTCCTCAGATTGGAAATAATTGTGGGTGAGAACAAAGTTACATAGGTCTGCTGTCAGATTGGCAGTGGTGTCTTCTGGGATAGTGTTTCTAATTGCTTGTAATCCGTCTTCATGTGGGATGTTGATGTGGAGAGAGAGAGACTCATAGGCCATGTCTACCCTAGGAAACTATTTCAAGATAACTACATTCGATTTAACTCCCAGTTTTACAAAATCAAAATAGGCTGTCCCCACTACAGGGAAGCCTTGAAATCCACACTATCACTATTTCAAAATAGCTATTTTGAAATTAGTATTATTTCCCAAAAAATGCAGGAGTACAGATTTCAAAATCAACGGCCCCTTATTTTGAAATAATGGGCTTGGTAGTGTGGACACTCCCCGTATAAATTGAACTTAAGGGGTGTTATTTCTAAATAAAGCCCTAGTGCCTGTGTTTGCAATATATGAAATATTAATGCAATATATGAAATATTAAAGATCCTAAGTGTTTGGTTCCTCTTTCTTATTCTTCTGTTCTTCAGGGGAAAGATATCAGTTTCTCTACTGCCACATTAATCGACAATCTAGTTTGTAAAACTATACAACATTTCTTAAAAGATAGGAAGTATTGGATTTTGATACTGATACACTACTGTAAAACAAACAGGTGCACTCAGATGCTCCAGTGGAGGTCAGGATCTCATTGTGCTAGGTGTTGTACAAATTTTATGCCCCTATCCTGCAGACACTTCACATCTGATAATATAAGATATGTTATCAATCCCAATGAACTCTATCTGACAGCTCATGTCCATAAAAGACTCAAGCCATGGTCCCATTTGGATTCTTTCTGTTGATTTAATGGGCATTATAGAGAGCTCAAACTTACTCAATGGCCCAACTGTTTGTAGTGCTGGACCATAGCTGTACATACAATGGCTAGCTCAAAGAGCTCACCCCGAGGAGACCAGCAACTCCCTTTAAGACTGTTGTAGGTCCAGATCCTACAAATTGCATAGTTGTGTGTGGTTGTAGGATCAGTTTTAACGTTTTAAAACATTAAAATATCATCTTACCAGAATGGCAAATACTTTATATGTAGGGGCTACTTAAATCAGAAATCACACACGTTTTGCAGGTTCACAGGCAATAACATGCCCCCCCCCCCTTACTTCTTCTTTGCTGCTGGTAGGTGGCACTGCCTTCAGAACTGAACATCTATTCAACAGCCACCATTTTCCCCTCTGCCTTTGGAGCTGGGCATCCAGAGACCATATTTCTCGGGGAAGACTGTATTTTACTGTCCATTACTTGATTTTTACAGCCACAAATTTAGCAAAGCACCTATTTATGTGCTGTTTCACCACTCCTGCCTTTTTGTTTATTTAAGTCAAGTTCTAGGTCTCTAGCCTTATATGCCAAGTGTCCAATGTGCTGTGGCCAGGATAACAGAAAAAAAATCTCCCACAGCCCTGGGATGAAGACAATTTTGCTCTTCTGGTAAAATGGAACTTCCTGCTATAAGGATACAGATCATTTAGGCAGCAGGCAGAACTTCATTCTTCAGAGTCAGGCTGCCCTCTGAAAACTCTGATAGGGACTAAGACCCTTCACAAACCCCACTCCTTGATGCTTTAAGTGCAAGGTGCATTCCTTTCACCTTGCCTTTTTTAATAATCATGTAGCAGCAAGAATATATTAACATTTCACCAGTAAAAATGACAACAACAACAAAAAACCTCTACCAAAACAGACCACTACACTACACATACAGTTTTCCCACTGGGGAGACAATGAGAGAAAGAGCAAGCTACATATGACAAAAGTTAGTCATGTTGCGCTATGCACCATTGGAAGATGTCTAGAAACTACCATGTTAATAACATATATAGAATAAGAGTGGAAGAAAGTACTATCTCCAGGGACTGTACATCAGTTTAAATATTTGTAAGATCAGGCCCTCAGGTTGTTCAATTCACCAAAGCTCTGTGAATCCATTTGGAAACTTTCAATTGATTTCAACCAGCACTGGATCACATCCTTGTAATGTAGCTCAGTGATATTAATTTCAGCAAGTATCAGTCTTTCTGCTTGTTTATCGTGACTGAAAGATTAATTTACATCAAAGAAGTATGGACTGATAGCATTTTTAATGGTAGTGCAAAAACTAGGTAGGTTTTTAGAGCTTGCAAAATTTTTAGGGCTAATTTGTGCAACCTCACTCATACAAGTAGCCCTGTTGAATTCCACCCAATTGTTCACAGGAATAAATGTTCATCAGTTTGTATATGGGTTTCACTATGAAGCTTTAGAATTAGTTTTAGGGAAAATGTTATAGGAAATAATTTACACCCACTTGCTTTTTTCTCTGCCTCATAAAAATATCCAAACCTTAACGCTTAATTACTGCTACCATTTTCCTTGAAAATGTGAGTTTTTCCTCCTTTGTTTTTTTTTCCATTTTGTTTTTCTTGGCATGCAGTTCCAACATATCCCTGGAAAGCTCACTTTATGTCTACACAGCAGCATTATTTCAGAATAGCTGCATAGTGTGCATCTACACTACAAGTCTTTATTTCAAAATAATATTAAGCTGGAGGACTTCTTACTCCGACTCATGGTAAAGAGTGTTCTTCCTTCAACTTTCTGCTGTGTAGACAGCACCAAAAGCTGCATTAAGCTATTTCGACTTCAGCTACGCAATTGACGTAGGTAAAGTTGCATATCTTAATTTGACTTTTGCCCTGCTGTGTAGATGTGACCTTTAGTAGGAATTTGCTTCTGAGGTTCATAACCCTGGAAGCTCCATAAGGACCTTAAGGTACAATCCAGGGCATTATTCCTGATTCTTCAAGGAAAAAAAGTTCCCTTGTACATTTATTCATATGTGGAGTTTGAAGATCCAGTCTCCTCTCTCATTGATATATGGAAAATGTGTCAAAGCCCTTATTCTGCAATATGATCTGCATTGTGGAGATTTACTGTGTTTGATGAGACTCTGTACTGGAGCAGTAGGCTGTATTAGAAAATTCTGTTACAGTATCAGGCCCACATACCTGGTTGAGTATCGCAGATTCC
This sequence comes from Apalone spinifera, assembly GCA_030068395.1. Lineage (NCBI taxonomy): Eukaryota > Metazoa > Chordata > Testudines > Trionychidae > Apalone > Apalone spinifera. Next base: position 57,070,148 of record CM057846.1, on the reverse strand, counting down.
TCCCTGCAATCACCAAAAGATCCATTCTGTGCCGTATGGCTCTACTTTCTAACTGGCTACCAAAGGCACAAAACTGTCAAACAGATGGGAATCCCCTTTATCACCTTACAAGATACTTTTTCTTTTTTAATTATAAAGAAAAAATATCATTTCTCCAGAACACAACAAAATGTGTTCTTGTGCTGTTCCCAGGCCTTTTTAGACCTGTAACTTTCAAAGCATATATTTGGCACACATTTCAAACTTCCATCTATAGCTGGTCACAGAATACAGTTTCAAGACTGCAGGTAATTCTGACATTTCAATGAGAATGTTGAATATATTTGTTTCGACACGTTTCCACCAAATGTTCAATTTTGACAAAACTCCATTTTCCAATGAAAATTATTCCATCTTTTTTTTTTCCAGCCAGTTCTCATATTCTCCAGTTTCTGCTCATCTTTTTTCTTGGATATTTGAAAATGAGTGAGTATTTTTTGGAGATGGGAAGGATTTGCATTATTAAATTGCCTATCATGGCTGTGATTAGTTATATTGAACTGCACTGATTTATTTAGGGCTTTACTGTTAATATAATTTTAACTTCTATCACAGGTGCCTAGCATGTGTGGATAGATATCTTCCCCCCTCCCTCATGGTACAATGTTAACCCTAACTAAAGTAAGTGCACATTTGCTTTTTGTCACTTTGCCTCCTTCCCTAGATCAGCAATGTGATACTCACCCAACTGGGAGCCCGCTGAATGAAGGGCTGTGCCGTTCAACAGCTTCTGAAGCCTTATGTTGCCCAGAGGTCATAGGTACTTTTAGGAAATAATTCAGTAGTTATGTCTTTCAACGTTAACTCCTAGTCTGAGGAAGTTTAATTATTGTACTTCAATTGCTTAGACCACATTTAACATTATTATCTTTTGTATGGCATCCTGTCCAGCATTCAGCTAGATAATGGCTAATCAGATACAGGTATGCAAATGACTTCTTGAGCCAACCACAGTCCCAATTTGTATGCTTCATGTGTGCAAGGATCTGGAGTTCAGTGTGCTGGCACTATTAGAAACCTCAGAAGTGGAGACTGGATGGAGGGGACTCTTCCCTCAACTACAACATCAAGTAGATGTGAGTATGACCAGGTAGGGTAGGAGAAACATCACAGTGTAGCAGCAGCCTCTTGTGTGTGTGTATTTCCTCTTTACATCCAGAATCGTCATTTATGATAAACAATCTATATACTATTTATGCTAAACAATCCATTCCACCAGGGCTGCGTCTAGATTGGTATGATTTTCCAGAAATGCTTTTAACGGAAAAGTTTTCTGTGAAAAGCATTTTCGGAACAGAGAGTCTAGATTGGTACGGACGCTTTTCCGCAAAAGCACTTTTTGTGGAAAAGCGTCTGTTCCAATCTAGACGCGCTTTTCTGCAAAAAAGCCCCTATCGCCATTTTCGCGATCGGGGCTTTTTTGCGGAAAACAAATCTGAGCTGTCTACACTGGCCCTTTTGTGCAAAAGCTTTGCGCAAAAGGGACTTTTGCCCGAACGGGAGCAGCATAGTATTTCCGCAAGAAGCACTGATTTCTTACAGTAGGAAGTCAGTGCTTTTGCGGAAATTCAAGTGGCCAGTGTAGACAGCTGGCAAGTTTTTCCGGAAAAGCGGCTGATTTTCCGGAAAAACTGGCCAGTCTTCTGTTTATCTGTGACACTCTGAGTTAGTTTCACAGACCTGAAGAACAGCTCCGTGTAAGCTAGAAAGCTGGTGTTTCTCATCAAAAGAAGCTGGTCCAATAAAAATATTACCTTATCTACTTTGTCTCTTTAATGTACTGGGACCAACATGGCTGCAAACAAGATATTCCATGTTATTCTAATAATTATTGACCTAGCATAAAATCCAGCATCAAATATGTAAATAATACTCTGAGAAATATGGAAACATGAAGCTTGGATAGCTCTCTAGGACTAAGAGCATCATTATTCATAAATCATTTGAAATATTTAAAATGAAGTTACAAAAGAAAAAAAGACAAAAGCTCATTATTAAAAATGAACAACCAGTTCCTACTGTTAGCATGGCTGAGACTTGATATTTATATACATGCCATTTGTAATATTAATATTATTGTAGTGAAATAAATCACTCCCTGGACTTTTACATTTTTAATTACATTTTACTGCACTTGTTCTTTTGTTTACAGTTACCCAATGAAATATTTATCATTTCTTACGTACATGACAGGGTTTCTGTATTTTAATCAGATTTTACATAATCTTTCTCCCTCTTTTAGTATCTTTTTTTATGACCCTACACTACACAGGATGCTGTTTTGTAGAAAACCTCATTATTTTTTAATGCGTGGCTATTTATTAATGTATTGTATACATAGCACACTATGCATTTCTTTGGATTGATGAATACATTTACATCCACTTGAGAATAAGAATTCCCTTAAGATCCAATTGCGTAGCAAGAGAAAACAGTATACTGAAGGGGAGATGTTTTTGTAGGGGTGGTTTTTCTGGGAGGAGATGGGGTTGGCGCAAGAGAAGGGGGCACAATAAGGTCTGTTTTATTTTGTTGAAGAGATATGCTTACAGTTGTACACAGTTCCCTGACTGTGGAACTGAATGTGCTATTTCAGAATGCTGGGCTATTCTAACAATAGCAGTGGTTTATATGGGTAAATGTGTTAGAGGGAGGAGACCCTGCACTGACCAGATTGATACTTTTCTTTCTCACTGCTAAGGACACCTCTCCACGGGTACTCTGGGATTTGGGGATTAGCTCCTTCCAGGTGCTGCACATCTTCCTCTGGTTGTCTCTCCACCTATCTTCTTCTCTCATCTTGCAGCCTCTCTCTCCCTAAGAGCTACAGCTTTCTCTTTGTGACTTGATTCTCCAGCCAGGTCACAGTGTGTTTCCCCTTTCTGCAGTATTAAAACCTTTCATCATTGACTGTCTCCCCTTTCATTGCCCCATGGTGCCACTGTCTCAGTGGCTGGCAGGGGAATCCAAGTCCTTCCCCCCACTCCAGGTTCCAGCTCAGAGGCCCTCTAATCAGCAGCCAAGGCTTGTTCCCTGTTGGACCTTACTGTCTTTCTCTGAGCCTTTTCCTACCTTTCCAGCTCCTTCCTCAGGTCTGATAACTCAAACTCCCTCCCTTCCGAAGAGCAACTATCAGCTACTTGCCTTTACACCACCCTCCTTCCTAGGATTAACTACAGACTACTTCTCTGCAGCACTTAGCTCCTGGGCTTTATATAGGCTCTCCTCATTCCCGTCCACCTGAGTCTCATTTGGCTCCTCCTCCAGGTGCAGCCTGGAGAATGAAATGGCCTACCTAGTTTCTTTATCCTCTTCAGGCCTTGTGTGTGAGAGAGACATAATCACATGAAGTAACTCATTCTCCAATGCATATTACCCATACCTGTATTTTGCAATATTAGGTTAACAAGGAAACATGGGATAACAAAGTTAGCAATAAAAAGGTAAAAATGTTTGTTAGGAAACCGAAACTTCAAGAAATGTAAGTAGGGCCGGATTAAGGATGGGGGCTAGCCAGGCAGCTGCCCGGGGCACCAACCTATGGGGGGTGCCTGATGGCAGCTGTAAGGGGTAAAGTGCGCCCGGGGCCGTGGGCCGCGTGGCCCCCCTTGCAGCTGCCATCAGGCGCTGCGCGCCTGGGGCCGTAGGCCGTGTGGCGCCCCTTAGAGCTGTGCCGATTACAGCTGTAAGGTGCACAGCGCACCGGGGGACGGGGCTGTGCATGTGCCGTGTGCCTGGGGGCGGAGCCGCGCATGCGTTGCCCGCTGGCCAGGGCGCAGGAATGGCTTGAGCCGGCCCTGAATGTTAGGCCTGTTTTAAAGGCCACTGGAGTCAGTAGGAATATTTCAGTGACATAATTCCATGGAAATGTGAGGTACAGAATAACTGTACTGATGTATCAGAGAGGACCCCTTTCCCATCTAATCTTACCCACTCATGAAATTAGGAAACACTAAACGCAGTACTATAGGTAGTACTTTATAGTACTGAAATTGTGTTTATATCCTAGTGTTCCTAGTATTATATTACAAACCAAATGTTCATCCAGCCTCTTTAAACTGTGCTTAGCTATCCACAAAAATCCCATGCAGTTGAAGATACAGAATGAGAAAATGGACATGCAATATTAATTTGCACATATACTCATATATGTGCACACACTTTTTGCATATGCAAATGAATGTGCCAGCAAATATTATGGGTGCAGTTAAGGAAATCATTTAACAATCTTTATATACTTCAATGATTTTTACTACAGCTGGGTGATTAATTCATAACAAATTATTTGCAAATATTGTGGTATTTTTTCTCCATGAAACACGAGCAGATTGTGATTTTCTCTTGTAATTATTTTAAATTACTTGTCAGATTTCTGCACATAGTTCTTGGCATTTTGGCTGTTTGTGAGCAATTTGATACAAATATTTAATATCTAAAATATTGTAATCTGCTACTCTCAGTAGCTGACTGCAGCAACTCACTTTACCACGTCATATACAGATGGTAACACACACACACACACCTCTTGTACTCTAGCTAAAGAGAACCATCAATTATTCCACGGCCACTGCCTGCTAGATTGAAATTAATATGTAAGGCTAATGAATAAGAAATAACCTTCCAACAGAGTCTAAAAGAAAGAAGTTGAATTGTTCTAAAGGTTTTTATCTCTATACGTCAAAAGCAGCTTTAATTTGAAGGTCATAAATCTACAGTGTAAACAAAGGATAATACTACTCCCTTATTGTAGGAATAACGGAGTTAAACAATCACATAGAGGAGATAATACTACACCACTAGTTCTGCTTTTTTTTCCCGAGGAAGCTATGAAGGAGAAGCAAAATGATTCCCCTATGGCTGGTTTATTTGTTTTAAATCAGGTAATGGACAAATGTACATATTTTTTTAAATTGTCTAATGTGCTCAAGTAACCTAAAACTAGATTTATATAAACTATTATTAGATTTTGGATCTATGTAACTGCTCTGCATGGAGCCTTTATAGTCAGTTGGGTAAACACACATTTTTAAAATGATATAAATACTTACGTACAAGAGAAACTTAACCAGTTTCAAAGGAGTAGTTATATTGAGTAAATATTATGTGAATTTGCAATTGTTCTCTAGGGGTGTGTCTACCCTGAGCCATTTTTCCAGAATAACGGCTGTTATTCCAGAAAAACAATACTAGTGTCTACACTGCAATTATGTTATTTCGACAGAAAGTCAAAATAATGGAGGGCTTTTTCCAACGGTGGTAAACCTCATTCCATGAGGAATAAGCCCTTTTCCAAAAAAGCTTTTTTTGAAAAAGGTATGTGGGACGTTGAATAGAGAGTTCAGTCTAAAAAAGAGGCTTCCAGGAAATAACATGTGCCCTGCTGGCTACTCTTTCCACACTTATCACAACTCTATAATTCCTGTTTCCCGACAGCTCTTATAGCTGCAGACACAGGGGACAGGTGGCAGGAAGCAGGCCCTGAGAGCATTCAGCCACTATGCAGCTGCCAGTGCCACACATTTGGGCACTATGTCTGAGGCACAAGCCTCCCAAGAGCCCCCTGCCTGTCCCAGGGAGCATGCACAGGGCTCCCAGGAGCCTGCATCATCCTAGTCCAGGGCAGAGAGCCTGGCCCTCCTCGAGGTATGGAGCGATGAAGAGAACCACCAGGATCTCCGCTCCAGATGCGGGAATGTGGGTCTATATGGCCGGATGTCCGACAGCCTGGCCACAAAGGGCCACACCAGGACTCTGGAGCAAGTCTGGAGTAAAGTTAAGGAGCTCTGACACGGCAAGGGAACACAGCTTACGCTCTGGGGCAGGACCCCATTCCTGCCCCTACTATGAGGACCTGTACTGCATCCTGGGGGATGGTGGAGCTGCTTCCCCACCCCTGGTGTTGGACTCAGGGCTGGAAATGTTTGTCGTCTCCGGCCTGGGGGGATCCCAGCCCAGGAGGAAGAGGAGGAGGAGGAAACGGCCAGCACCATGACCACACACACATTGGAGCCAGTACCACAGGGCCTGGATGTCTCTTAGGCATCCTCCGAGGCTGGGGAGGGATGATCAGGTGAGTGCTCTAAGTTTTCCACATACACAGGGCAGGGGTGGCAGGTACTCAGGGACTGGGGTGTGATCATCGCTTGGCCTTCGCGCCCTGGCCCTCGCACTGCGTGCAGCACCAGTCTGCATCACGTAGCCCCAGGAGGCAGCACCAGAGCACCCCTGAGCTCCTAGTCACAGGCTCTGGGGAGGCCGCCCACACTTCTGCCCCCCGGAAGGGGACACCCTCCCACCACGAGCCACTACTTGAAGAAGCCTCGGGAAAAGGGCACACACATGCTCGCACACAGACTCTGGAGTGCTGCACATGGCACACAGGCATGCCTGCATGCTCGAGGCACCACCCACTTCCAGGGCTGGCTCGAGCCATTCCTGCACCCTGGGCAGTGGGCGTGCAACGCATGCGCGGCTCCGCCCCCAGGCGCCCAGCACATGCGCGGCCCTGCCCTCTGGCGCTCTGTGCACCTTACAGCTACAATCGGGCATGCTGCACCTGATTGCAGTTCTAAGGGGCACTGCATGGCCCCCGGCCCCAGGCACGCAGTACCTGATTGCAGCTCCAAGGGGTGCCATGCGGCCGGGCGTGCGGCACCCCTTATAGCTGCCATCAGGCGCCCCCCATAGTTTGGCACCTTGGGCAGCTGCCCGGCTAGCCCCCCCCCCCTTAATCCGGCCCTGCCACTTCTGGGGTCAGCGCTGCCAGGTGCAAGTGTGTGTGCGGCACCAATGGAAGCCCTAGCAGCTCGAAGCCCCTCTCCTGCCCATTGGATCCCTGTGTGGCTGGCCATTTCCCTTGCCTGATTGTCCATGGGATGGGAGGGGGTGGGAAGCATGGTCTCCTAGGAACCTCTGGGCCATTGTAAGGCAGGACCCGCTGTCCAGGCCACACATGGCTTTGCTCCTGGTATATCACCTTCCTCTGACCCAAGAACTGTTGCTCTCAGTACCCTGATGAGGTCAAAACTTTAGGGACAGTGTTTCCAGGGATGACTGACCACCTCTCTTTATTCTCTCCAGCCAGACCAGCCATGACTGTGGGGCGATCAATTGCAGCCGAACCAGCCACCTGACTCAGGAAGAGCTGCAGGTGTTGGAGGGTCCAGGAGGACCTTATGAGGGAGCACATGTCCGTCTTCTGGGACATGCTGCAGACGCTGGCCCAGAAGGTTCGGGACCATGCACAGTGGTGGGCCCAGATGTAGCCCAAGCTGCTGCAGCAGGGCTGCAACATGTGTGCGCCCATCCAGGAGATGATACATACCTGGCACCAGTCCCAGTCCCTGCTCCAGTCCCTGCTCCAGCCCCACTCCCACTCCCATGCCAGCCCCTGCCCATCTCCCATGCCTGACCCTGCTCTAGGCCCCCCCCCCCCGCATATTTCCCTATCCTCCCAGAACCCCCCCATTCCTCCGAGCTCGCTGAGGTCCCTGGACACGAGGCGGAAGAAGCACCTGAGCCACGCACCAGTCTCAGCCCCAGCTCTGAGCCTCTCTCCACTGCAAGATTTTCATCCCCCCTCCCCTCCCTATATCCAAGTTCTCAGCCCCCGCTCCTCCCCAGTTACTTCTATCCCAAATAAATAACCAATCAGTTCTTTTTTCCAAAACAAAACATGTGTTTATTGTATCTGCAGGGAAGAGAGGTGTAGGGGGGAGGGGAGGGTTGTTGTGGGAAAGGGAGAGAGAGGCAAGACACAGGCCTCTAGGCGGGAGGCCCTGGGGAGAGTTATTGGGGTTCTTGAGAGAAACTCTCCCTCAGGGCCTCCTGGATGCACACTGGGCCTCCTGGATGCACACCCCCACCTGACGGGCCTAGCGGATGGCAGCTGTGCATGTGCTCAAAGACCTGTCCCTCCCAGCCAGACTCTGCCCTCCCCACCCCAGAAGGAAGGCCTCCGTCTTCCTCTCCAAGGTGTTGTGTAGAACACAACAAGCAGAGATCACCTGGGGAATGTTGTGCTCCCCTACATCAAGGTGGGTCAGGAGGTACCGGAACTGCACCTTCAAGCACGTGAAGGTGCATTCGGCCTGGATGTGGGCCCTTCCCAGGCGGACATTGAAGCCATCTGGTATAGGTGTCTGGTGTAGGGCTTCATTAGTCATGGTATTAGGGGTTGGCTACTTCCCCCACAATCCACAGAGGCATCTCAATGTCCCTGACCCTGATGCTGTCCTCGGGGAAGAAAGTGCCAACCTTCAGCTTCTGGGAGACGCTGGAGTTGCAGAAGACATGGGCGTCGTGCGCTTTCCCTGACCAGCTGACTAAAATGTCCGTGATGGTTGGCCAGGCCCTGCAGGACCATCCAAAGGTATCCCTTGCAATTTATATACTGTGCTGCCCAGTGGTCAGAGGCACGGATGGGGATGTGTGGGTTCCATCTATAGCCCCTTTCCCCCCCAGAGTTGGGGAAGCTGTTGGGGGGTGTTTACCCCCTTAGCATTGGGACTGCCTCGGCAATTATTGTCCCCATGCATTGGCCCCACTGTCAGGTCTCTATGGCCCTCTATGAGGGTCTCTGCGGCCCCCGAGGCCCGACTCCAAAAGTACATGTCTCTCTATTAGGGCATATACGGCTCTTGAGGCCCAACTCCAAAGTATGTGTCCCTCTATTAGGGCATATATGGCCCTTGAGGTCCAACTCCAAAGTATATGTCCCTCTATTAGGGCATATACGGCCCTTGAGGCTTAGTCGCTGGGAAGCCTCTCCTGGCCACGGGGTGATTAGTCCAGGAAAGGAAAAAGGGTGGTAGGGGGATCCAGGCCCTCCCTCTCCACCGGGTCCCAGCCCAGGGCCCTATAGGCAGAGACAATCGCTCCTGCCTGCTTGGTGGGGATTCCTGCTGCTACACGCCGAGCCCCTTGATTAGTCTTCTGCCCTGGGCTGCTTCCTACCACGCCCTGGCGCCCCTGTGGGCTACTTGTCTCTGGGGCCAGTCCTTGGCTGAGGCTGACGCTGGGGTTGTGGGCGCTTCTCCCCCAGTAGGTAGTGGCTGCCGGCATTGCTCCTGGGACGGTGGTGGCTGTGGCTGCTGGCCTCGCTGAGTCTGCGAGGGCGGCGTCAGCTGTTGCAGGAATACTGAGGTAGGTGCAGACAGACCTCCTCTTCCCCCCGCTGCCTTTTCTAACTGAAGGGCTACTTCCGCTTTTATGCTCTGGCTCTGCGTGGAGCGTGCCTAGCAGGGCTGGATGGGCGGAGCCTTCTCAGCCAGCTGGGTCTGGGCTACTCTCTGCTCTCCCGTGCGGGGCCTCTCTGCCCCGTCACAGAAGCCTAAGGCAGCAAATCTGGCCATGATGGGGTCCAGGTCTCCCAGGCGGATGACCCTGCACAGTAGGACAGAGTTTATGGCCCTCACAACCTGCAGGAGAAGACAAGCAACAAAACAAAACAGAGAATCAAAAGGGGTGCCTGAGCCTTTTGAAGGTCCCCAAGCTCCCCGTTCCCACAAACACCCCAGGAGCCATCCCCTATGAAGCCCGCCCCCCCATAGGGCTGGGTGAGGGCGGGACTGCAGAACCCCTCCAGGGGCAAGGCTTCCCCCACCAACCCCAGCCACCCACTGCACCTCCAACACCCTCTTTCTAGTACTCCCCCCCGCCCACTCCAGGGACTGCAGCCTAAGAGTGCCATACCTGCATGAGGAGGGCCCCAATGGTCAACTTTCCCATGCCAAACTGGTTAACCACGGACTGGTAATTGTCTGGCGTGGTGAGCTTCCAGATGGCAATGGCGACTTGATTTTCCAGGGGGATGGTGGGCCGCAAGTGGGTGTCACATCACCAGAGGGCAGGGGCAAGCTAGGTACACCGTTCCAGGAATGTCTCCTTCCTCTTTCAGAAGTGTTGGAGCCACTGCTGGTCATCTCATTGCTCTATCACCAGCTGGTCCCACCAGTCAGAACTGGTGTCCAGCCTCCAGAAGCGTCTTTGCACCGTGGGGTTGTCGTTGCAAGGCCATTGCTCCTGCATGAAGGCAGAGGTTCTCAATGATGAGCTTGGAGTTGAGCTCATGCAGGGTCATGAAGGCAGCCTGCACAAACTGCTACAGAAACTGCAGCATGGCACTGTGGGGCCATTCCGGGCCCAGAGGAAGCTCTGGCTCCATGGCAAGTAGTGCTGTGGGGTCCAAAAACAGGGAAACCAAAGCACACAGTGGAAATGCTTTCCTGTCCCTCAGTGAGGTAGGCAAGCAAGCAGAAGAAGCTGAGAAATGACTGTCCAGGGGAGTCCCTTGAAGCATGCGTCTCAGCCTTAGGCAGACACCCGGAAGCAACTGCTGACCTAATTCCCTGCCTGAAGTGGTTCTGGGTGGCCCTAAATGTGAGATAACATCCACGCTGATTGGATGCTATCTTTCAAAATAGCACATCACTATTTCATTGCACTTTTTGTGTGTGTGGAGGTTCTATTTCAAAATAAGCTTTTCCGGAAGATCTCTTCCAGAAAAGCTTATTCCAAAAGAAGCTTGCAGTGTAGACGTAACTTATTTCAAAATAGCGCATCTACACTGCGGGGAAGCCTCAAAATTAGTCTGAGGCAGGCTTCCCTAATGTAGACATTCTATCTCGATTTAGAGCTCTAAGACGCACTGGGAAGGAATAACTTAGAATGGCCCTGGTGAGGGGCTGTTTTGAAATTGCAGCACTGGAGTGTCTACACACGCCTTATTTCACCATAGCTATTTCAGAATAAAAAACAGGACTGTGTAGCACTTTAAAGACCAACAAGATGGTGTAATAGGTGATGAGCTTTCGTGGGCCAGACCCACTTCCTCAGATCAAATAGTGGAACACATATGTGTTCATTTTTTTTAATTGTATCCTTTGGTATATATGGTTGTGACAATTTTCTTCCGCTATTTGATCTGAGGAAGTGGGTCTGGCCCACAAAAGCTCATCACCTATTAAACCATCTTGTTGGTCTTTAAAGTGCTACACAGTCCTGTTTTTTGTTTCAGCTACACCAGACTAACACGGCTACATTTCTATCACTATTTCAGAATAGGCGTTATTCCTTGTAAAATTAGGTTTACAGATTTCGAAATGAGCTGTCCGTTATTTTGAAATTATTTTGAAATAACAGAATGGCTCTGTAGATGCTCACATTGTTATTTCAAAATAATGCTAGTTATCTCAAAACAACAGTGCAGTGTAGATGCACCCTAAGTATTTACACATAGGCTCTTTTGAAAGAGAGCGTCTAGACTACAAGCCTATTTTGAAAGAGAGCGTCTAGACTGCAACCACTTAGTTTGAAAAAACGAGCCGCTTTTTCAAAAGAGAGCACCAGGCACTCTGGATGCTCTCTTTTGAAAAAGCCCTGTTTGCATTCAAGAACGCCTTTTTTTGAAAAAGCACTTTTGAAAAAAGAAGTTCTTCTCGTAAAATGGTTTACCGCGGTCAAAAAAACTGCCGCCTTCAATCGATTTAATTTCGAAAGACTGCGGCGGCAGTCTAGATGCAGGGGAAGTTTTTTCAAAAAAAGGCCACTTTTTCAAAAAAATCCTGTAATCTAGATACACCCATACTGAATTATATGCATAAAAAGTTTGCATGCTAGTCTAAACTGCTATGCTCCTGAAAGACATTTTTACGATGCTTTTTTAAAATTTTGCTGCTATAGACAGTCTCCTCCAAACTCTCCTCCAAGCTCACTAAGTCTCTCTCCATCCAAATAGCATTTATATTTTGTCTGCAAAAAACATGCATTGACGTCAAAATTAGGACTTGAGCACCGATGTTCACTCTATTGGACCTTTGCAGTTCAAGTGATTTATATCATCTTGTCATGTCCAGGCATAAGTTGAGTCCAGGATGGAAATGCAACCCTATTTCTAATTTTCAACAACCTGGGGACTTTGCAGATAACTAGATTTCAGTCACATTTGCTTATTCAGATACCAGGGGAATGGGCTTGTTAAAAACAATTATGTATTCATTGCAACTTTGTTATTTATTTATTTTGATAAAAAGAGAACATCACAGACTAAAACAAACAAACAAAAAAGGCACTTGAATTTGACCTTTGCATTTTCAAGGACTACATCATACCAATTAATGTCTCATCTAATCTGATCAGGAATATTTACAGAGAGTGTGTTTCAAAACCATCAGTTAATAGTCTACGGCACTGCCCCGTTGCCCATCATTCATAACATTTTCCTACTACCACACCAAACTTTTCCTTATTTTCGATCCTTAAATCCTTCTCTTACTATCTTCTGATATTGAGATTATTTTTTTCCTTCATTTATATTGTTGCCTTGAAGCCATTTAAGGTCTCTTTGACTATGGAATCTTTTCTTTTACTGAAGATGTACATCAGGATCCCTTACCACTGGCAGCAGAAAAGTCATCTGTAGTGTTTGTTTTTTGTATGGGGGACAGGGTTGATGAAGCTGTTACTGCTTCTAAAGCAATATGTTTGGGAAGCTATGTAAATTTTGATTTGAGGGATGGGAGCACTGCACCATCCTCCCCTGATTCTGTAACCTATGCTCAGTCTTTTCCCATAGGTCTGATTCACAGAGTCTGGGCTGGGTTGTGACAGTGAAACAGAACAGCCAGAATCCATAACATTAGTGAAGGGTTCTAATTTTAATTTCCCTTTAAAAAGAATAAAGTTGTTTACATTTTCTCACTGTGATGTTATTTTTAGTGAATTTCAATGATGTTTCCTTCCAGGCCAGTCTTTACTGTGGTGAAGAACTTCTCTGTCCTAGAAATTTTATCATGGTGATTAGCTGACAAATGAGAAATTACACACTGCTAACATCCAACTTGTCAGGGCTTATTGACTACATAAATATTAGCAGCAACCATGTCAATGTTTCCAAAAGATTATTTTGGGAAAGTCTCACTTGGGATTGAGCAGGCGTTATAACAAAAGGTTAATAAACAAAAAAGGTCTCATTCAGAATTTCAGACACCTGTGGTTCTCAAACTGTGAGCTTTAGGGTTGTCCATATTGATACATAGGAGAGGTGGGTTTTGAGAAATATCTGTAAATGGAAGAAATCTCAGACCTACCATTCATCTCCCTGTCAGTAGTCGAACTGAAACATTCCATTTTTCAAAGATTCAAATGTTCAAAGACTGACTATTTAACTCTATGGTTAGCCTGATGTTGCAATTATTCTGCATGAACATCTCCAATTGAAATAAACGGGATTCTAGACAAATCAATAACAGGGGAAATTAGTCACTATTTCACACACACAATTGCTCACATACATAAATGGAAATATTTGAACAGCTAATGATATAAAAATTGTCATTTAGTCAGTATTAATATAGGGTATGTCTACACTGCAGAGTTTTTTTCGGAAAAACAGCCATTTTTCCAAAAAAACTTCACTTAGGTCCACACTGTAATTGAATTCTTTTGAAAAAAATTAAAAGAACAGAGGGTGTTTTCTGACATTGGTAAACCTTTTTCTATGAGGAAGAAGCCTTTTCCCGAAAGAGCTTTTTCAGAAAAAAGACATGTGTGGACGGGAAAGGGAGTTCTTTCGAAAGAAGAAGGAAGAGGAACAAGAACAGGTGCCCTGGTGGCCATTCCATCCATAGTAATCACAGCTTAAATGTGAGATAGCTTTTTCAATGCACTTTTGCTGTGTAGACGCTCTCTTTCGGAAGACGTTTTTTCGGAAGATCTCTTCCAGAAAAGCTTCTTCTGAAAGAAGTCTGCAGTCTAGACATAGCCCCAGTGACATTAGCATACATGGCCTTGAACAATATGTGAATTGTGCAGTTATAGACAAATAACAATGCCTCCCCTCCAAAGAGAATTGAAAGATGTTAGGAGGTAAAATACAGTACAATACAAAAATGTATAGTCCTTACAGCTACAGTGCTTCGAAGAGTCAAGGGATTTCCTTAAGTTTTCCAAGGAGATCTCTGGGATCAGTCAACTGAGAAAGTGGTCAATATTTGCACATATAATGGGCAAAATTTTCAAAATAGTGTTGGAAATTTTTTGCATATCCAGTTGCATGTTGATCAATAAAGACAATAGAGCTTCAGCAGATGTATATCTCTGGATATAAATATGGCCACACATGGGAAAATATTATTCATTTTCCAGTTGTATCGTTTGAACTCTGAAGCAGCCTCACAGAATGGCATGATACAAGCAACTATTATTATAGTATAATTTTCAGACTGTGAGACTGTATCTAAAGGCTTGTCTTGATGGTGCTATAGTATGTATTGGCTGGGGTGTAAATTCTAGGTTACACTAGCATGGCACATATTTACTGTCCATGTGGACTCTGCTGGCATGCACTAAAGGCTCCACAGTGTGCTTTGACATAGTCCCATTTCAAACAGTATGATGTCACTGTGTGTAACCCACACACCTAGGCTATGTCTACACTCGCGGCTTCTTGCGCAAAAAAACATCTACACTGCCATGTGTGAGCTGTGCTTTTGCGCAAGAGCACCCATGGCAGTGTGGACGCTCTCTTGGTCTGATGGCAATTTTAGACGTAGGGCTTTCTTGCGCAAGAAATCCCTGCCGAACGTCCACACTGCTCTCTTGCGCAAGAGCCCCTGCGCAAGAGAGCTTACACCTGTTAAAAAAGAGCGTAGTGCTTGCGCAAGGAGCCCTCTCTTACCATGCCGTACTGTAAATTTACTTGCGCAAGAGCGGGCGGGCAGTGTGGACGCTCTTCAGATTCTTGCGCAAGAATGGCCGTACTTGTGCAAGAAGCCGTGAGTGGACACATAGTCCTAGTGTGGTTCACTGTCCCATGCAGTGGCACTTAGATCACTTACAGCAACAGCTAAGAACAAGAGATGTCTACAGCTTGGCTTGGGAAGCAGCTGACATTTTGCTCAAGCAGTAGAGGATCCTACACTAAGTTCCAGAGGTCCCAGATTCAAATCTGCCTGCTGGCGGTTACATGTGCATTAGGGATCTTCTAGTACATACAAGCAGGGTTAGTTAATGCCCAACATGCCGATATGCACCAGCTGGTGCACACTAACATACCCTTAAGGCTGCAGAAAACATCCTCTTTCATCCTTGCCTGGGCAGGACACAGCAATTTCATCTTATAAGACTTAACTTTGACCATGGTGATCCTTCCATTCATGACCTCCAAACTCATTGAAATGTTGAGTACTTTGGAATGCAACCCATGGAATTCAAAAAGATCTAATCACTTGAAAATGCAGCAGGCCCTCTTATGTTGGGGGAGATGGTCAGTACATCGCTTTTTTGTTTCCCTATCTGTACTGCCTCCCACTTCTAATGAACACAGAGTAAAGTTCCAGGTTCAAGTCCTTTGGTTTCTCTGAGACTTTCCCAGGACATCTGAGGGAATGTCTTACTCTCTGAGCTCATGACTTCCCAGGAGGTTCCAAGGGAAGAACAGAAATGCCAGTCTCAAGGGTGACACTGTTGTGCAGAACAGCTTTCTTGACTATTGGCACTTGTGGATCTTACTCCCTGAAGCTGTTAGAACATCAGTTCTCAAACTGTGGGTCGGGACCACAAAATGTGTTGTGACTCCATTTTAATGGGGTCACTAGGGCTGGTTTAGACTTGTCCAAGGCCAAAGCTGGAGCCTGAGCCCCACCACCTGGGCCTAAAGCCAAAGGCCAAGAGTTTCAGCCCAGAGTGGGATTGAGGGCTCAGGTTACAGACCGTCTTCCTGGAGCTGATGGCTTTGGGCCCCACCAACCTAGGGTGGTAGGGCTTGAGCAGGCTTAGGCTCATGCTTCAGTCCCCTCCCTCGGTTGTGTAGTAATTTTTGTTGGGAGGAGGGGGTTGTGGTGCAAAGACATTTGAGAACCCTTTTCTTAGAACCATCACAAATCTCATGTCATGCAGGTCACTGCAAAATATATATATGAGCAATCTATATGGGCTGGATCCTAATCCCATTGGAATCAATGGAAAAATTCTCTCTCGCATAACCTGAAAGCACTTTTGAGACTTTCCTAAAAGTATTTGCAAAAAGCCACAACCAAACCAAGCAACTCCCAAGTTTTCAATGATCTCTTTAGAAAATGCCAAAGCTTACAATAAAAAAAGGTAATAAACATTCCATATAGAGAAAACAGCTCTATGTGTTCAATACATATTGTGTTTGCAAAAGCAAGAACACACATATGTCTAATACATCATCTCTATTTTCAGTATAAAGGAAAGCAAGACAGAGCAGCTGGCTGTTTTTTACCACCTTTCACTCCTTCACATATGTTGGCACATATTTTGTAGACAT
This sequence comes from Apalone spinifera, assembly GCA_030068395.1. Lineage (NCBI taxonomy): Eukaryota > Metazoa > Chordata > Testudines > Trionychidae > Apalone > Apalone spinifera. The sequence continues at coordinate 57,053,818 of CM057846.1, read as the reverse complement.
AATTCTTTTGAAATATATACGTTTTGTCATAGGAAGTAGAGTACTTTCCATGTTTTACTTACCCATTTTCTTTTGCCATGATAATGTATCTTTTATAACAGGGAAAAATATAATTAAAGATACTTATGACTCCTACCTTTACATACTGATAACTTCCTGGTACATTCTTTTTACCTAAAACATTCTTAGGTTTCATTTCAGCTTCAGTCCCTAATTGGAATAATTTGGGATCTGATATAAAGTCCACTGAAGTCAATAGAAGTATTGATACTAGTTTCAATGGACTTTGCTACAGGCTTTCAAGCACTAACATTATTAAGCAAAGACAGATTTTTTTGCCCACCTTTTAAAAAATGAAGAAATTAAAAGGCAAAAATGACATCAATGTAACATTATTTTACATTTAAATGCACAATAGTCAAGAAGAGCAAAAGTAAAGATTCTCAGAGTGTAACATTAACTCGTTCACGCCATGTATAACTAGATATTTAGGTAAAGATTTCACCTTTTAACTTCTTTCTTGATACTTCCCTATTTGGCATCAATGACTTTTATAGCTTTCCAAAACTCATGATTATATGCTTAATATTCATAAAATATACAGACCAAATACTGAGTCTTTATTCCACCTCCCTTACTCCCTCATTTTCTTTATCCACAATCTTACAAGGTTCATCCTACCATATAACTCTCAGATTTCCTCTAGACATGGCCACACCAACATAGCCTAACTTCCCTCAATCTATTTCATACTCTAACTAGTAATTAAAAAATACATTGGTCATATTTTAAGGGGTCTCACCCAACTCACACCTAAAATCAATTGTAAGTGAAAAATTACAGGCCCAGTAAGTGCAGATGCTAGTATCTTAGGCTACGTCTACACTGCGGAGCTTTAGCTCTCCTGCGTCTTAACAGTGTTCCTGTTATTTTGAAATATAATGGGCTTGTTCTTCTGCTGTCCCTCTAAACCTCATTCCACGAGGAGTAAGGGATGTTTCACAATAGTGGGTTATTTTGAAATTTGGCACTATGTAGACAGCACCAAATTACAAAATAAGCTATTTCAAAATTGACTCAAAATAAGCAATGCAATTTGCATAGCTCAAATTGCTCAACTTATTTCCAGCTACTGGTGCAGTATAGACACACCCTAAAGGTCTAACTGTAGTATGCAATTTGCAAGTTGGAAGTTAATTTAAAACTCAAGTCTTGTACATATGGGAACGTGACAAGATGAATAGATGCCATTCAGAGGGATAAAGTATCATGTTATGGCGAGAAGTAGAATCACAATTTCTGGAACTAAGAGAGGAGGGATTTATAGAGTAGAAACTCCAGTGGTTACAACATAATAAATTACTTCCAATGCAATTAATGATTATTATTACAATAGCACCCTACCTATTGTAGGTATCTTACAGATGGAATACATTCCCATCTCAAAGAATTTGCCATCTAAAAGAAAAACAAAAACAAAAAATGTTGGGGTGAGATGCAAAACATACAGCAGATTTTGCCACTCATATGCTTAGTAATAATCTCTGGCATGTATCTCTGCAAATAGTTTACTCACTGCACATTTTATTCCACATCTATTCTGTAACTCTACATTTAAATGCACATGTATTAAGAAACTAGTTAGTGTGAGTAAGGGTGCCAGATTAGCTTCTATGATGAGGTAACTGGCTCTGTGGACGTGGGAAAGTCAGTG
>CM057846.1:57025861-57040231 GCA_030068395.1 Apalone spinifera | reverse complement strand
TGTAAGCCTCGTTTCACGAGGCATAAGGGATCGATCAGCAAAGGCTTCCCCAGCTGACTGATCCATGTCTAGACTACCGGGCTGTGCCAGATCAGCTGATCGTCAGCACAGTGCAGCGGCCATGTTTATTTTAAATCCCCACTTCTTTGCCTATGCTGGGTAGCCTAATCTACATGCCTCCGTCACCAGAGCCATGTAGTCTAGACATACCTTTACATACTAACTTGGCTACCCCTCTGAAGCTTGTAAGGAAGTGGTTATTTGTGATGACAAGAGGCAGAGTTGCCATTTTATGAGTGGCACTGTTGAAAATGACAGAAGTATCTGATATTTTTTATAAATATAATCTGCTTCTCAGTTAACATGACTGGTATTACCATGCTTTCCTCCACAAATCAAAGGGATGTGTTAGGGAAAAACCAACAGGAAATGAAACAATGGTAGAGATAAGGTACAGTCCAGAGAATGCCAGGTATATTGGAGATAACAATGGAGAAGCTATTGTTTGGGGAATAGACCCCACTTATCTCTGTCGAGACTAGCAAGGTTTATTTTTCCCAGGCCTGAGCCTGGGTTTAAGATGTATAACTATTAAAGGATGCCAACCCTAGAAAAAGGTGGGGGTTGGCCGAGTTATTAGCAGCAGCTGGATACAGAACAGTTATGACAGAGCAGTAGCAGAGGAGATAATTCCAGAGCAGTCTACTTCTCCCAGTGCAGGGATGGAGATTCAAGAATAAAGAATAAAATTTTCAGACACATAGATAGACATAATATGTTGGGGAAAAGTCAACATGGTTTCTGTAAAGGGAAATCATGCCTTACTTATCTACTACAGTTATTTTAGGGGGGTCAACAAACATGTGGACAAAGGGGATCTGGTGGATATAGTGTCCTTAGATTTCCAGAAAGCTTTTGACAAGGTCCCTCACCAAAGACTCTTAAGTAAAGTAAGTTGTCATGGAATAAGAGGGAAGATCCTCTCATAGATTAATAACTGATTAAAAGACAGGAAACAAAGTGTAGGAATAAACTGTAAAGTTTTCAGAATGGAGAAAGGTAACTAGTGGTGTCTCCCAAGGATCTGTACTGGGACTAATCCCATTCAACCTATTTATAAATGATATGGAGAAAGGAGTAAACAGTGAGGTGGCAAAATTTGAAGATGGTACTAAAGTGCTCAAGATATTTAAGACCAAAGCAGACTGTGAAGAGCTTAAAAAAGATCTCACCAAACTAAGTGATTGGGCAACAAAATAGCAAATGAATTTTAATGTTGATAAATGTCAAGTAATGCACATTGGAAAAAGTAATCCCAACTATACATGTAATATAATGGAGACTAATTTAGCTATAACTACTCGAGAGAGAGATCTTGGAGTCATTGTGGATAGTTCTCTAAAAACATACACTCAGTGTGTTAGCAGCAGTCAAAAAAGCAAACAGAATGTTTGGAATCATTAAAAAAGGGATAGAGAATAAGACAGAGAATATCTTATTGCCTCTATAAAAAAAACATAGTATGCCCACATCTTGAATACTGCGTACAGATGTGGTTGCCTCATCTAAAAAAGGATACATTGGCATTGGAAAAGATTCAGAAATGGGCAACAAAAATGATTCGTGGTTTGGAATGGTTCCCATAAGAAGAGAGATTAAAGAGACTGGGACTTTTCAGCTTAGAAAAGAGAAGACTAAGGGGGGATATGATAGAGGTCTATAAAATCATGACTGATGTGGAAAAATAAGGAAAATTATTTACTTGTTTCCATAAGAACAAGGTTCATCAAATGAAATTAATAGATAGCAGGTTTAAAACAAACAAAAGGAAGTTTTTCTTCATGCATCCAACCTATGGAACTCCTTGTCAGAGGATGTTGTGAATATTAGGACTTTAACAGGGTTCAAAAAAGAACTAGATAAATTCATAGAGGTTAGGTCCATCAATGGCTATTAGCCAGGATGGGTAGGAATGGTATCCCTCGCCTCTGTTTGTCATAGGCTGGAAATGGATGAGAGTAAATGGATCACATGATGATTATCTATTGTGTTTCCTTCCTCTGGAGCACCTCGCATTGGCCACTGGTGGAAGACAAGATACTGGACTGGATGGAGCTTTGGCCTGACCCAGTATGGCCGTTCTTATCTTCTTATGAGTTAACTGGCTAAATGAAATTTACCAAAGTTGGTAAGGACAGGGTAAAGGTAGGAAAGAGAAAATAGGTCCATAGGCCTTTATTGTTTTTCTCCGTGTCTTGTATAGCAATGTACCTATGGGTGAATGAAAAAGTATTGCCTTGTTTTGATGTTACTCTTTCTGAGTCAATTTAATCAGTTACTGTCACAGGATCCCAAAGACAAAGGGATTATGGGTTCCAAACACAACTGGGGCCCATTATATTAACATGGTTGGGCAACTGGTGGCCTGCCACCCAGAAATTCAGTCCCAGAGCATTTGAGTCATGGAGTTCCATTCTTGAGAAAGGTGAAGGAAGCTAAGTCTATCCTCCGTAGGATGTTCTTGAGAGGGACAGGGGCATAACTTGCACTGTAGTCACTCACCAGGCCCAGAACCTTTTAGAAGTTGCACCCTTTTGGCTCCCTCCCACAATCCAGAACCACTTTAAATCAGTTTCACTCTAGTATGCAAGGGTAATACAGCCAAACTGCATGTAAAGCCCTCTGTGAAGACATCTCATCATGATCAGAGCAAAAACCAACTAATCACTGATGGGTGATCCTTATACTGTATAGTCTGGAAACTGTTCAAATCTATGAAAGCCCTTCACACTATGCATTCTTCTTACAGCTTTATATTCAAACTTTAACAGAAGAGGTTGAATTGCAGTTTAGTAAGATATTGAAATATTTGCATAATTTTTAGCCTGTGGGTAGTCCCATTGGCTTCAAGGGGTTTCTCATGCACTAAATGTTAGGTACATACTTAAGCAAATTGCTGAATCTAGCCTTAGTGGTCTTTTTTCTGCTTTCAGTAGCTCTTCATTTACCAGTAACTTCCCTTAGGGTAATAAGGCACCAGTTCTAATGCATTCAGAAAAGAAAGTTCATTCTACTCCTTGGCCTGAAAGATGTACGGTACAAAGGAGAGGAAAATAAGAGGAGATCCTCCAGACTGAGTCAAAGATCGAGAGAACCCTTGAGGCAAAACACTTCATACCTTTCAGAAAGGTTAACTTTCAGAAAATTGGGCTAAGCAAAGAGCATTCATGTTTCCTTTAAACTAAAGACACAGTCATCCCTCTTGTTTAAATTAAGTACAAATCTGAGCTATGCACAGCCTAAAAAAGGAGAACATATAGCCTTGGTTGGAAATGAAGAGGGTAATTTGGTTAAGGAGCTGAAATAGACAGGTACACATTGCATAATATCGGTGCAAAGCAGAACCCTCCCCAGATAATCAGATCACAGATTTCCAAGACAGTTTTATACTTAACTCTCCTTAATTCTCAATTGTCCTTACTTTTCATACTTCTTCCTTAGAGCTCTGCAATATCTTCAACTTTTCAATATAAAACTACAAGTTTGTTATGAAAAATACACCTGGCATATGTGATGAACCAATATAAAGTAAATATATTTTTAAGAACAGTCAGTAAATAATCATACTTGTTCCGTAATGAATTAAGATACAGAGCTTGATTTTCCCCAACTTACGCTAGTTTTACCAATGCAACACCACTGCAACACCACTGACTTCAATGAAACTATTCCTGATTTACACCATGCAAATGAAAGGGGAATAATGCTGATCACCACTGGATGTCCCAGTTAATGGTGTTGTATGCTTAATCATAGTCAACTTCAGCGAAGTACTTAAAGTTGCATATGCTTATGCATATGAGCAGTCCCAATGGAGTTAATTAGACAACTCTTGTGTTTAAATGTTTTGCTGAATCATGGGCCTTCTACTATAGAAGTTAGCTTGCAGATTTTTGTGGTTTGCTGATTAAGGCCCTGATACAGCAAAGCAATTTGGCATGTGTTAAGTCCATCCCTATTTCAGCTTCAATTTATAGGTCCCAACTCATGTGGTAATTCTGCAGTAGATGATAGGTCTAATTCTGCTCTCATAACTTCAAGAATCAGGAGTAAAATCAAGCCCCATTGAAGTCAGAGAGTTTTGTAATGGAATTCAAGGGAGCCAAGATTTTGCTCTAGAAGCCATTACACAGGATAAAGCCTTTGTGAGATCAAAATAAAAAACAAAATGTGCTTTGTGTATATTCTTGTGCACATACAGACATCCATAGGAAGGGGACACAAAATGTTAGAGGACACTCCCCCTCCCATCTTTTCCCCTTTAGAAGCTGGGCAAAACTGAAGAATACACCGATTTGGACATATGCAGGTACAAATAAAGTTTCCTTTCTTTTTTTAAAGACAAAGTGAGAGTCCATTTTTCACCTGAGAATTAAAATCTTCCCTAGTTTTTTTCATGGCAATACAGTAAATTAGTTAAGAGTTCAAAGGTATGGAGTGTGACCTTTGAACACTCCCCAAAACTTCACCACTAGTTGATGAGGTGATGTGAAAAAAACATTTTTATTAGAATGAGATACCTGGTAGATCTCTCTTCTTTTAAAACCTGGCATTTAAAAATATATTTACTTTTGCTATATACTTGCTTAACCTGCACAGGCTTTTGTGTGTGATACGTTATCAGAACAGATGTTTTAGACAACCTGCTGCTGCAACTACAAAGAACAAAGACTTTGCTTGTGTTCATTTTAATCTTAACAAACAATTGTAAACGTCGTCTTATAAGTTTATTTGCTGTATATAAATTTTCTACTTATTCTCCCACAGTGCAATTGAGTAGTGTCATATGAAGAAATTGGGGAAAATGGACACGCTGATGACTTTTTTTTCACAAGACATCTGCTCACCTTATCCAGATCTCTTGCAGCCAATTTGTCTAATACCATCTGGATAAGATCAGACTGTGGGGGATGGGAAAGAGAACTAAGAAAGACATGGATTTTGGAGTACTTCTGTTTTGCTTTAATGAATCAAAAAAAAAAGGAAAGAAAAAAGAAATTCAGAATATCTGTAGTAGAAAAAATATACATTTTATTAGTTTTAATGACTGCAGAATTCTGTTCCAGAGTTAAAAAAATACTTTATTATTAAATAACAAAATATGTGATTCAGAGCAGGTATTGCAGTCTTTTTGCTGTCATGACCTCTCCCATGATTTAGTGTTGGGATCTCAGTCTAAACCTCTTTAACATTTCATTAAAATGTTTTAAAAAATATATTCATTGCATTAGATTAGCAGATGCATTTTTACATTTATAGTGAGAAATAGCACATTTCTGTATTCATGAGGGAATGACCTTCAAATCTCAATGGCAGGTCTTCTCCATTATTTTTTTATTTTTTTTATGCTGTATATAAATATGAAATTCATCTCTAGCATATATATTATCAAAGGAGATTCTAAACTCCTTTGTATTAGGTTGCTGGCACAAGCAATCTACCCAATGACTTAATAATGTCACAGTAAACCATACAGATGCTCAAGTGTTTGCACTTGTGTTTCTGATGTTTGTTTTTACTTGCATATGGACCCAGTACTGCAAACACATATGCATGATGTGTTTAACTTTGAGAACAAGTAATTGATTTCAGCAGGTCTATTCATGTGCTCAAAGTTATGCAAATGCATAAGTGTTTGCAGGACCAGGGCCTACATCTATATGATAAAAAGCAACTAACTACATATTTAAAACATGAGATGAAAAGGTATTTTGGAGGGCCACGAGGTATATCAATACTGAAATTAAAAATCCTGATCAAAACCTTGAAACAAGCACACTTTTGAAGTTCTTACGTTAGAGGTTAAACATAGAAATTACAGAATTTCTATAGATTATTTCTAATACATTATGAAGAATACATAATTCAACCTATTCCTTACTAGGTCATTAATTAATTAATACCACTCTAGCTTCAAGTATTGATATTTTTCTTTAAATTCCATTCATATGATTTGCTTAATTATTTTAAAACTTGCATTTTAAAGCCTTTGTCAAGCCAAAACAGAATTTTCAGTTAAGTGTTCAGACATGTGACCTTATGAAAACCTAAATGGATAGTTAGAAAGCTAAACAGACTTCATGAGGAACAATAGTGACTTAAATCTGATTATATTTGTCTCAGGCTTTGGTCTTCTGTTCTGCTGAACTAATTTTCCTTTCAGTCATTGGTTTTGCAGTCATTCTGTCTTGAAGCAGATTTAGACAGAGAATGGATGCTACCAGGGCAGCATTGACTGCACAAATAACATGGCATGTGCTAGGAATTACCCATAGTCAAATCTGATAATGGCATTGCCCACTTATGTGAAGTGGCAAGCAGAACTTTTTGTGGTTGACAAGTACAATGAGCTGATTTTCTGATAAATAATGTAGGGAAGAAAAACAGACAAAAGATATTAAAAAAGTGAGAAATAATAGGTCAAATTCATTGTTAGTATAAATATATTGAGTACATGAATTACACTGCAGATGGATTTGGTTTATTATTTATTACTGACATTTAAGAAAGAGTGAGAGATGTGATAATGGTGTCAAAGGCAAAGTCTAAAACTTTGTACTCATCTTCTACATGTGCACATGTGTATTGTGGATGCTCATACCCAATGCACATTCCATTTTGTAAAACACCAAACAAGACTTTTTGAATAAAAAAGCTTAAGCAAATCTAACTAGCTATATAACTACATATGAAAACATGGGCAAATAGGGAAAACAGCACAGACAATGAAATGCCTGATAGTGAAAGTAAAGTGAAGGATACCAGAAGATGCCAAAGGACAAGTTGTAGGCCAGACAGTATTCTAGGTTAGTATTACAGCCAATGGGCCAATAACAGCTTTATTCAAGCTGCAGAAGTTCTCTGTATCCTGGGCCAGTTTCACAGGTGGCATGTAAGGTAATGTATATTAGAGCTTCTTACACTAAATCTGACTCCTATTTCTTACACAGCTGTGACCGATCCCACAGTCCACTACGTCGGCGTGACCGTGCACACTGTCTCCTATGGCCAACTTTTCAGTTGGGGATGGATAATGCCTCTGGCGTTACTGCCACCTTTCACATCCACCATCGACTTTGGCCGTTACTCTTTCCCACTTGCCGTCGCCGCGACACACTCCTCACCGCAACGGGGGGAGGGGAAATGGGGGCCCGGGCCCGCCCTCACTCATGGGCCCCAGCCCAGGGCCCTAAGAACTTGGATCCTCGGGGATCCGGTCCGACTGACAGGGCGTTCCGCCAAAACTCGCCAGCCCGCCACCCACTCAGGGTTCTGCCCTGGGCTACTTCCTTTCCCCTCTGGAGCCCCCTACTTTGGAGCTCACCTTCCCTCTGGTGGTCAGGTTTGCAGGAGGGGGAGGGGAGGCAATTACTTCCCTATTCCGGCTCTCCTTCTTCCCTATTCCGGCTCTCCCCCGGGTCGGACTCCCTCCTCCTGACCGAGTCCCCGCCTTCTCTCCTTCCTCCCCCCCGTCCTGCTGGGTGATGGTGCTTTAAACGCTGCACCGCTCCCTCTCCCCCTATCACAGGCGAGGGCCGTGGCGCCGGCTCGCACCGGCCCCACCCACGCTGACGTGGTCCTCCTGACGTCTTGATGTCTGCGGGTAAGAATGCCACGATGTCTCTGTCCTGCCCTGGGGCGGGGCCTCCCCTCGCTCCCTCCACCCGTCCCCGGCCCGCCCCCCTCCAACGTCGCCCATCATGATGTCCGTCTGGGGTAACGACTGAGCAGCGTGGGAGCAACCAGTGCACAGCCGGGCCTCCCCGCTTCTGCGGCCAAATAGCGTCTGCCCAGCTGTGGCAAAGGAGCGGGGCGCGGACGCCTCGTCACAACAGCGAAGAATCAAAAAAAGCTGTCAGCTACAGCAGCCTCCAACAAGGGGGCAGAATTTTTATCTCTGCTCTGCAAAATGACACAATCTTTAGTCTTCTGAGTTTTGTCTCCTTTTCTTCCAGAAAGACTGGATCATTTCTGTGGGCTGCAAACTGCCTAAATGTTGTATTCACAGCTAATGAGACACTGGTAGAGGGTGCATTAAACATGTTCAGGGCAATGAGATTAACTGAGAAGAAAATCATAATTGCTACAGACATAAATATGCGGTACTTGAGTGTTCCATAGGTCTTTTAACCAGCTTAATCTTTGCATTGGATAGCTAGACATGATGATAGAAAACGCAACACCTGATATTTCCGAGTACCCCATTTGGAACACATTTTCACACAAAAGCTAAACTGGGCTCGAGCTAGACTTGTAGGGGTATGACAGGATGAGATGGCCCCGCACTAGCACCATGGGCGGTGCAGATGCAAGGCCGGGACCTCAGCCGGCGGCGCGCAGACGGGGGCGGGTTGGGCGTGATGGAACGTCCCGCTGCCGCAGCAAGAGGAGGGGCCCGGGAGGAGTGGGCCTTCCAAGAAGCCACAGAGAGGACCTCAGAAGAGGCCGGAGGAGGGGGAAAAGCCATCTTCAAGACAAGGGACATGCCTGCAGGAAGTAGCCAGGAGGCGTCGGATGCTGGACTGGGGAAGAGTGAGTTTGACCCAATCCACTGGGAGGCATCAAAAGGGAGGAGCTTGCTGCAGAACACTAGAAAGGGGGGAAGAAGGGGCTAAGGAAGTAGCCCAGGATGGGTGTAGGAGTACAAGCCCGTGGGCTGGCGAGTTGAGGGCCACAGCCCCGCCAGCCGTGACAGGGACAGTGAGTCCCTGTGTCCTTAGGGTCCTGGGCTGAGGCTTGGAGAGTGGGGGGGCCCGAGCCTCCCTTTCCTACCTAAACCGCCCCTCCCCATTAGGTCCATATCGCGGGGCCAGTAGAACGCGAGGGAAGGAAGTCTGGAGCACTGATGATCCCGTACAAATAGAGGGTTAGGGGAGGACATTGAGTAATTGACGGGGACCATGTGACCCTCTAACACGTGGTGCAGAATGTGGGTACACAAATAAATACCCCCCAGGTAACCAGTTCACCCATAGGAAGGGAGGACCGGTCGACGACATGGAGACAATGCAAATTTTGGAATGGTTAACCAAGAACAAGAAGCAACTGGTGCAGCAGTTGTCGGCGCAACATCAAGAGCAGCAGCGGCAGTTAGTCTGTGAATTTGCCGACCAGCAAGAGAGGTGGTGTCTACAAGCCAGGGCCATGGGGAGATTGGGAGTGGCGGCTGGAGCCCTTAAGGATGAGGAAGGGGACCCAGCTGCCACCTCCCCATCCAGCTCATTAAGATGGGGGCAGAAGATGACCCTGAAGCTTTCCTTGTCACCTTTGAAAGGGTGGCCATGGCAGCGAGATGGCCTGAATCACATTGGGCAACGCTCCTGGCTCTGTACCTCTCAGGATGGCACAACTGGCATACCATAGCCTATCAGTGAAAGAGGCGTTGCACTACTTCAAAGTAAAAGAGGCCATACTAGACCAAATGGGAATTACCCAGGAAACATATCGCCAACGCTTCCAGATGGAGAAGTATGCACCAGGGGAATGACTGCGAGCAGTAGCACAAAGGTTGCATGAGCTGGGTTGGCAATAGTTAGAGCCAGAGCAAAAGTCAGGGATGCAAATAGTGGAGACAATCGTGCTGGAGCAGTTCGTGAAAATCTTGCCAGCAGACTCCCAATAGTGGGTGCGCTGACATAGGATATACACCATGGCCGAAGCTATTAATTTGATGGAAGATTACTTAGCGGCCGAAGGTGCTGACAAGAAAGGTAAAACAACCCAAGGGGTTGGGGCAGCTAAGGTTACCGCGGAGGGAGAACGAACCGAGGAGGGAGGGGCCAAGAAGGGCCAGAACCCCAATCGAACAAGGTGAGAGGCGGAGATTAGCTCCAGTCTGGCAGAAGACTCCACAGGAGGGCAGGAGGGAAAGAGTACCCTGGGAGAAAGAAGGAGAGAAGAGCCCCAGTAGGCCAATTGGTAAGCGGGGCATGTGCTACCAATGCAGGGAAGAAGGGCACTTTAAAAGAGAATGCCCTCTTATGGACTGCACCTATGGGAAAACTTGTGGGGTTTTACAGGCTCGGATAGGGCAGGAAAACACCCAGAGTACCATCCCTGTGCAAGTGGGGCCAGGTAAGTATAGAAGCCCTCGTAGACTCTGGCTGTGGCCAAACAATGATTCGAGCCGACCTGGTCCTGGAGGGACGACTGACTGAGGGATCCATGTGGATGCAGTGTGTCCATGGAGACATTCGACCCTACCCCACTGTTCGGGTCCAAATAGATGATGGACACACCAAAGGAACATGTCGGGTGGCCTTAACCCCTGCCCTACCCTACCCGGTCCTGTTGGGGTGGGATCGGCCAGGCCTAAATTAACCATTAAAGGAATATGCACAGGGAAGTTCTCCAGGGGAGGAGAAAGAAGCCGCTACCAAGATGGTGATGGCCCAGGAGAAAGTATGGCCAGAGTTGACCTCCGGGAGCCAAGCGAACGGAGCTGCGGTTGATCTAGATGTCAACCAGGGGGACTTCCTATGAGAACAGAGAGGAGACCCAACACTACAAGGCACTTGGAGACAGATAGCAGACCCTTCTGAGATACCAGACGATGGACGACGCCCCGCTGACGGACCCTGATTCGAGGTACACCGGGATATCTTATACAGAACCATAGGGGGGGGGGAAGAGGAGACAAAGCAACTGCTAGTCCCCAAAAGGTATAGGTGACAAGTTTTGGACCTGTCCCATGCCCACTCCTGGTTTGGCCACTTGTGTAGGGAAAAGACTTTACAAAGGACAATACAGTGATTCTATTGGCCCGGGGTCTACAGGGCAGTAAAGGATTTCTGTGACTCGTGCCTGGAGTGCCAGAGAACGTTGTCGGTCAAAGGGTTGAAAGCCCCACTGGTCCCTTTACCAGTGGTCAGAACCCCATTTGAACGGATTGACCTGGACCTGGTGGGGCCCTTAGAGAAGTCAGGGAGGGGACACCAGTATATCTTAGTAATTCTAGACTACGCAACTAGATACCCCGAGGCAATACCATTACGCAATACGACAGCAGGAACGATAACCACCGAGTTGGTAAAGCTGTTTTCATGAATGGGACTGCCCAAAGAGATATTGACGGATCAAAGCACTAATGTAACATCCCGGCTGATGAGGGAATTATGTAAAATGTTAAAAATTAAGTCACTAAATACCTCTGTGTACCATCCCCACACTGATGGTTTAGTAGAGCATTTTAATAGAACTCTCAAATCCATGTTGCAATGATTTATCGAGGATGACCCTCACAAATGGGACCGACTCTTGCCGGCCTTATTTTTTGCCATTAGAGAAGTACCCCAGGCATCTGTAGGATTCTCGCCATTTGACCTGCTCTATGGGTGTCGCCTGTGGGGTATTTTAGATATAGTTAAGGAAGGCTGGGAAGAACAGGAATCACAGGCCCAAGAGTCGGTACAGTATATATTACGGTTGAGGCAAAAGTTACAAAGGCTAGGAGAATTTGCCAGAGCAAATCTAATTGAGGCGCAAGAGAACCAGGCAACCCGGTATAATCAGAAGGCCCACCTGAAGACCTTTCAGCCAGAGGATAGGGTGTTATTGTTACTACCATCCCGGGAATCGAAATTACTAGCCAAGTGGCAAGGTCCCTTTAAGGTCCGCAGGAGAGTAGGGTTAGTTGACTATGAGATACAACTCTCGGGGGACCACCAGGGAACCCAAATCTACCATATACATTTATTTAAAAAATGGAATGCAAGGGAGAGATTGATGATTGATCCCCGCCCTCACTCTATGGAGTTGGAGCCTTGAGGGCAAGATATCCAGAAACAAAATCCAGTCCAAATAGGGGAGGAACTAATGCCAATACAAAGAAGCGAGGTACACCAGATACTCCAAAAGTTTGAACGAGTGTTGATGACCCAACCAGGACGGATGCAGGTAGTGTGCCAGGAGATATCCACAGAGGCTGATAAGAAAGTGCAAGAGCCGGTGATGCCCCTGCCCTGAAAAATGTGGGACACAGTTAGAAAGGAGATCCAAAATATGCTGCAATGGGGGACAATAGAAGAATCAAACAGTGATTGGCACAGCCCTATTGTTCTAGTCCCAAAGCTGGACAGCTCAATGCTTTTCTGTAGACTTCTGAAAGGTTAACTCTTTGTCTCAGTTTGATGCATATCCCATGTCCAGGGTTGACGAGCTCTTGGATCGGTTGGGAGACGCTCAATTTCTATCTACCCTAGACCTTACAAAAGGGTAATGGCAGATCCCACTCGCCCTGGGTGCCCGAGAAAAGACAGCCTTTTCCACCCTGTGGGGGCTGTACCAATTTATAGCTATGCCTTTTGGCTTACATGGGGCAGTGGCGACCTTCCAGAGGTTGATGGACAAAATTTTACAAAAACATCAACCATGCGCCACGGCCTACATCGATGTTATTGTCATCTTTAGCCCCTCATGGATAGACCATCTTCAACATTTAAAGGTGGTGTTGACCATATTAGAGGAAGTCCGGCTGATGGCTAATCCAGGGAAATGTAAGATTGGGCAGAAGGAAGTATGCTATTTGGGGTATACAGTGGGACAAAGAAAATTGAAACCGATGGCCAGTAAAATAAGTGCCATCCAAGACTACCCCTTGCTGTCAACCAAATGATAGGTACGGCAATTCCTAGGGCTGGCCAGTTACTACCTCAGATTTATCCCTAATTTCGCCTCAATAGCCGCACCATTGACAGACCTTACAAGGAACACGCAACCAAAAAGGGTGGAGTGGCTAGAGCAGGCTAGGAGGGCTTTTCAAACCCTTAAAGATCAATTGACCCACACCCGTGTATTGATACAACCGGATTTTACAAAGACATTCATAGTGCAGACAGATGTTTCAGAGGTAGGACTTGGAGCCGTGTTAGCACAAGAGGAGGAAGGTGAAGAACACCCTATATAATATGTCAGCCGATAATTGCTCCCACGTGAAAGGAGTTATTCAACTATTGAAAAGGAGGCACTCGCCATAAAGTGGGCGGTCGACCTTTTGCGTTATCTTTTAGGAAACTGCTTCATATTGATGACTGACCATGCTCCACTTCGGTGGTTACAGACAATGAAGGATTCCAACCAACGGATCCTAAGATGGTACCTGACCTTACAACCATATTGCTTTGATATAATTCATCAAGCAGGCAAAACACACCAAAATACGGACTTCTTATCAAGGTTAGGAAAGACGGAGCAAGAAGGGGAGGACAATGCAAGTATGGAACTGAAAGAGGGTGTGTGTGACAGGGTGAGACGTCCCTGCATTAGTGCCCCGGGGCAGCACGGACGCAAAGCCGGGACCTTAGCTGGCGGCGCGCAGACGAGGGGTGGGGCCTGTGCTGGATGGCACGGCCCCCGTTAAGTTCGAGAAGAGGGGAGTGGGGCAGGCGTGAGGGAGTGTCCCAATGCCGCCGCAAGGGGACGGGCCCAGGAGGAGCGGGCCTTCCAAGAGGCCGCAGACAGGACCTCGGAGGAGGCCGGAGGAGAGGGAAAAGCCGTACTTGAGACGTGGGATGTGCCTGCAGGAAGCAGGCAGGAGACATTGGACGCTGGACCCAGGGAGGGTGAGTTTGACCCAATCCACCGGGAGGCATCAAAGGGGAGGAGCTCGCCATAGAACATTAGAAAGGAAGCAGAGGGAAAGGAAGTAGCCCAGGATGTGTGTAGGAGTACAAGCCCGTGGGCTGGCGAGTTGAGGGCCACAGCCCCGCCAGCTGCGACAGGGACAGTGAGTCCCTGTGTCCTTAGGGTCCTGGGCTGAGGCTCGGAGAGTGGGGGGGCCCAAGCCTCCCTTTCCCACCTGAACCGCTGCCCCATTAGGTCCGTATCACGGGGCCAGTGGAACGTGAGGGAAGGAAGTCCGGAGCACTGAGAAGCCCATACGGGGGCCCTTCCCCCACGGGTGTGACTGGGACAGGGGCTCCGGCTAGGGTGAGAACAAATAGAGGGTCAGGGGAGGACGTTGGGTAATTGACGGGGATCCTGCGACCCTCTAACATGGGGTCACATTTACTCTTCCAGATCTTCCATGCAACAGGCTAGACTGACAAAGAAACTTAGGTGTAGAGATGCTCAGTATTACCACCAGTAACTTTTAGGTGCCTGGGAAAATCACTATGCTTCATAATGCCGGAGGGTAAGTCTATACTATAGCATTATTTCAAAATATCTTATTTCGACATAACGCGTCTAGACACAAAATGCATTTCAAAATAGCATTTTGCTATTTTGAAATAGCGCGTCCACACTGATTGGACGCTAAATCACATTTAAGGCCGGCTGGAACCAGTTCTGGCAGGGCATCAGGTCAGGAGT
>CM057846.1:57013758-57025761 GCA_030068395.1 Apalone spinifera | reverse complement strand
GGTCAGGAGCATGTCATGTCATGTGGTTAACAGGCCAAAGCCCCTGTGTGGCAACCAGCTGGGGCCACGTGTCCAGGGGTGGCATGGCACGTGAACAAGTTGCTGCGTGATCCGTGTTCAGCAAGGCCCACGCGCATGGTCCCTGGTCTCCCTCCCCTCCCCATAAGGGTACAGTGATGGCATTCATGTGTTGTTGCCTCCCCAGATGACACCAATGACAGGTCCGCTGGGACGGCTTGGGGGCCTGGCTGCACGGCACGCTCCCTCCAGGCTCCTGCAGCTCCTGGCCCTCCTGCTCCTCCTCAATGCACTGGTCAGGGCCCTCTGCCCCAGGGTCGATGACCACCTGCGGGGCACAGACTGTCCCGCCCCCCAGGATGCAGTCCAGGGCGTCAAAATAGGGGCAGTTCTCTGGGTCTGCCCCTGTTTGGGAGATGCCCCCTGTGGCTCTGGCATAGGCCTGCTGCAGTTCCTTAATTTTCATGTGAACATGCTCCTGGGTTCACATGTGGCCTTTGGTGGCCAGGCTGGCAGCTATTCTGCCGTAGATGGCCACATTCCTCCATCTACTGCAGAGATCATGGACGTCGGAGGCATCCCCCTAAACCTCAATCAGGTCCATGATCTCCACACTGGACCAGGAAGACACCCACCTTCTCTGGCCCCTGGCAGGCTCCTGGGAGCTGGGAGACTGGGTTTGGGGAGTGGTGGAGGGCTAGCTGGCACTGGCTACCTGGCTCATGCTGGGGCCACTGGGTCAAGGCAGTGAACACTGGCTCTGGGCTAGCAGGTCTGGAGCTGGCACAGACACTGTGGCCAGACTCTACCCCTTAAAGGGCTCCGGGGAGGCGGGGAGGAGAGGAGTTTTCCTGGTTGGGGCCAGAGGGGCACCCTGGGAAGAGCTGGAAGCCTCCTATTTCGAAATAGCTCCTATTCTGCATCTACCCAGCGCTTATTTTGAAATAGAAATTTCAAAATAGGCGCTATTCCTTGTGGAATGAGATTTACCAAGTTTAAAATAAGTCCTCCGCTATTTTGAATTAATTTTGAAATAGTGGTTCGCTTGTGTAGACGCTAGTACAGTTATTTCGAAATATCGGATGTTATTTCAAAATAACTTTGCTGTGTAGACATATCCTGAATTAGGCAGCTTGGCATCCTACAACATGGGAGAGATCAGTGCCTTAGAATGGGATTCCCAAAAAACAGTCTATCAGGAGGCTCCTTGCCTAAGATCGCTAGTGGGAAGTGACACACTGAGGGTGTGTATGCTAAGCCCTGTCCCTCTCTTGGAGATAGCTATATCCCTCTACTTGGGATCTTCACTACAAACACACTCTTGGCATTGAGTGTATAAGTGGCACCCTGACAGTGGTGAAAAACTGTCCCAACCTGTGCTAGTCAAATGCACTTTCCCAAACTCTTTCCATTATATTGCAGGGATCACTGACACATTCTTCAGACTTCTTTCACAACCATGCACCAAAACCCTTTTCCGTACCCCTGCAGATCAGAAGCATTGTGCCAAGATAGATTTGCTGTGAAGGCAACAAGCTCATTGATGAGTAATAGATAGACAGCTTTCACCAACTACATTTCAGGCTGTTGTCACCTCCTCAGGTTGTCATGGAAGCTGCCAAAAAACATCAGACTTTGTAACAGCACTGACTCCTCCTTACATCCTTATTTAAGCATGCAACATTGCAGCACTGAAATGTTGGCATGTTACTTGAAGACCATGATTTGTGAGTATAGAAAGATGTAACTAATATTTTTTAACTGTAGTGTATTTTTGTGGGAATCTTTTCTCCTGTGTGAGCCTTTTCTCATTAAAAGGCTTTTGTTATTTATACATTTTTTCTGCTTGCTTAGGGAGATGATTCTGCAACAATCCCCCTTCAGTCTCTAAAGGATTTTAAAATAACTTCCCTTCCTTTAAACTATCTGCCACAACAAAGAGGGGGAATGAAAAAAGCCGTGTAGAGAATAGACCTTTTCCTGGTTCCCTGCTTTTTTTAATTCAGGCAATAGTCTTTCCTAGCCTCATTATTGTTTTTAAAGCTTTTTAAGATATTTGGCTGGAAACCAAAATGAAACCAAAACAGCTATACAATATATTGTGGGACTTGCAAGATTCTTTGTCCCTCAGATGAGATTATATGATTAAATGATTCCATAACAAACTGAAGAGGGAAGTTTTTGCCAATTTCCTAGAAGTTTGCTCCATGTACAGTTGCAAAAGACATAGCTGTGCTGCAAGAGAAAATGGCAGAGACCCCCAGAGTGCCAATCATGTTACATACTGTATAGGTTTTACATATTGCATAGTACTTCACTCCAGAAGTATCCCCACTGAAATCAAATTACATATGGAGTGAGGTACTTCAATTCAAAGCATGAAGAACTAGATTTGAAGAGAGTTAATGTATGCAGGAAAATATCTGTACATCAGAACTCCCTCATAAACATCTCTTCTTAAATATTTAAATGAAAATGAAGGCCTTAAAAGCTTGTATTTTCAGATAGGTGCTCATGGATTTGTGCTTGTTATATGTGAGCAAACACCCAATTTTCACTCACTATTTGCCTGTGGTTGCCAATGGAGGGCATAACTAGTCAGGCACATGTACATAGGGCCAATTGGCTTGAACAGATAGCTACATGCAATTGTAGGTACTTGAAGGGCTGGATTTAGGGGTGGATAACCTGACAACTGGAGGGGGTGTTAGACTTGAGTGTTGTTTTTATTGTTACTGACAAAAAGGTAAATAGAATGCTTGAAGTAACATGTTTAATGTTTTCTCTTTGCGTACTCATTTTTTCACTAACTTTCTAGAATGTTCTGGACCTCTGTAGAATCTTATGGAAACATCCAAACTTTGTGAACTACATGTGCCTAAAATCCTCAAAAATGTTTCAGCCATGCCCTCATGTCTGGAGTGGAGTTTTGCCAGTCAGTCAATGAGATATAGGAAAGAAGTGAAGGGAAAGCTCAGCTGTAATACTGTGAACTGTGTTTTACTGTGTAATTGTGAAAGTGCACTTGTGTTTTAAGACTTGAAGAGTGTAAGTAGTGACTAATAAAGAACATTTAATGGAACTCCAGAGATATCGGTTGAACCCCATCTACATCACAATATAAAAGAAGTATTGTTACTTCTTTTTGCCATGTTGAACACATCATGTGCAATGACTTTCTAAGACTGTTGGAACAGACTTTTTACTCTCTCTAATATTGTCTGTTTTCCTCTGTAGAAAATAAAAGATGTCCCCAAAGAAGCCTTTAGGAGTTCAGTATAGGAAACAAAAAAGCTCATTTGCAATCTAGTTTTCAGCAAAGGGCAAATTTGATGGGAAACAAATGGAGAGTGGGGAGCACTAAAGCTGCTCCTCGCCTGGAGTGTCATTTGGTCTCGGGCTGGCCCGTGAGCATGAGCACGACTGTCAGCATCTGGGCTACATTTTTTTTCTGTTTTGTATGTTTTAAAAGTTAATCTATATGATATAAACAGAAAGAACTTGTGATTATATGAGGCAGATCAACTGAGTTTGTAGAATCTGGCATGTGTTTTCCTATTATTTTCTGTTAGGATTCGAAAAAGTAAGCAAATAGAAGTCAGTCACTACTACTAGCTTTCATGCAAGTAAAAACTGCAGATGCTAAGTAGCCACCCTTAAGGAACAAAGCAAATTTGCACAACTTTTAGTTTTCCCTTAAGAACTGTTGGTAGCATACTTAAGAAAAAATTGTAGAATTGAAAGACCTAAGGACTGAAAGGATTATTTTTTTTAATTATTAGATGCCAGCATTTACTATGTGTTACAAAACAGCTAGACCCAGCAACTCTGGTAGCAGACAGGATAGAATAACCCTTCCTTTGTGACAAATCATTAAAAGTTTAAAATCAGAATAGTCATGAGAGAAAGTAATGTCCTACAATGTAAATCACAATGGGGGAAAAAAGTAAATTGTATGCATAAGAAAAAGTGAAATAATTTCCTTGTAGCAAGCAGTAAGCAAGACAGAGACCAAAATCTCGCATGCATTAGACTTAACAATAGCTCACACCAACTCTTGGACAGCAACTACACATTTAAAGTCTAAATAATTTTTGAAAGCCAGAAAATTGAAATGTAAAACCAGCAAAAAATGGCACTGAAAGTCTTCCAGGATGCTTATATCTGTGCTCTAGTAATGCAAAGGATGTAATCTTGTAAAGTATAGAACTCATACACCTCAGGATACACTGAACATATAAAATTGTTAGTTATCCATCCCATGCACAATCATGTCTCTGGCAATTGCTATAACTATACATTTTGGAGGAAGGTACAAAATAACCAACAATGGACAAATAAAGAATAACCTTCTCAGAGGGAATTTTTTTCCAAACCACTCCTAGTAAATGTTGGCAAAAGCCCTGGAGCACAAGGTTTCATAACCCTTCTAAAAATATGGTTTTTATCCTAATGTAACTGTAGAGGTTTTCTTTATTCAAAATTTCATGTCTTTTTGGATGCTATTAAGTTCTTGGCCTCATCAATATCATGTGACAGCAACTGCACAGGCTAATTATAAAAGAGCATTTTCTTTTACGAGTTCAAATTTGTTGCCTTTTTCATCAGATGTCTTTGTTCTTGTATTATTTGAGGGTAAATAGATGTGCCTGATAGATCTTCCTTACGTTTTTTGTATTTTGTATGTATCCACCATATCTCCTCTAACCCAAAGAGTCACAGATTTTTCATTTTCTCTATTCTAATAGAAGTCTTCCTTTGTCTCTAATCAGTTTCATCACCTGTCTGAATCTTTTAGAAAGAGAAGGTGATAAAACTTACTGCAATAGGTGAAATTCTGGCGCTATTGAAATCAATATGAGTTTTGCCATTGATTTCAGTGATGCCAGAATTTCAGCCATTATTCCAGGTAACTACATATTACTGTATTGATTATATAATGGTATTATACTATTCTCTAGATTTCTTCAAGCCAATTCCTTATGTGTTTTACTTTAATACTTCAGAGGTCTTCATTAAGCTGTGCATTATAATGTCTGGGTATTTATTTCTGAGTGGTTGTAGATTGAAACCCAAAATGAACAGAAAAGCAGTGAAGAAGGCTGCTTTTGTCCTCATATCTTTTCCTCTTTCCTTTACTTCTTCCTTCTTCTAGTCAATGACTGAAAGGTCAGTTCCTTTAAGAGCAGATGGCAGGAGCTACTAGGCCAAAGCAACAGGTGTACTTAAAACCAACATTGGTATCAGGCATCATTATAGCTTGTTGCTCCAAAATTGTAGCAAAGTCTTGGTCGTGTCACTTATTTTTAACAATTCCTTTGGATATAGGATGTTGATGGGGGCTCTGCATCCAGCATTGCTTTCCAAGGCGCTTTACTTTTACATTTGGGGGACACTCATCAGCAGCTTGTACTTGGTCATATTGTCACCTGCCTTTGCCACCCTAGTTTGTGCATAATTTGAAGTACCCCAGTATTTATGTTTGTAGGTCAAATGCCTTAGAGGATTTATTTGGAAGGAGACAGCTTCTCTGGGATCATTCTTTGCACTTCTTGACAGTTTGTTACTCTGTAGGCTTCCACGGGAGCTATTTTGGGGGCAAAGGATTTTCAGAGGCAACAATCTTTCTGGAATTCAGCTCTAAAGTAGTGTAATATGTTCATACAGTGATTGTCACAAAATTGGTTTTATCTCTTCTTTCTACTGATGGCTCAATTCCTGTGAGGCGGTACTACAACAGAGTGGGGGTTAGCTTCAAAGCATCTGTAATGATCCCACTGAATTAAATTTATTTTCAATTTTTGTTTGCATGGCTTGACTGTGAGTGTATTGGGGCAGAGTACAACTGATGAAACAAAACAAGATTATTTGCTTAGAGTGTTTGAGCGTTAACTCTCCATTTTGTTCTGGTCAATCTTTGGTGCACACAGATCCTGGAATCCTTTTCAGCTTCTTGGCATGTTCTTTGTATGTTAGCATTCACGTTATACCAGATGTTCACAATACCATGATATCTGTAGTTTTCATTTGCTCTGACAGTGTTTCAGATGGAAGATGCACATTTGTTATCTTGCTAAGGTTGACATTCAGGAGCAATGTGCAATAATATTCTCCTGGTACATTCAAGGAGCCGATAGAATTTGCTTAGTATCCTCAAATCTTTCTGCTGGAGTGGCCATGCAAATACGCCTGCATAAATTATATCTTCCCACTTTGGGGCATTCTGGTTCATTTATGTAGACATTTAAACAACAATATCAGTGTGAGGATTTAAAAATCAGTAGATCATTTTCAGCAGAGGTCAGCGATCAAAGCTCCACTGAAGTCAAAAGGAGCTGTACCTATTTTGACAGCAGGGCTGGGTTCTGGAGTGGCCTTGGGGATATCTTAATGGTGTGGAGAGTGTAGGTTAGATTCCTGACCACCTTGACAGTGTCCCCACAGCCAGCACCTGTTGCCCCAGAGATGGAGCTCCCCCATTAAGAAGGCAGGATAAGGGACACCCTGAAGGTAGGGAGGTGGGGTGGGTTCTGGAGTGGTCTGTGGAATGATATACTGCTAAGTATCCTTATCATAAATATATCTAGAACTTGAGGACTTTAGCTTAAAATCTGGTGGCATGGTGTGACCCCAATAAAACCAACAATAGTTTTGCCCAAAAATTAATGGCAAGACATGGCTATTAGAATTTATCTTCACCTGATAAAAATGTCCCTATCCTCCACTCATGGAAACTCCCCTCTCAAGTTATGAGGTCACTCTCTTCTCAAGAAGATAATGCCACATATTTATATCTCAAGGAGATAAATTTCACCCAGATAAGCTATATAGTTTCTTTGTATTATATGTACAAAGCATACTGTAGTATAACCTAAAATTCACATTTCATATTGAATATGTCTGCTAAAGTTGCAACTTACTCGATTTATTTTAGATGCTATATATAGTCTTTTAGAACAAGTGTTTTATTGTGTCATTAATTCTAGAAACAAGGATCCAGAACAATGCTTATACAATTGGTCATGGATTTATGGTAGCTAAATAACTGTCTCCACATTTTAAAAGTGACTATAACACTAAAATTATCTTATTTAGTCTGATTACGTAAATTATTTTCACAGTGTTTTAACTTCTGAATACAGATTCTCAAATGGTTGCCAAGAAGCTTATATTATTAAATTGTGGGGAGCACTGATTTAATGGATAATGAGAAAACAAATATTCAGTATTTATTTAATTTATAAGCATAATAGCAGGTAGGTTGTTTATTTAATAATGATATTAGGCAAAGTGGCTTAACAATAAATATATATGAGCATAGTTTCATAACACCTATGTAAGGCAAGTAATAAAATGTGAGAATGCGTTTAATTAGACTAAAACGGGCACTGTAAAGTTAATGTATAAAGTGAAAATATGCATATTTAGGGAAAATGTAAGGTAGCGGTTAGATCAGAGGACTGAGAATCAGGAATCCTGGATTTTATTCCCATTTTTAACAACCCAACATAGATGTTCGTGAACTAGCTGTGGTGGTCAACGAGGGCCTGCAGGACCATCGAAAAGTACCCCTTGCGGTTGATGATTTGGATGCCCAGTGGTCAGGGGCCCGGATGGAGATATGGGTTCTGTCAATAGCCCCCCCACAATTGGGGAAGCCTATGATGGCAAAGCCGGTGACAACAGGGTCCACGTCGCCCAGGTTGATGACGCTGTGCAGCAGGACCATGTTGATGGCCCTCACCACCTGTAGGAGACACAGAGAATCATAGGGTAGCCAAGGCCCTTGGGAATTCCCTGAATTGAACCAAGCCTCCCTCCCCCCCACCACACACACCAGGAGCAACCCAATTTGCCCCATACCCAGGCAGGGCTTTGTGAAGGCAGGACTGAAAAACCTCCTGGGGAGGGGACTTCCACTACGACCCCCCGCCCCCAGTCTAAATGAAATTATGATATTTCACAACTGATTGAAAGATTATACCCACAGAGTAGTTGTAAATGGATCATTGTCAAACTGTGAGGCATATCTGATAGAGCACTGTTGGGGTCTATCCTTGGTTCAGTACTATTCAATATTTTCATTAATAACTTGAATAATGGAGTGAAGAATGTGCTTGCGAAATTTGTGGGTGACACCAAGCTGAAGGGACTGCAAGCACTTTGGTGGATAGTATTAGAATTCACGACAATCTTAACAGGAGAATTGGTCTGCGGTCAGTGAGATGAAATTCAATAAAGACAAATGCAAAGTACTACACCAAAGAAGGAAAAGTCAAACACACAACACAAAATGGGGAATAACTGGCTGGACAGTACCACTGGGTTGAGTATGAATCAATAGTGTGCAATGGTAAAAAAGGCAAATGTCACTTCAGGCTGTATTAACAGGATTGTCATCTTTAAGACATGAGAGGTAATTGTTCTGTTTGCTTGGCACTGCTAGGGTTTTTGTTCAGTTTTGGGCACCATAATTTAAGAAATGTGAATAAACTGGAGAAAATTCAAAGGAAATCAACAAAAATTTTAAGAGGTTTAGAAAATAAGAACTATGAAGAAAGGTTGAAAGAAATGGCCGTATTTAGTCTGGAGAAGAGAAAAATTGAGGCAGGCAGAACAGTTTTCTTTTGAGATTTTTAAGAACAGGTGAGACTAACATCTGTTAGGGATGATGTCGTTTTATTTCATCCTGCCTCAGTAGAGGTGGATTGGATGGACTAGATGGCTTCTTCTTGATCCTTCCAGCTCTATATTTCTATTATTCTATTATTAAAATTCTACTATAAAAGTAGGTTTGGAGTAGGATAGGTTCCCTGCCTCTGGTGCCGTTCACTTTCCACTATTGGATTAATTCTGGGCAATTTCTTCAGAGCAAATACTTTTGTCTCCAGAATGGACTAGTTTTACATATAGATATTTTCAAAAACTTCCGCAAGGGAGAACATTCCACATGTATTTAGCTCTACCTGCCATATTGCACAAGCTGATAATTGTGCTATACAATCAATATACCCAATTTAGTTTTCTGGAACAAAAGCTAAAGATTTGTAGCTAATTGATCCAATATATATTAATTTACCCTACTGGTCCTGCATCCTTCCTTGTGTATGTGTGAATTTTTGCTTTAATTGGGAAAATACATGAAATGATTTCTTCATGCCCCTCTGCCCTTCTTCAGAAACCACACTCTTCCAGAGCTTGGGTTTATTGCAGGTGAAAGGCATATTTTTGTGGGAGTCCCTTATTAAACATTGATAGTACATTGCCTGGCACCTTCATATCCAAGAGCTGTATTTTCTCTTGGATAGATTACAGGTTCAAAGAGGTGACCCTGAATAAGATTTGTTTAAAATTTAAGTTGGGGTTAATAACTTGTTTTAACTTTACTTTCCGTCTGTACAAAGCAATTCTGACCCTGTGTTTCTTTCCATTTACGGCCTCCTTGCCTTTATGATGTTGACATTTCTTCCAGTTTCTTGGGAAAGGCTCTTCACTAGCACAAAACATTTATTTCATTAGGAAGCAGAATTTCTGATTGACTGAGTTACAACAGTGTGGGCCCTAATTTGTGAAGAAGCTTGGTCTGCACACTTTTCATTCCACATGAATAGTAGTGCCCTTGAAGGCAAAAATAGAACATTTTTCTGGGTAGGTTGTTTTCCTTCATTAGCAAATAGACAGCTACAGTTTAAAAACTCCCTCTAACGGTATAGATTGCTTTAGGCAGGGGATACCATTTAAATACCTTACCAGTCCACGCTATCTGACAATGGTAAAGAATCACAAAAAGGCCATTTTCTTAGTACATGGAACATGTAGTAGAATACAAAAAAAAATACAAATAAAAACAATATTATCCCTAAAGCTACTCTGTGTTATTACTTCACTCTAGTGCTGCCTATTGCTTTACCCAGTTAAACTACTGCATGGTGTCTTGCTACAAATTTAAAGAAACACATCCCTATGGCTCCCTTTCTCAATACTGGGTGTGAAGCTCCTATGAAGAGCAGAGTGTTATGGACACAGTGTTATTCCCATAAAAGATCACACTAAGGGAAGCTAATTACAAAACCCCTTTTTAATTCCTTAAAATACATACCATTCACACAGTTAATTAATATTTACTCTAGATTTTAAAGGACAATTTCATGACCTGATTTGAAAAGGGCCTTTGACTCCCATTGACTATGGGAGTTATGGGTGTTCGGCACCTTTCAGCTTATCTCATTGTCTATATAAAATATTTTTATATGCATAGCCAATGCAATAGCTTTTGGGAACTTTTAACTCGATACCTAGCCAAAAGCCCAGGAAAAAATGACACATAAAAGGGATAGGCGAGGATTTGGCTTTTGAAACTGGATTAGAATTTCAAAGATGAACCTACTTTTTAATAGGCTAAACCAAACCCCAATATGGAAACTCCCCAAAACATCTGGAATGATTTTAAATCTGAATCTTGATCCAGATACAAATTTTGTGGCTTTGTTTCATCTTCATTTTCAGCCTCCTGATTGCAGCAGGCTTTTATAGGCACCATGAACTGCAAAATAGAAAAGCACAGTAATGTTTTTAGCAATTAATTAATAAATAGGTATCCATCTTCCAGATGGTAAATCTCAGTAAATGCTGGATGTTTTTAATCATATCTTGATATTCATTTACTGCATGGTAATTTTGTATTAGCTTAAATTAAATCTGTAATGGAAACAAGCAATTTAAATATTTTGGAAGCTTTTGGATTGTGAAAATAAATAAGTGGAAAGAAAAATCTGCTTTTCTGATTTATTGTCAATGAAACATCAAATTGTAAAGTCTAGCATTGCATGGAAAATCAAGTAACACAGTACTAGTATCAGCAATTTGATTTTCAGGTTTAAGGCATCTATAAAGAAAAACTACCAATTCTTCCTTGAAAATCTGGCAACAATAGATCTTGATTCTTGACATTATCAAGAATGTGATGATATCCTATTGAGCTCAGCAGTGAGAACACATCCAAGCCACAAACACCAACTCAAGGAAGGATGAGGGGAGTTACCTTTTCAAATCACAATGCTTTATTGGTTGAACCAAGTGAACACTTTGGATTAACATTTTATTTGTAATTGATAATGACAGTACACCAAACACTGTGTAGCTATTTATTTCTGCCTATTTAATTTAGCAGAATACTAAACTAGTATTGCTACTTAAGGGGCCTGATGTTCTGACTAATCTCAGTCTGGCCTACTTTATTTGTGAGTATAATTTCATGGGCCTATTACTGCATGCCCAACTATGTATAAGTGCAATTCACAGACATACATACATACACGCAGTCTCTCTCTCTTTCTCTCTCTCTCTCACACATACACAACAAGATAGGAATTTAATATTTAAGGAACAGCAATTACATAATTTTTTTAATGCTGTTAACCATAAAGGACCAAGAAATAGTAACTGTAGCTACAAACTGTGAGTTAAAATGTGAGTGTAGATATTAAAAACCTGGCACGAAATGTCATCTCTTGGTGTACTCTAAGCCCTTGCCCTACTTTTCCCACTCTCCTCACCAGAATCCCAAGTCCCTGTGTCATAAAAGCTATTCTCTATGGGTGTGTTTAGACTACAGGATTTTTTCAACAAAAGTGGCCTTTTGTCAAAAAAAACTATACCTGAGTCTACACTACTACAGTAAGTCAACAGAACGCGGCAGTTTTGTTGATGGCAGTAAACCTCGTTTTACGAGGAAGAACGCCTTTGTCGACAGAGATCTGTCGACAAAAGGGTGTGTGTGGATGCAGGGAGCCAGTTCTGTCCACAAAAAAGGCCTCCAGGAAGAAACCCTGGTGGACAGTGTAGCCTTTACATGTACAGCACCTCTGTGGTTTCTGGCTGCAGCCTCTTAAAGGCACAGGCATCCGGACAGGCATTGCTGTCCGGCAGCTATCCAGAGCACCAGTGCCAGCCATGCCAGCCATGTCCCAGCCTCAAGGACTCCCT
>CM057846.1:56998511-57008697 GCA_030068395.1 Apalone spinifera | reverse complement strand
AAAATCATGCCAGTCTAGATGTAGCCTTTATGTTTACAGTGCTCCAAAGAACACAATTTGACAATTTTATCCGCATATGGAGGATAAAGTGCTATTTCTTAAGCAAATGTCTAATGTGAGCTTTTAAACTTCATTTTGTTGTGGTGATAGAAGTTACAAATTTGGCTTCTATTATCTAGAGACTTTCTGCTCCAGACAGTGCAAGTCCTTGTTACTGAAACATCCCAATGGACCCACCTAACCTGACTCAGCCATTTTCTAGATGATCATAGACACAGAACTCTTGTGTCTTATTTAATCACAAGGGTATATTCCATACAACAGTGATGGAATTCAAAGAGACCTTGCAGTGCACACAACGGTTAAAATACTGAACAGTTATTTAAATGAGCATCTGCTGTACGGTTTTGTGTGAGTGAATTTTATCTGAGTATGCAGCCACTCTGGAATTTCTGTTGGAGGAAGCTCTGATCTAGCTCATTTCTCGAGTGTTTTGACCATATCCCTTTCTGACCAGCCCTTCTAGACTTGCCCTCCACCAGAGAAAGGAGGGTTGTAGCTTCTTTCTCCTGCTGCAATACTTCCCACATGGGGCTTCAGCAATTATGATGGCATAATTGCTGTTAGTTAATCTGAACACTTATTTTTGCTTTATTTTGCAAACTATTGTATATTGAAACTGGTTATTCATATGCATTAATAAAAGAGGCAGTAAGATATTCTCTGTCTTATTCTCTATTCCTTTTTAAAAATGATTCCTAACATTCTATTTGCTTTTTTGACTGTCGCTGCATGTTGAATGGATGTTTTCATAGAACTATCCACAATGACTCCAACATCTCGAATGGTAACAGCTAATTTAGTCCCCATCATTTTATATGCATAGTTGGGATTATGTTTTCTAACATACATTACTTTTCCTTTAATCAAAATTAAAATTCATCTGCCATTTTGTTGCCCAGTCACCTAGTTTTTTGAGAACCATTTGCAGCTCTTCACAGTCTGCTTTGGACTTAACTATCTTGAACAGTTTTGTATTATCTACAGATTTTGTCCCCTCACTGTTTACTCCTGTCTCCAGATCATTCGTGAATATGTTGAATAGGCTTGGTCCCGGAACAGAACCATTCAGGGCACCCCTAGTTCCCTTTCTGAAAACTACCCATTTATTCCTAATCTTTGTTTCTTATCATTTAACCAGTTATCAATCAATGAAAGGACCTTCCCTCTTAGTCCATGACAGTTTAATTTACTTCAGAGCCTTTGGTGAAACAAATTTATTTTTGGATTTTGACAGATAACTGTTTGAAGTTAATGCTACAAGGTAGCATTGTAAAACTTGTAACTTGTAACTTCAGATCTTTTCTGGGATGGCCTTCCTCCGTATTGTTTTATATTCATTTTATAGGCATTTAAATTTTGTATTATATTAGCTCCAGGTTAAGCCCACAAATACCTAAGTTTCATTAGTATTCATTATGCCTATGTGTCAAGACTCAAAAGTTTAATTCTATTAAAGGGGGGCTTTGAGATAATTTGCACTAACTCCTTACTAGTAAATGAGAATATTATAAGGCCTGTTGACCCGTCCACAATACACAGGCAATTGGCCAGGTCCCAGCTCATAACATGAGATTGTTTGCTATGTGAATGCTACTTAGATAGTTCTCAATATGTGCACTATTGACTCAGTAAACTCTATTGGCTCTTTTGTGGTATGATGATTAGCTGAGTTAACATTTCTGGTGGGAAAGAATATTATATCAGGAGCCAAAAATGCCTTAAGAATGTAAGAAGAATATATATTGAACACTTGAGGTAACCATTTTCTAAACTAAGTAATTTGGCCCTAAATACTTCACTTCACTGGAAAACCTGAAGGGAAGCAAAAATGTCCCACAGTGCCACATAGAGTGCTTCATTGAATTCCTGACTCATGCTCTCCTCATGCAGCCTTACAAGAGGTAGAGAAGAAGAGGGAAGGAGTTTGTTCCTTAAATCCTTGTGTAGGCAAATCAAGCCAGCTCACAAATCCCTGTGTACTGAGGCATCCACAAAGAGGGCCTTCACGTTCATGCTGTGCTGTGTCTCCCTTACGTTGGACACAATGATGCATTCCTATCCCATTCAAAGGAGACAATGACAAGGTGAGGGAATTAGTGCTGGATTAGATCAACATTGGTTCTGTAGCAATTTGTCAAAAAGTTTAGCCTCCCCTCACTCCCTCCCCCTCCATTACCTACCAGATTTGCATGAATTGTAAAGAAGCTCTTTCTTTGGCTCAACATATCTTCTGAGTAACAGTGAAGTTCCAAGCCAATGGTGGTGGTGTGGAAGGGCTTCTGTGGCTTGAGGACAGAATGAATTGGATGAACTGACTCAGCCTCTGCTCACTTTGGTGATCCTAGGCTCTCCAATGTCCCGTGGAAGGGAAGGAGAGCATCTGGCCCATGGCATCTTTTTAATTCCCCCTAATGAAGTACTAAAGGATGTTAATGTGCATGATAAACTCATAGTCTGAGGAAACTGAATTTACTGAGTATATGTGGTTTTGGATCAGAGAAGTGAACATGCACACACACACATACACAGATACTTTAAAATCACTATTACATTAGAGCCTTAGAGTTATGAATACCTTGGGAATGGAAGTTGTCTGTAACTCTGAAATGTTCATAAGTCTGAACAAAATGCTATGGGTACTTTGTTAAAAAAATTACAACTGAACACTTCTCAATGCAGCTTTGAAACTTTACTATGCACAAAAAATGCTGCTTTCCCTTTATTTTTAATAGCTTACATTTAACACAGAGCTGTACTGTACTTGGGTAGTTTTGTTTTGTTGTTTCTTTGGTCTCTGCTGCTTTCTGTTTGTGTACTTCCGGTTCCAAATGAGGTGTGTGTGGTTGACCAGTTAGTTTGTAACTCTGCTGTTCACAGCTCTGAGATTCTACAGTATTTTGTTCACATCTCATTTGAAAATAGCTAAACTACCATTTTCATTTTTAGAAATTCTTCTCTGAACTTTTTTGGTTAAAAGTGTGTGTTTATGGCTATTTTATATACCACTAAAAACAGGTAATGAACAGAAACTCAGCCATATGACACCTGAAGTACAGCACACATACTCAAATGCTATGTTAATGGGATTTAATTGGCTGCTAATATTTACTGACAGGAAGAACTGTCAGTAAACAAAACATACCAAGAGAAACAAAAATATGAACAGCTCTGTGCTTTTGTGTCACATTAACACTTCCACAGGCAAATAAATTATACAAAATTACTTAAAATAGTTAAATCCAAAGCTGACATCAAAGAGTTACAAAGGGATTTTTCTAAACTCAGTAACTGAGCAGCAAAATGGCAGATTGATAGCGACACGGGCAAATTAATGCACATGGAACAAAAATATACTAATACAAAATGAAGAGGTCTAAATTAGCTGTCTCCACTTAAGAAGAAAGGAAGCATTAAGAAAGATATAAAATAGAAAATATCATAATGCCACCATATAAAACCATGGTACACCTGCACCTTGAATACTATGTGCAGTTCTGGTCAGCCTATCTCAAAGAAGACATATTAGGATTGGAAAAGGTACACAAAAGGACAATAAAAATGGACACAGAAGAACTCTCCTATGAGGAGAGATTAAAAAGACTGGGACTGTTCAGTTTAGAAAAGAGAATGCTGGATATCTTAGAAGTTTGTAAAATCATGATTCATATGGAGAAAGGGAATAGAGAAGTATTATTTGCCCATAGACGTAACAGACATACCGAGGGTAACCTGACAAAATTAATAGACAGCCGAATTAAAACGAACAAAAAGGAGTACTTCTTCACATTCACAGTCACCTGTGAAACTTGTTGCTAGAGGATGTTGGTTTTAATGCATAAATAAGAAGTTATATGTGTTATTAACCATATATAAACCATATATAAAAATATAACTCAGTTCAAAAAAGAGTAAAATAAGTTCATGGGGGAATAGGTCTATCCATGACTATTAGCCAAGTCAGGAATGCTACTCTGCGTGTCCCTAAACCTCTGTCTGTCAAAAGCTGGGTGTTGGCAATACTTGAAATTGCCCTCTTTTGGTTATTCTCTCTGAAGCATCTGGAATTGAAAAAAATGGGATACTGTGCTAGGTGCACCATTGGTCTGGCCTGATCTGGCCGGTTTTATATTCTTAAGTGAGTCAGGATCTGATTCTACCACTTAATAGAGATAAAAACAGTCATATCTTTTCAACCGTGATCACTATATTGTATCCTAGGCAAGCCCTTTATTTCTTCAGAAAAGTCAACATGACAAGAGTTATCACATGAGGGGATACTTTAGTGAAGTTTATAACCTGCCTCTCCAGGAAAATGTAACTTGACCTGCGATTGACCTTGAAATTTATGAACAGAAGGAAAGAGTCATTAAAGTGGTAACAGCTTGCATAATGTTTAGGTAGCAAATACTACCATGAAATGTAATGAAAGCATAAAGTTCATGAACATAATCATAATATTTTAGTTTTGTCAATGATAAAATGTTCTTCTGGCTGCTAGATGGCAGCATTATGAACAGCAGTCTGTCTAAAGGTCTATTGAAAGAGAAAAGCAGTCTCCCACAGACTGGGCATGAACTTGTGTGTGCACAAGTACCACATTTGGCCATGCAGGTTGGTTTTTATGCATAAACAAGAAGTGAGATGTTTTATTAACCATATATATTTGTTACAAATTTTCATGCACAAGCTGGGCATTTGCATAAAGACATATTTGATATACAGAATAACGAATATATTTAAAGTCAGTGTGGACTATAGCCAATCAGTAAGTAAAAAGAAAAATTAAATTGTATGGAAGAATAGCTAGGAAATTCAGATTATGGTACAATTCTTTTGTGGGCTCCTATGAACCCAATGACATTACAGCAATGTACAACTGGAGTAATGTAGTGATGAATTAGGCCCTTTGAATTATATAAATCTTTTGACTTGATCAGTATTAGAAGATCTTTACGAACAGATCAATGTCTATGCTAATAAATGGTTAGCCTATTTGCAAAGATTACCAACATGGTAATATAGTTGAGGTGGCAGAATTTTTTGGTAAGATGAACATTCAGACACTAGGGGTTCACACAAACTTCCTTTGTGAACTGGATACATTCACTTATTTATTTTGTGCCCTGATTGTCTATAAAAGGGAGATAATACTTACGTTGCACAGTTGAATTTGTGAGGATAAATTAAGTAATGATACAAAGATG
This sequence comes from Apalone spinifera, assembly GCA_030068395.1. Classification (NCBI taxonomy): domain Eukaryota; kingdom Metazoa; phylum Chordata; order Testudines; family Trionychidae; genus Apalone; species Apalone spinifera. The sequence goes on along the minus strand of CM057846.1, from coordinate 57,003,430 downwards.
CTACAAAAGTGTAAAATTATTGTTGTTATTATTATTACACGACATTTACCCAGCAAGTCCGTATCTTACTCCCATTCAATGTATTTTAAACTATATTAAACTAGAAAACAAAGAAGTTATGCTATCATAAAACTGGAGAAATGCTATCATAAATCAGGCCCAAATTGGGCTTCGATTTTTTCGCATTGCTTCAAATTGTGATCCTTGCCTACCTGTTGGAGAGAAACATAACTATTTCCTTTCACGTCAATTCAGTATCAACGTAGATGAAAACTCCATGCCCTGATCTACAACAGGACGTTATTTTGAAATAACTCCCCTTAGGCTGAATTTGTAGGTGGAGCAGTCACACTACCAAGCCCATTATTTCAAAATAACAGGCTGCTGATTTAAAAATCTGCACACCTGCTTTCCTCAGGGAAATAATGCTAATTTTGAAATAGTTATTTCAAAATAGCAGTAATGTGGATGCTTCGGTGTTCAAAATAATCGGCCTCCAGAAGTCTCTCACAGCTGAAGTTCTGACCACTCTGGCCACACCTGGCATCTTCAATGCTCCCCTCCTCCTGCGGAGGTTAAAAGTCCTGGCAGCAGGAGAAAGGTTTCTTGCATGTGGCCAGCTCTGAAAGCCTGGTGTGAGACAGCACCATCGAAGGCAAGCATGAGCCACCCCAGTGCTCCCTCAGATCCTCCCATAGCTGCCAGTACTCCTGCTGCTCCTTCGGCTGCTACTGTCCAGGGATGCAGTAGAGCTCTAGTCTGGAATGGTAAGGAGATCCTGAACCTCACTGAGGTTTGTGGAGGTAGAGATCAACCTCCAGGATCTCTGCACCAGGAGAAAAGAAATGCCAAAATCTACAGCTGGATCACAGCAGCTTTAGCTGAGAAAGGGCACACCCAGACCCTTGACCATTAATGGATGAAGATCAAAGACCTCTGGTAGGCCTACTGCAAGGCCAGGGAGCAGAGCGGACACTCCGGGGCAGCACCACATAGCTGCCGGTACTATGACCAGCTGAATGCCATCGTGGGAATGGGGCTGGTTACATCCCCCACCGTCATCGTCGAGTTTGGCCAGGACATGCCTGGAGTCAGCCTGCAGGAAGGTGGTGTGGTGGAGGAAGACGACGATGAGGAAGAGGCCAGCCAGGTGACCATGCCTCCCAGCCAGTAGTTGCTCCTCATTTTGTAGCCAGTCTCTCCCCCTCCTCCCACTCCCAGGATGTCTCCCAGGTTTCAGAGGAACCCAGGCAGGGCACTTCAGGTGAATTCTATAACTTTCCCTATCTAAACATTTGGGGCAGGCGATGGGCTGTGAGGGGCTGTGCACTCCTCTCTCAGACTACTTGGCTTGGGGGATGCACAACAGCCTGTTCATGTGTGTGCACATGGAGCACTGGTCCGGAGCATTCAGCCCCATGATGATCTCACACAAGAACACCTCGGACCGTCTCACAAGGTTGCTGGAGAGGCCTGCCATATTCTGTCCTCCATGGTGGGACACCTTCCCATGACAAACCACCACTAAGGAGGCTGGGGTCATGGAATCACAAAGCAGTGCTGCACATGGCACAAGCTCACGCCCACACTCAGTCAGCATCCGCTCCCGACCAAGTGCAACAATGCAGAGGAGACCTGCTGGGGGGAGGGAGAGGAGGGAAATCCATTGGCACTATCCCTGGAAAGCGGTGGCTGCCACTCACACACACACCTTTCTTAACGCCCTACACCCTCCTCCAGCAGGCAGGGACAGAAGTTCTCTCTCTGCGGGAGGGATGCCACCAGTGCCAGATCTGGCATGTGCGGGACACAGAAGGAAGCTGAGACATCCTCTCCCCCTCCCACCCACAGATTCCTCGCCTGGTTGGTACCTTCCCATGCCTGCTTGTCTTCTGGTTGTGGATGTTGCGATTCTCCCCTGTGCCTCTGGTGGAAAGTCCCCACTGTCTATGCAACATTTGGCCTTTCTCAAAGCACATTGCCATCATCTGAACTGAGACCTTCGGTGCTGCTGCAGAGGTTAGGTCTATGGTCATACATACAGTATCTCCTGTGATGGGACAGCTGCAAGCGTGACACATCCCACCCTCCCACTCCATCTACCTGACTCCATGGGATCCACTGGTGGAAATGCACCCAGGATGACCTCTTGTGGGAGCAGATGGCCTGCCTGCAGTCCCTTGTCCAGAGGCTCAAAGAATGAGCACCAGGAGTGGGCAACTTACTGAGAAGAATGCCAGGCTAAATGGGAGCAGAGAAAGGTTACTTGGGACCAGCTGGCATGCCAGCATGATTCCATGTTCTCTTCCCTCACCTCAGTGCTGGAATGCATAGCATTGTGCATGAAGTGGGTGACCAGCCACCGCCCCATGTCCCTCATGCATTCTGCTCCTAGCCTCTCCAGGGGATGCCAGGGCCCCAGAACATGGGATGATGGGACCTCTCCTGAAGGAGAGGCTGAAGCCTCCTGACCACACAGAGGCAGGCACCACTCCTAGCCCCATACCTGAGTCCCACTCTCCCCTCCCCCATTCCAGGTTCTTTCCCCAGTCCCTCTAATAAACAGTCTTGTTTTTGCATCAAAGATGGCTCTATTGTTTGCTCTCCAGGGAAGAGGGGAAGGTGGGAAGAGAGGGCCAAGGAAGGTGGGGTGGGGGATGAAAGGCACACAGAGGGAATGCTGGGGCCCCTTGTGGAGAGGCACAACTGGCCTTGGACAAAACCCTCCCTCAAGGCCTGCCTGATGAGCACAGCCCCTTGATGTGCTCTCCTGATAGCACTGATGTCCAGCTGCTTAAATACCCTAGCCAGCCATTCAGCCTCTGGCAGAAAAGTCTCCCCCTTGTTCTCACAAAAGTGGCACACTCAGCAGGCTGCCACAATGAAGGGGAAGTTGCCCTCACTGAAGTCCAGGTGGGTGAGGAGATTCCTAAACCTCCCCTTTAAATGGCTGAATGTGCATTTGACGACCATGCAGCACCTGCTCAGCCTGGCACTGAACTGCTTCTTGCTGAGGTCCAGGCTGCCTGCATAAGGCTTCATGAGCCAGGGGAGCAAGGGGTAGGCTGCATCGCCCAGGATGACGATGGGCATGTCCAACTCTGGTGGTATGGTCATGGCAAAAAGGACTGGTATTCATTTTTTGGAAGAGGCAGGAATTCTGGAAGATGCAGGCATCGTTCGCCTTTCCTGACCATCCCACTTTGATGTCAGTGAAGCGTCCCTTCTGATTCATGAGGGCCTGCAACGCCATGAAGAAGTACCCCTTCCTGTTGATAAAATCCGAGGTTTGGTGGTCAGGGGCTAGGATGAGGATGTGTGTGCCGTCTATGCCCCCCATCACACACAGCCTTTGTCAGGAAAGCTGTTCACAATGCTGTCCACATTCCCCAGAGTGACAACCCTCCGAAGCAGCATGTGGTTGATGGCCTTCTCTACTTGCATGAGCACGGTCCCGACTGTGGATTTCCCCATGCCGAATTGGTTCCCAATGGAGCAGTAGCTGTCCAGCATGGTGAGCTTCTACAGGGCGACGGCCACACACTTCTGCATGGGGGTGGCGGGTTGCATGCGGGTGTCCTATCACTTGTGGGCAGGGGTGAGCCATTCGCAGAACTCCAGTAAGGTGTCCTTCTGTATGCAGAAGTTCTGCAGCTACTGCTGGTCATCCCATCCCTGCATGACAATGTGGTCCCACTAATCTGAGCTCGTCTCCCTCTGCCAGAAGTAGCATTCAATGGTGTCCAGGGGACTGAGGGGCAGGAGCAGCAGCAGGGCCCACAGTCCACACTAGGGTACATCCTGCAGGTCCTGGTCCTTGTCTTGCTGGAGCAGCCTGGAAGTACAGTGCCATGAGGCACAGCATGAGGCCTATGAGCCTGGCACTGCTTTGCAGCAACTCGAGCTCCATGCTGTGAGTGCAGTGGCATCTGCAAGGGAACCAGAGCAGAAGAAGGCACGTGCCCTTTGCATCCCTTGTGTGTCCCGCTAGGGAGGAGGCAGTGAACGAGAGGTATGTGAGATGTGGCCATAGAGAGGAGCCCCTGTAAGCATGTGTCGCAGCTTGCCTGACCAAGCAGCCACAGGAAGTGTTTGCCCTCCTAATGCCCTCCCCAGAGTGCTTCCGGGGGCTCTAAGTCCGAAGCAGGCTCCAATCAGTGTGTATGCACTATTTTGGACTAATTCTAACTAATTTCAATGCTTCCCTGTGGTGGCGATGTGCTATTTTGATGTTGTTAACTCGGGAGTTATCAATTTTAGTAATTTTGAAATAACCACTATATATATATATATAGTATCATGAGCTTTCATGGGCAAAACTCACTTCTTCAGATGAGCTTGAGTAGAAGTGGGTTTTGAGTAGAAGTGGGTTTTGTCCATGAGCTTGAGTAGAAGTGGGTTTTGTCCATGAAAGCCCATGATACTTGTATATATATATTTGTTAGTCTCTAAGGTGCCACAGGACAACTCATTGTTTTTAAAGTTGCAGACTAAGGGTGTGTCTAGACTACAGGGTTTTTTCGACAAAAGTGGCCTTTTGTCGAAAAAACTATACCTGCGTCTACACTACCTCTATGTTCTGTCAACAGTAAGTAGACAGAACGTGGCAGTTTTGTTGATGGCGGTAAATCTCGTTTTACGAGGAAGAACGCCTTTGTCGACAGAGATCTGTTGACAAAAGGGTGTGTGTGGACGCAGGGAGCCAGTTCTGTCAACAAAAAAGGCCTCCAGGAAGAAGCCCTGGTGGACAGTGTAGCCTTTTCATGTACAGCACCTCTGTGGTTCCTGGCTGCAGCCTCTTAAAGGCACAGGCACCCAGACAGGCATTGCTGTCTGGTAGCTAGCCAGAGCACCTGTGCCAGCCATGTGCCAGCCTCAAGGCCCCCTGGCCCTTCTCGGGACAGAGACGAATACCCCCC
>CM057846.1:56984040-56998411 GCA_030068395.1 Apalone spinifera | reverse complement strand
AGGAATGCGGACATTTATGAGCACCTGGCCCAGGGACTGGCCACTAAAGGGCATCACCCCCGCACCATGGCACAAGTGAGGGCCAAGGTCAAAGAACTGGAGCAGGGATATGCCAAGGCCAAGGACCAGAGCTCCCACTCCGGGGCAGCCCCTCAGAGCTGCCCTGACTACGAGGAGTTGGAGCAGACCCTAGGCAGTGGGAAGCCCAGACTCCACTGCATGTGGTGGAATCCAGGTTACCTCACCACATTGTGGACCGACCCCTGAGGGAGGAAGACCAGGTCAGGGAGCCATACCAGGAGGAGAAGAAGGAAGAGGTGGAGGAGGAAGAGGAGGCAGCTGGGACCCTTTCCCAGGAGCCAGTCCTTCAGATCCCAGAGGCCTCCCAGGCATCCGTGGACAGCGGGGAGGGAACATCAGGTGAGTGCTTTGAGGGGTCACCACACATGGGCGGGTTTGCAAATCCCCATCTCTGATAGGGTAGTTTTAAATGTCCATTGTCCCTACAAACTGTGGGGCTCCTCTGAGGCTTTTCAGGCCACTGCCCAACTCACACACGGTGTCACACCCCGAGTCTCCTGTCCAAAGGAGAGCCCCTGACAGCTACAGCATGCCCTTGGGGACAGCAAGGGTGCACACAGACATTGATTGTCTCCTCTTCTTTTACTCCACAGCCGGACCCTCTACACAACAGGGGAGTACCACACCCGCCACACCATCCCGGACCTGTGGCACCCACAGGCAATGGCGGGTCTACACAGACCTGCTGAGGGAGACCTGAACAGGATCCTCCAGCAGGGGATGGAGGCAGAGACCGAGTGGCGCACCAGGCTGCTGAATGAGCTGGTCCAGCAGTGCACTGACATGTGTGCCACAATGCGGGAGGTCTTCGCCTTGCCTGCCCCTGTCATGGGCACCGCTTCTCCAGCACCACTCGTCCGGCACGCCAGGCCCCTGCTCCCCCTGCTCCTCCAGCCCCTCCTGCTCCTCCAGCCCCCTCTTCCCAGCCTAGCCCCTCCTGCTCCCGAGCCCTCACAGGCACAACAGCTCCCCCCTCCTCCCCCCAGACCAGGACTGGCTCTCGCTCCACCCGATCCCAAGGCCATGGCAATGCCAGGCTGCAGGAAGGTGGCGAACCCTGCAATTCTACCACCCTACCACCCCAGTTAAAGGCCATTTCAGTTATGTTACAAAATCTTTATTTTTGACTGACAGATTTACTTTGTTTATAAACAGTAGAAGAGTAAAAAGAGAAAGTTTTGTTAAACAGTTCACACATTCTCTTTACTACTAGTGTTTCTAATAAAACAAATTTCTGTTTTCAAAGAAAACCGGCTCTTATATGTCTTCTTCATGGGAAGAGGGTGAGGGAAAGATATGGGTGGGCCAGGCCAACCCTCCTATGGGGGAGGCCCTGGGAAAATCAGTGGGCTCCTTCTGAGAATCTCTCCCTTAGGGCCTCTTGGATTTGGACACCAGCCTGGTGAGCCTGACGGATGGCAGCCATCTGGGGCTGCTGAAATTGCCTCTCCTCGCATTCAGCACCTGTCTCCCACCCTGTCAGGAAGGCCTCCCCTTTCCTCTCCACCAGGTTATGGAGGGCGCAACATGCGGCCACCACCTCCGGGATGTTGCATTCGTCCATCTTCAGGCGTGTGAGGAGGCAACGGAACTTCCCTTCCAGACGGCCTAAGGCGCATTCCATCTAGATGCAAGCCTTGTTTTGTCTCTATCTCATGTCAATCCATAGTCTCCTCGCTGAAGCTAAGAAATAGATCTAATTATGGTAGCATGTTTTGTGATTTGGACTTCTGGAAGTAGGCTAAGAATGAAATTCATTTCACAAAGGATCCATAATATCCATCAGCAAATTTGGTCAGTCTGATTTGGGTTAGATTTGAACAGGTGTTAGACTTTTCATTCAAGTCCTCTGAGCTCTCTAGCCACCAACATCTGGTCTTTATGATTTTCAATAGCTCTGATTTTTCCTAATTTTGGACGCTATTGTTTATTGAGAGAAGAGTACAGCTAAACATTCACTCTTGGATTTAAAATTCAAAATGATTACTATGTGAGTGTATGCCTGTGGGAAAGCTAAAACAGGGCTGCTACTTGGAGAGATGAAGTGATTGAATTCAGTGCCCGAGGCCATAAACCTCATTTTTGTTACTGCTAATATGTAGAACTAACGGAAAGCCAACTTGTGAACTACTCCATGTTTTTTTTCCTTTGTCTATAACAGCTAACATTACAGATACTAGTTGAGAGCTGTATTTCTTTTGTAGCAAAAAGAACCAGCAGCATGGATCACAATCAAGTGATGAATTGCTCACAAGAGGACACTGTAGTAATAATTTGAAATTGTATCTAAAGCCAATCCTCAGTGAAACAGATAATTGCTAATCACACATTGTTTTAACACTGTGTAATGTTAACTAATTTGAGTCCCAATACTGCAAGCTGTTGAGTGCTGCCGAAGAAAGCGGAGAGAGCTAAAGAGATGCTTCCAGATGGTGTGGAGAAATCTGTACTGAGCGAAGAAATGAGAACTTGTCTCTATGCTACCATTGAACTGAGAACTGGTTGGTAGGGTTAAAGTGGAGCATGCGCAAGAGGGCTTGGAACAATAGCTTAAATCCAATCAATTGCAATTTTCATATTTCTAGATATAGAAATAGCATTTTCATTTATCTCTAGATATTTTTGTCACCCTGATGTACAGCTATACTTGTAGAGTTAACCTTAGGGATAGTGAGGGCCAGACATGTACTAAAATTTCCTTCTGATTGGTTCCCGTGAAACTCTCAGCTGCTCAATCTCTCATAGCACATGTAGAACACATTGTGGCAGCTGGGCCATTAGCCTGAACTGCCAACTTTGCTGCACACACCTAACTTCTATGGAGCATTAACAGTGAATCAGCGTGTTCACCCTGCTTGCTACAGTCAGCATTACCTCAAGTCTTGCCTTACTCAATGAAAAGTAGTGCTTTCTCATAATACAGTACTTGTCTGTATCCTTTGGGCTTGTCTACACTGCACCCAGAGCTTGAAATAAGCTACACAATTTTAACTACGCAAATGGAGTAGTTTATTTCAAGTTAATTTAGAAATAAAGCACTATTCTGAAATGTCCCTTAATCCTTCTGGAATGAGGTTTACAGAGATGTTGAAATATCGCACCCATTATATTTTGAAATAACGGACTTGATCAAAAGATGTGGAGTAGCTATTTTGGGATATTTACAGTATCCTGAAATAGCTCTGCAATGTAGACATAGCCATTAGGTCTGCTGTGTGGGATATTGACAGCCCTGCCATAAGTAAGCCTTAATTTTTCCAGAATCTAAAATTCGCTAAATAAAATTACTGTATCTAGATTTCACAAGTGATAGTTTAGGCCTGGGGCCAAACTGAATTATGGTACCTTAAATAGAGACGCTCATACAAAATTCACAAATTTTCTTCCAATTTTTGGCCCTGTAAGGAAGAGACCGGGTGGGGGAGATGATAAAGTTAACAAACTTTAATTTGCTGTACTCCCCTTGTTGAAAACTGGCACCCAGCATCAAACTTTAGTTGACTGTAGCTTAATTTAATTTTTGATTGCATAGATATGAATCATCAATTCCAGTACGCATAATTTATCAGCTCAAATGACTTTTGGAGACATAAGGCGTCATTTAAAATAAGAAAGCCCTTTTTTATTTATGAAGATAGACCTTAAAATATAACCTGATCATCAAGAAGTTTTTGGTCAATGCCAAAGAGGGAGGCTTATAAGGTCTGGGGGAAGGACAAACTTGCTAAGGCCCCTGAAGGATCCTGAGAAGCCTCCTCATGCTCACTGTGGTCAGAACCAGATGATGATCTTAAATCTTGGAGAGGCACACAAAGGCCTTCTCAATCTTGCCTCCTCAGTGGCTTAGAAAGCCGAGATAATAATGGAAGTGTAATGTCCATAGTAAGATTTATTTGCAAAGAAAGAAATTAGCTATGAGGAAGGGATATTTTGCATAGCAGCACTTTGTTGTGCTAGAGATTTTTACATGCGACTTTCTAAATGTCTTCCCAGGAGCAGTTATGAGAGTAGTACCAACATCGTCTATACAAAAGTAACCCAATAAATGTGAAATCATATCAGATTGTGACCAAGGACTACTGCTGCTTTGCAACAATACATATGATAAAATGAGTCCCACCTTCCCCCCCCCTTTTTTTTTTTACTTCCCCAACATTTTAATATTAAAACTAAGCATTTTAAACTGTTTTATAAACACAAAAAATGAATAAAAGTTCCCAGGTTTTACAGAAAGCTAGGTCTTTTTTTTTTTTTTTACATCTATAGATATAATCATCTTCTACCATCCCTACAGTAATTTTACCACCTGTATGGAGCTGTTTTGTCCTGTGCATAGATTTGATCTTAATCTCCACAGGATGCATGATGAGCTCGAGTGATTGACATGGCAAGCTATAAAGTATCACAGAGATAAATTTGAAAGAATCATTAAATTATATAATAGGACTAAATGGGGACATTATGACTAACTGTACAATAGCACCAAAGAGGAAGGGAATTGTTTAGCAGAGTATAAAGAGGAAAACCAGGAGGCAGATTCTCAGCCGGTATAAAATATTAGTTCCATTGAAATCAGTAGCTTTAGAACAGTTTACTCCACCTGAAGATATCTCCCTCAGGGTTATAGACTGAAATCAAGGAAAATAAATTTTATTTTGCTAAAGAGGGTTAAAGCACCCTGACCAGGAGAAACAGGGGAAATGATGGGATTCTCAAACCTGGGACAACTTAAAACAAAAATAGGTGATGCATTTGGAAATAACCGGAGGGACCAATTTTCACTGGTCCAGGGATGAAATTAGACATTCTAATAGGTTCTTTCCATCCCTGATTTCTATCACTGCTGAAGACTAATCATATAAAGAAAAGAGGAGGAAGAAGTTGGTAATGCATGTGCACATGATGTGTAGAATTATATGGATATCCCCCAAAGGCTGAGGGGGTGTTATATTCTGAGGAGTGGTTTAGTTGCTGGGGAAATCCAGTGTATCATTTTTATACATTTCTATTGGGTGTGATGTGTGTTATGAAGATCTCTTATTCCTGACATATCCTGAGGTCGTGAAAATGGCACCTGATTTAAAGCCCATTGAAAGAAATGGGAATTTTTGCCTTGGCTTCAGTGAGCTTTGGCTGAGGGGCCCATAAAGCAAAGCTCTTCTTCCTTGGATTGATAGGCTACATCTACACTGCAATGCTGTTTCGAGATACCAGAGTATCCTGAAATAGCTATCTCATGTCTTATCAGCAAACCCGTTATTTCGGGCTCACAATTTTGACATCCCTGTAAACCTCATTCTATGAGGAATAAGGGATGTTTTGGAATAGGGGGTTATTTTAAAATTTGGCACTGTGTAGACAGCGCCAAATTATGAAATAAACTATTTTGAAATAAGATCAAAATAAGATATGCAATTCGTGTAGCTCAAATTGAGTATCTTATTTAGAGCTATAGTGCAGTGTAGATGCACCCATAGTGTAATGCAGTACTTGGCTAGAGCAAGAGCAACTGTTACATTATAGCGGAGACTCTACTTTCATCTGAAAACAGGAACCTCAACATTAAATGGGGAGAGTGCAACATCCATCTCAAAAGAGCGTCCTCAGTTTTCATGTACATGTGTGACTATCATTTGTTTTAACTTACATTCAGCTATCAAATTTTGTGGTGGGCTATAAACTTGTTGAGTCATTAGCCTGGCTGCTTAATGGAGGAAAACTAAGTTCCTTTTCCTGCATAATGACACTTATTCACTGCAGACATTTGCATCACTAGGAAACGATAAAACCACATCCTTCATAATGAAGTTCTGAGCTGACAAAGAGGAAAATATAGTGTTGTGGGACAGCTATGAATATAAAACAAGCTTAATAAAGAAATAGTGACAAATTATATTATGCGAAATGCAATGTAATAAAAAAGTTACTAACTCATTGGAAACGTCATAAATAATCTAAATAGTTTTTGACTGTCAAAAACCTTGAAAAATATATTCCTTTAAAAAATGATGTGCAGAATAGATGCCAGTTTAATTGCCATCATATTTTGACAAGCGTGGAGAACCTTATATTCAGCTTATTTGCTAAATTTAGCTCACTTGCTCATGATGAAATGATGGCAGGAACACTATTAGCTAGTTTTGTCATTTCAGTGTTGCTCCATCAAAACCAGCTGTCTCAGCAATTTCAAATTATTGCTATTTTAGTCTTGGATCAATATTTGTACATTCTCATTACAGATTTAGACAGATGAATCCATATAAAGAATGTTTTCTGATTTGAATGGTAAGTAAAGTTATGTACCAAACACTTAAAATCAATGTTCTCTTTGGCCAGATAAATATTGTCTGCTGTATTTCTGCAGGGCACCAGGAGCATGAAATCCCATTAGGCTAGCTCCATATTTTACACAGGACTTTGTCTGATTTGTGTGTCCAAGTGACTTACTCTCTACTGTACCAAAAAGTGTGCATTATAAAGGAAAAATAGTTACTGGCATTTTAAGATTTGTTTTGCTGCTCAAATACCAGTGACTTGGTTCCTGTTTCTGTTGAAGTTTATGGAGAAAGAAGCAACAGAGGAAAGATAGTGCTAATATCAACAACACTAACAGTCAGGTAGCTGGTGCTGGCAGTGAAATAACTGAACCTAATCAGGAGAGCAATTTGGATGACGCCAAGAAGAAACAACTAAGATGTCGGTACATCAATGGTTGGGGCTTCAGTTGCAAAATGAAGGAACTAGAGCTACTGGTACAGGAAGTGAAACCAAATTTTATAGGGATAACAGAATCATGGCAGAATACTAGTCATGACTAAAGGACATGATCTCTCCAGACCGAAGGAAAGATGGTGGAATAACATTGGATATTAATTTTGAGGTAGACCATAAAGAAATTAGACATGAAGGAAAACATCAAATAGAATTTGTTCAGGTCAAAATCATTTTGGGGAAGAAAGCTACTAGAGGCTTCACTGGGATAATATTTGAGGTTTTGTACTGAGGTCCAGATTGGATTTAGGCATGGATAGAGACCTCTTTAATGTTTTAAATGAAATAAATAGTACTAGAAATTGTGTGATTTTAGGGAGAATTTACTATTTTTAGACTATAGATTAGAGGACAATAAAGGGGGTGGGCTCAGATTTTTCTGAATGAGATAGCTGACATATTTCTTCACCAAGTAATCACCAAACTAAGATGTGATGCCATTCTAGGCTTAGTACTAGTGAGTAATAAGAATCTCATAGAAGAACTGGTTGTTGAAGACAAACTTGGTTCAAGTGATCCTGAGCTAATTCAGTTTAAACTAAATGGCAGGGTAAACAAAACTAGGTTTGCAACTAGTGTATTTGATTTCAAAAGGGAAAACTTTTAAAAGTTAAGGCAATTAGTAAGGGAAGTGGATTGGATTAAAGAACTCAGGGAGCTGAATGTGGAGGAGGCTTGGAGTTAAGGGATCAGCAAGGAAAGCTACCTCTTGGAAGCCAGAAAGAGTAGGGAAAAAGTGAGAACTGCCAAAAGCCAAGCAGAGTTGGACCTTCCAAGGACAGTAAAACTAATGGTAAAATGTTCTATAGCCACACAAATAAAAATTAAAAAAAAGGAAAGAAATGGAACTGCTAAGTACTGAGGATGGTGTGGCATTGGTCAACACCTAAAATACTTGGCCTAAGTTTTAAAGAGACTAATGAAGAGCTTCGTGGTGATGGCAGAGTGGCTAATAGAAATGAGGATATGGAAGTAGAAATTATCACATCTAAGGTGGAAGTCAAACGCACATAGTTTATTGGGACCAAATTGGGGGCTCCTGATAATCTCCATCCATGAATGCTAGAGGAACTGACACATGAAACTGCAAGCGCAATAGCAGCTATTGTTAGTGGCTCCGTACACGTGGGGGGTCATATCCTATGATTGGAAAACTGCTAATGTAGTTTCTATTTTTAAGAAAGGGTGGGGAGGGATTCAGAAAACTACAGTTTGCAGGGACAAGGGACATTTAAAGCTACCCTGTCAGAGATGGGGATTTGTCAGTATAGTATAGAATAGTTGGTGCATCTCTCATTCTGAGGCAGTAGGACATGAGCGCAGGTGCTACACAATACATGAAATGCAAAATAATTTGTCTAATAAGATAGTGTGACCCTTTTAAAGGTTTAATGATAATTAAATCAAAATCTTTATTACTCATGTTGGCTGACTATGGTATCCCATGGTAACTGTTTGCAAAATAGTAAGAGACTCCTCTGATACTCCTGCCAAGATTCTTCTTCTTCTTTCCTTCTGTCTGTTGCATAGGGATCCCAAGGACTTTTTCTCTATCATGACCATAGCTCCCACTGAAGTTCACGACAACTGCATATGCACAGTTAAAAGACAATCGGGCCCCTAATGTCTCAGAGGTTGATTATACTCTTTGATACTCAAAAACAGGAAATAAAAAAGAGTGAAAGCTGCATCAAGGAAGGCAAATAGCTCTGCACAGAGCGTGCCCTCATATTTCTAACTCTGGACTTCCTGATGCACCAGCTCGCTGCATGGCTCCTTAAAAGGGTTGGCAGTATACTAAATGGAGATCTGATCAGGAATTCCACGCACTCCTCCTAACTCTGAGCACTAGAGAATGAGTTACAGCAGATCGGGGTATTGTAAAGTATGTGTTGTGGAATCAGTACTACTGGAATCTGTGCATGTGATATCAGAGCTCCATATGGTGAGAGTAGCTTCCCTCAGCCATTGGGCATCAAGAGGTTTTTCACATTTGTCATGGAGTAGTAGTGTTTCCAATCAGAGCACACAGACCTCTACGCCATGCCTGTGGGTGAGTGATTTGCCTATAATGCTGCGATGCCCTAAGCTGCACCAACCCACCCAATAATGCTACTTTTAAAACTGAATTTACCAGTAAAACTGAAACAACAAATCGGATTCTGAAGAAAACAACATGCCAGCTTCTGCCTGGCATAAACATCACAGTGCTGGTTGAGTCACCAATACTTTTTGCAAGCTGCCCAGGATATTATTACCAGAGTAGACTTGTGCTCAACACTCTGTGAGGAGGACATCGCTGTTCTTGCACTGATTCATACTGCCAAAGCACAGGAGCCCAATGGCTAGTAGGGAGATCTTCTGTGCCAGTGTAAAGTCCCATGCTGCCCTCAGCTCTGTTCCTTGTTGCCCTGGGAACTGCCATACAGAACTTAATAGCCACACCCCTGCAACTCCACAGATATCTGCTTTATATCTGCAGGGATGCAAATGCAGATATCTGCAGATCATTTTTGCAGATGTGGAAACAAATTTTGTATGTGTGCAGGGCTCTATTTATAGCACTTCAGACACTATCTTTGCTCCCTCTGTGGCTATTGGACATGCTGTACAACAGGCTGTCAGGGCTTCCTGCGTGTCCCAGGCCAGCAGTATTGCCTAATGGTGTAATGCCTGCTGGTAAAGTTCAAAGGGGCTGCTTCTCCTACCTGCACTATCAGAGTAAAGTCATCTAGTGGCAAAAGTCCAAGTGGCAGTGGGGAGGTAGGAAAGCTCCGGTGTACCCAACTCTGCTGGGTTCTGACTCAGGGTCCTATGATACAAGGCATCCTGGTACAGGGCTCAGGTCCCAGTACCCCAAATATATCCCTGAGTTACTTTCTACCCTTGTCCTCATTGCCCTAGCATTGTCTAAGGCAGGGGAGGTGGCATTTTTTTGGGTCAGGAGCCATTAACCCACAGAAAAATCAGTTGGGCGGGGAAGAAACAAATTCTCATTGATGTGGTCCCCAACTGAGAAGCAGAAAGACACTCCTCATGTTCCCCTTGTACACCAGAGCCTTGGAGGGCCCAGGCTAGGCTAGTAGATTTTGTGTGCTCCAGCTCCACGGGGTGAATGCAGGGGGCTGGAGTGCCAGCACAAGCTCCCCGGTGCTGGGGGTGAACTCTGAGTCTCAGGGACCGGATCCAGGCAAGCCGGGGGCTACATCCGGCACCCAGGCCTTAGGTTCCCCATCCCTGGTCTATGGGGTTGAATATGGAGTTCTTCTCGCATCCTTTCTCTTTCGTCTCCAGCAGCTCTTCTACTGGTAAGAGCAAGCTGCCCCTCTCAGCTCCTGCAGCCAACTGGCTTCCTGTGGTGCATCTAGGAGGCTCAACCCCAGCAACTTCCTGACACTCAACTTCAGTCAGCTCAGACTGAGCTGAGCTACATCCTTTCAAATGCTCCATTCACTGGGAGCACAGGCAGCAAGAGTGAAGGGGCATGGCCTTTTGGGCCAAGAGTTGTTCTTTAACTCTGACTTCACCAGTTCAGGATCAGTATATCCTGTCACACAGTCCCTACTGTGGACACTGAAAAAAGGCCTGAGGAGTATGTATCAGGAAGATGGTAAATGTTATTAGTGCTTCTTTTCTGGAGCACATTTGTATCTCTTGAATCTCGTTATTTGGCAAGAAAGGGAACAGTTGGGCCCTAAGGTGAAGTGAGAGATGGATGAGAAATATCCAGCAATCTGTTTGGTTCCTCTCTATAGTATTAAGAGACTAAAACAGCAGGTTTTAGAACTGTGTTCCCAATTTGCCAGTAGACACATTATGGCCAATTTGGATTCCCTTCTTGTATGACAGAATTCCTGCAGCCACATTTCAGTCTTAAAACCACATCATTTTAGTTTTTCCAATGTTTGAGTTTTGTTCATGCTCAAAGAAGCATTTTATAACAAAAAGAAAGGTTTATAAGCCTTAAACATGACTGCAATGACTGGTGCCCCGCAGGCTCTGCCCAGAAGTGTTAGCAATTTAAGTGAGTCTGGCACATTGGTTATTGGACATTATCAAAAGACAGGATACCAGACTGAACGGCCCCAAGATCTGATTCATAATGGAAAACTCTGTACAGTACATTCCAAGCAGCAATGAATGACATAGACAAAGAAAAAAGTCTGACTAGACTTAGTCAAAACCATAGCACGTCAGCCTGCTCGCCACTGTTTTTGTGCTTCAAGGATAATAAACTGACTTGATGATTACAATGGTTAGGACAGTGTGAAATGATCAGTTGACTTTGGAAATGCTTGCCCGTGAAACTTGAGACTTTCTAACAAGCATTCAAACTAAGTGGCAGTTCACGCTAGTGAAGGCAGCCTTCCTTTTTTTCATTTTCATGAAAACCTAATTTTGTGCTGGTTTGCTATCAGTAAGAAAAAGGACTCACACAGCACTATTCAGTCTCCTTTATAAGAAAAGGGCATAATGACCTATTGGGAGGTGCTTATGAAACTAAACATGTCCACATTATGAGACTATGCAGCACACAGAGCTGTCCTGTTTATAGGACGAATCAAGGGCAGCCGCTTGGAGACCCCTGCGATGACCATCCCAAACTGGCCTATGGATGGGAGGAACTAGGGGATTATGAGGCACTGGCACGACAGAGACGCAAGGGTCGCCTTCTCCTTCCTCACACACACTTACCATGTGGATAGCGGTAGCAGCCCAGCAGCCTTCTCCGCTCTGCCCTGCCACTCTCTCTCAGCCCGCTGCTCATGGCTTCTCAGTGATGGCAGGAAGCAGAGTGCTTGCTCGAGAGCATTCGCCTTCCTGCCACCGGAAGTAGCGAGGTGCAGCAGGCCGGGGAGGGTGATGCAGCAGGGCTAAGTGGGTGGGGGAGTAGGGGAAGTGGTGAAGTGGAGGGGTGGGACCTACGGATGGGGAATTGCCCTAGGCACCATGCCTGGAGCACTGAGGGGGAGGGGCCTGCACCCCCTTTGGGATGGCCATGCAGGCACATTTCTATTTATACAAAGACACGCTGCTGGTGTTTGCAGAGGCAGTTCTACTCAGGTCAGTGGAGTGGACAGTCATAATAGCAATTACTTAGCCGTTGTTTTATGACTGGAAATACTTTAGGAACTCAGGGCCTAGCGCTACTCCTATTGAAGGCATTGGGACTCCACGACTACAGAATAATTAGACACCTGTGATTGGCCCATGCCTGCCAACTCAGGCTCATGGGGGCTAGGGTTCTGTTTCACTGCTGTGTAGACTTCCAGACTCAGGCTGGAGACCAGGCTCTGGGGCCTTGAAAAGTGGGAGGATCCCAATATCCAGTCTTCATACAAAGCCCAGAAATCTACACAGCAATGAAACAGCTCCAAACCCTAAGCCTCATGAGCCTGGGACAGCTGGCACAGGCCAGCTACAGGTTTTTCTTTGCTGTGCTGATGCACCGTTAGATGTTATGGCCAGAAGGAATCATTTTGATTATCTAGTCTGACCTCCTGAACATTGCAGGCCACAGAACCTCACAAACTCATTCCTGTAATAGACCCATAACCTCTGGCTGAGTTACTGAAGTCTTCAAATCATGATTTAAAAACTTCAGGTTACAGATGTAAGCCCCTTTTTCCTCCCCGGTTACTCGGGAGCAGGTCACACTCTCAGGTGTGCCAGGGCACCTGATGGTCTTAACATAAAAGGAGATCCTGAATACCCCAGTGGTGATGTTGTTTCGTTGGGGAAAACCTATCCACCCCCTTGCTGCAGTCCCTTGCTTATGAAGAATGTACAATGGCGGTGCCTCCACCTGGCTGGCCTTGTACACACTTACTGGTGTGCCTTGAGAGCCTCCAGGAATATACTCATTCCAGCTACAATCTGGATCTAATTCCAGAACAACTACAAATCATATACATCTAATAGATTACATTAAAATAAACAATCTGTACTTAACTTAAATAAACAGGATTTAACAAATTAACAGTGAATAACATCAATTAACAAAGTGCACAACAATAATTGGAACTTATATATCTAGCATTTGCACTGCCAATATTGATCCCACCCCAGAGTGTGCACACCCCTGGACTCAAAGTCCCAGACTCTTGCTTGCGTGGGCGCGCTTGAAGAACTGCAGCTGTAGTGGAGATTCTCTGTAGAAAGTGTGTATGAGGATCCAAGCTAGGCAGCAGCTCTGTCCCAGGCAGCACTTTTCCCAAATAGGCCCAATTACTTACAGCCTCATGCTGTGCCTATCAGAAGCAGCCTGCTAGATCCCAGTTCCAAAAGCCTCAAGTCCCAGTCTGTAGCTGCACTCTAACAGCCCCTGGACTGGATCAAACTCCTCCACAGTAGCCTGGCTTCCCTTCTCTTCCAAAATCCAAGGGCAGAGTCCCAGACTGCTAGTCCTCTCCCCTCATGCACATGGAGAGACACAGATCTCCCCACACAAGAGTAACTTCCTTCCTGTTTTTCCCAAGGGCTCATGGGAATTGTAGTCTGTGAGTCTGGATTGCAGCACATGGGGTCTTTCCAGAAAATAAGCAGAGGCACTTTTAGTAAGGGGACTACACAGAGATTCCCTTTAAAAAAAAAAGAGTGTTCCTGTAGCACTTTAGACACCAACAAAATATATATATATATTGCATCAGGAGCTTTCGTGGGCACAGCCCACAACCCCATTATTTGTTGTAGGTCCTGTGATGGTGTCACTTGTATAGATGTGTGGACAGAGCTGGCAATGGAGTTTATTGCAGACAACTAACCTGAAGCAAATTCTTTCCAGCAACCACGCTCAGACACACTCACCCAGGAACGTACTCCTGTAATAAACTCCATTGCCAGTTCTGCCACACATCTATACAAGTGACACCATCACAGAACCTAACCACATAAGCCACCACATCAGCAGCTTATACAAATGCACATCCCCTAATGTGATATATGCTATCAAGTGCTAGCAGTGCCCCTCTGTCATGTATATTGGCCAAACTGGACAGTCTTTATGAGAAAAGATTAATGGACACAAATCAGATACTTGAAATGGTGGTGCATAGAAACCTCTGGGGGAACATTTTAACCTGCCTGGGCACTCATTAATGAATTTAAAAGTAGCCATTCTATTGCAAAGTAATTTCAGGAACCAACTACGGAGACTGAGGAACTGGCCTTCATATACAAATTTGACCCTATATCCCAGGGACTGAACAAAGACATGAACTAGATGGGCTGTAATATTCAACACCCAAATGACATCAAAAGCTAAGTATGGGACACTTACAGCCCACTCTTTTAGCCTCATTTATGATAGGCAATATAATTGACAGCTTCGTCTCACCCTTCTTTTTCTGCTTTAAATCTGGGGGGATTCTCCCTTTTGCTCCACTCATCTGAAGAAGTGTGCTGTGCCCACGAAAGCTCATGATACGATATAAATATTTTTGTTAGCCTCTAAGGGTATGTTTATGCTGCCACCCTAGTTCGAACTAGGGTGGCTAATGTAGGCATTCGAACTTGCAAA
>CM057846.1:56933608-56957512 GCA_030068395.1 Apalone spinifera | reverse complement strand
CTCAGCGGTCTGCTGGTGGGGGGCGCAGCTAGTGCGGGGTTGCCTCACCCCGTTAGTAAGTAGGGATCCGACGTAAGTCGGATCCACGTAACCCGGGGATTGCCTGTATGTGGTTTGGCACAGATGAGGTGCCTAAGGAGGAGGGCTCAGATGGCATCGTGGCAGTTGTGACAGGTAGGGGAAGATATGGAAGTAAGATCCAGACTGGCCAGCAAAGGGGAATGAGGCTTAGACAATTATGTGCTATTCCTTTTTCCGGTCCTATTTCCAGACTTAAAAATTTTGGGAACTTTAATACCTGGCCATCAGCTCTGAGGGTGCTGTTGCTGAATCCCAGGTCAGTATCCCAGAAGACAGCTGTCATCCACAATTAATTCTGAATGAAGGGGCTGACCTGGCTTGTATCACTGAGACCTGGCTGAGAGTGGAGGGAGGCGTCGACCTTTCCCAATTGTGCCCGGCTGGGTTCTCAGTACAGCATCAGCCGCGGCTTAATGGTCGGGGAGGTGGGGTGACAATTGTCTATCGTGATACTATCTCACTGGTTAGGGTTGTGGTCCAACAAAGTGTCAAATTCGAGGGTATTTGACGTTGGGTGGCCAGGATAGCTTGGGTATGCTGCTTGCGTACCGCCCATCTCGCTCTACGGCAGATGCTCTGCTCGAGCTGGCCAATGTGGCCTTGGACGTGGCATTGAGGATGCCGAGGCTTTTGATCTTGGGGGACTTTAATATCCATGCCAAGGCTGTTCTGTCTGGTCTGGCCCAAGATTTTATGGATATCATGACCACCCTAGTATTATCCCAAGAAATAACTGACCCAACACATGTTGCAGGTCATACACTCGATTTGTTTTTTTGGACTAAGGGTGAGAGAGTTCTTGGGATAAGGGATGTGGCTACACTCCCTTTGTCATGGACTGATCACTACCTGGTCAAGTTTAGACTGTCTGCTGACCTTCCCCTCCACAGAGGCGGAGGACCAATTAAGATGATCCGCCCTCAGAGGCTGATGGATCCGGAGGGTTTTCTGAGGTCCCTGAGGGATTGTTCAGCCATTATGGCAAATGGTCCTATAGATACCCTAGTTGATACACGGAACACCGAGGTAGCCCGGGCAGTTGATATCATTGCTCCTAAGCGCCCTTCTTCGGACCAGTAGACCCAAGTTGCTCCTGGTTTTCTGGGGAGCTGATGGCAGCAAAACAGTCTGTGCGACAGCTAGAACGCCGCTGGAGGAGAACTAGAGCTGAGTCTGATCAACTGCGGGTTAGAGCTGAATTGCGAGCTTACTCTGTGGCGGTGCTGACAGCAAAGAAAAGCTGCTTCTCCATCCGTATCGTGTTTGCACAATGCAGTCCAGCGGAATTGTTTTGAGCAGTATGGGGCCTGTTGCCGTCTGGCACTCATGACGAAATAGAGGAGCCTTTGGCTCCCCACTGCAATCTGTTTGCAAAGCATTTTGCTAATAAGATCGCCTGCATCCGGTTGGATTTAGACTCTGCTTGCTGTTTAAGCGGGGCACAGAATGTGTTGAGTGCACCACCCAGTCTTTTTTCTCTGGATCAGTTTCAGCTATTGCAGACTGAGGATGTGGACAAGGTGCTTGGAGGAGTGTGACCGACCACGTTCTCACTTGACCCCTGCCTTTCATGGCTTATTAAATCTAGCCAGGAAGGGATAACTGGCTGGGTCCATTAGATCTGGTATGGTTCCTGCTGCCTTGAAAGAGGCAGTGATAAAACCATTACTCAAGAAGACCTCCCTGGACCCACATGACTTAAATAACTATCACCCAATTGCTAATATTCCCTTCTTGGGCAAAGTACTCAAGTGAGCGGTGACGCTGCAACTCCAAGCTTTCTTGGAAGAAACAGACTACTTAGATCCATTTCAGTCTGGCTTTAGGCCTGGTTTTGGAACTGAAACAGCCTTGGTCGCCCTGGTAGATGATTTACGCCGGGAGATAGACAAGGGGAGTGCATCCCTGTTGATTCTCCTAGACCTCTCTGCGGCTTTTGATACCATTGACCATGATATCCTTCTGGAACGCCTGGCAGAGTTGGGTATTGGAGGCACTGTTTTGCAATGGTTCCAGTCCTACCTGTCGGGACGCTTTCAGAAGATAGAGTTAGGGAGCTGCTATTCGACCCCGTGGCGATTGTGCTATGGGGTCCCACAAGGTTCCATCTTGCCTCCTATGCTGTTTAATATCTACATGAAGCCGCTGGGAGAGGTCATAAGGAGTTTGGAGGACGGTGCCATCAATATGCAGATGACACCCAACTCTATTTCCCTGTGACATTAGAACCAGGTGTGGCAGTGACTGATCTAAATCGGTGTCTAGAGGCAGTGATGGTTTGGATGAAGTCAAATAAGCTGAAGTTGAACCCAGATAAGACTGAGGTCCTGTGGATCAGGAGGCCATCTGTTCTAGACGAGGTTACTCTCCCCCTGAAAGAACAGATACGCAGTTTGGGAGTTCTCCTGGACCCTTTTTTAACATTTGAAAATCAGATTTCTTCGGTGGCCAGGAGTGCCTTTGGACAACTTCGTTTGATCCGCCAGCTGCGACCCTTACTGAACAAACATGACTTGGCCACAGTGATCCATGCTCTTGTTACATCCCGACTGGATTACTGTAATGCACTCTGTGGGGCTGCCTCTAAAGAGCCTTCGGAAATGTCAACTGGTCCAGAATGCAGCTGCTCGAGTTTTAACTAACATTAGTTATACGGAGCACATTATGCCAGTGCTCCGGCAGCTGCACTGGCTTCCGGTATGTTTCTGGGCACAATTTAAGGTTTTAGTTATGACCTTTAAAGCCTTAAATGAGTTGAGTCTGGGGTATCTGAAGGACCATCTTCTCCCATATGAACCTGCCTGGGAATTGAGGTCAGCTGGGGAGGCTTTGCTTCGTGTTCCCCCCCACTTGTGGAGATAAGATTAACATCTACACAGAACAAGGCAGTCTCAGCTTTTGCTCCCAAGCTGTGGAGTTCTCTTCCTTGGGATATTCGCATGGCACCAATGCTAGCGTTGTTTTGGTGTCAGGCTAAAGCCACCGTTTTTACTCGTGCTTTTATTAATGTTTGAGTCTGTATGTGTGTTCCTCCTCTCTATATGTTTTTAGCTGGTTATGTCCCTCTGAGGTCTCATATTTTAAATTCTCATATATATTTGTATTTTTTTTGGTTTGTTCTTGTAAGCTGCCTTGAATATTTTAAATAGAAAGGCGGGGTAAAAATATTGAAATAAAATAAAATTAATAAAATATGGTTTATCAAAAATATGGAAATTTTGTCTTTAGGAGAGATATAGATGTTAGAGTATGTAGAAAGATTGGTTACTTGGAGTTCCTTAAATTAAGGGACAGGTACTGATTGACCAGGTACATAAGCATAAGATGTATTGATCATGTCTGCACTATATTAATATTCACGCAGCATTCCCTAAACCCCCATGGCACAGTCCTCCATTGGTGTGAATATGCATAGCTTCTTTTCTTTATTTGTTCCAAATTCCTATTAGAAATCTCAGGTGGTTTCCCCAAAATTTTACACAGCACAACTGGTACTATTTTTATATCATCTGCAGTGAAATTCATCCTGATGTGAACACCCAGGCTATGTCTATACTCATGGCTTCTTGTGCGAGAAATATGCAAATGAAGCTAAGCATGGAATATCACTGAACCTCATTTGCATACCTAATGAACTGCCATTTTTGCAGAAGAGGCTCTTGCGCCAGAAGGAGCTGTCTACACTTCCCCTTCTTGCGCAACAAAACCCCTCTTGCGCAATGCCGCTACGCCGATTATCTGCCATTTAAGCTGTGCACAGGGGCATCAGGATGAAGTAGATAAACAGAAGTGTACATGGATACATGGAGAAAAGGGTCTCATCGGCTTTGAAAAACTGGGAGCAGAAAACCATGAAGGGGGAAACTAGGAGTGGGACAAGAGAGGAACTACATAGACATATTTCTGTGGTCCCTTTGGCTTCAGCCAGGCAGGGTCTGTAGATGGTCTTTAAACTCTCTCCCTTGGAGGGATGGATTCCTCTACCCCATCCCTCAGTAATCCATAGAGTGGATTTATGGAGATAGAGAGTATTTCTCTCAGGGGGAGAACCCATCACAATGCAGGCCATTTAAAATACTATGTATCAGACTCCTATTTGCAAGCTAAATATTGTTTATTAAATATTCATATCCAGGAAAAGGTGACTACACTCTGTCTCTTATGCTGTAGTAAACTTAGTTGAGAACTCAAGAAGCACTTAGGATAAATAATACATGATTAATGTGTCATAAATTAGTCCATAGTGTTATATATATTTGTTTTATTTTTCTTTTCTATTTCTTAGTTTTCAACCTTATTCTTTTCATATGATATTATTTAACCTCAGTTCTCCTATGAGTTGGGAATAACTCTTGTTTTATTTATAGGCTGTGATAGAGTTCAGTCTCAAAGTTAATAAGAAAATTAAGTGCTGTGCTGCTGTATCATTGTGTTGCTGACATTTAAAGGAAAGGGATCCTGGGTTATATTTGCCTCTTTCACACATGCGCGCGTGCATGTGTGTATGAAGTATATTAATAAAAATGTGTTTGATAAATACATTAACTTAAATACAAATGGAGAATTAAGAGCATATTTATAAATATTTAACTAATATTTAATAAAATGAGATTCTATTATGAATAGTATACATAGTAATAATAATAGAAGTAGTAGCCATAATAGCCACTAAATCAAAAGGGATTACATGGATATGACTGAGGACAGAATAATTAAATTATTCTTGATAATGATTGGGATATATTTAGGACCTACATTCAGTCAAAGTTCTCTTACCTGGTAGATCACCTCCTCTTTCCTCTTGTATAAGGAAACAATTGTCCTGTCAACAGTTTTGTTTGTGGCACCTTTAACATAAACTGCGAGTTGGATTGTCCTCTGAGGGTATGTCTACACTACAAGGATATTTCAAAATAAGTTATTTTGGAATAATAACTCCCAAAATAACTATTTCAGAATAGCACATCCGCACTACAGGGAAGCCTTGAAATTAGTCTGAAGCAGGCTCCCCTAATGTGGATGTGCTACCTCGACTTAGGGTGCATCCACACTTCAGGGTTTAACTCGAAATAAGCTACACAATTGATGTAGCTCAATTTGTGTATCTTATTTAGAAATAGCTTATTTCCAAATAGAGAGCGTCTACACAGTAATTATTTCAAAATAGAGCACTTTTCCTCTGACTTCCCTTATTCCTCATATAATGAGGCTGTGTCTATATTGGCGCGATCTTGTGCAAAAGCAGTAGCTTTTGCGCCAAAACTTGTTGCCTGTCTACACTCGCCGCGAGTTCTTGTGCAAGAACACTGACGTTCTAATGTATGAAATCAGTGTTCTTGCACAAGAACTATGATGCTCCTGCTCAGGAAGAAGCCCTCTTGCGCAACTGTTCTTGCGCAAGAGGCCAGTGTAGACAGGCAACATGAATTTCTTGCGCAACAAAGCCGTATGGTTAAAATGGCCATCAGAGCTTTCTTGCGCAAGAGAGCGTCTACACTGGCAAGGATGCTCTTGTGCAAAAGCACATCTCTTGTGCAAAGGCACTTGCCAGTGTAGACGCTCTCTTCTGGAAGAGTTTTTGCACAAGAACTCTTCTGCAAAAGAGTTCTTGCGCAAAATCATGCCAGTGTAGATGTAGCCTGAGAGTTACAGGAGTCAGAGTAAGAAGTCCTCCAGCTTGACAGTATTTTGACACTATTTCAAAATAACTGTCTGCTGTGTAGACACGTACTAAGTTATTTTGGCATAGTGCTAGTTATTTTGAAATAGTGTTGCAGTATAGACGTACGTTTACATGGTAAAGCCCATGGCATGGGCCTCTAGAAATTGCTACCATATCACACAACTCCATCCATGAGGAGGTCCTGTGCTTCCACATTATTCCATGCCAACACAATGATGCTCCTGCACAGCAAAGCTTCATAGTTACCAGAACCTGCCCTGGTTACAGATGCCTGGAGGGGTCTTTGCTGTGCAGGAGAGTCAACAACACTGGGGATACAGCCACAAGCCATCTTAACTTCCTTAGCCAGTCTTTGTGAAAGCTGCAAGGGGAACAATGTCTTCCCTCCAGTTCCTTCCCTATTCAATCTCTTCCATACTATCCAGTCCCTGACCCTACTTTCACAGAGATCTTAACACAACAAACCATCCTCTGTGAGGTATGGGCAAGGAGGAAATTCTGACACAGAGGTCGTTGACTCTTCTTTCCACATGAGCGGTGGGAGATCCAGTATTCATGTTATCCTATGATGATGAAACATTAGGCCTTAATACTAGCATGCAGCATGTGGTCAGTTGTTTAATTTAATAGCTTTTTCCTTCAGGTTTCTAGCCACTTCAATCCGTGCTTCAGTACATCATTACAACAAACTCTAGACTTACTAAAGGAATCTAGGCACAATGGGTCAACAAAAACAGGTAAGCAAAGGTCTCAAACTGCAGTATCTGAGATACTGTCACATTTCCCTAACTATAGACACCACAGTGACTCAGATACTGTGGCAACTGATGACTTTTTAATAAAGTTCGCTGTATTATTTTTTAACTTTAGAAAGTGTCTCATGCGAAACAAACTCCAGCTGGGAATATGGCTGTGAAAGAAGCCGGCTAGGAAACCCAGAGCCCAGAGGGGCCAACAGCCCCATCATAAGGCCCCTGGGCAAGCTGGGGATGGGGCCCTGCTTCATGATCCCAGAAGGGGTGGTGCCTCAGGTGGAAGGGGCAGGCCTGGGGCTAGGCAGCCCAACAGAGCGCTGTGCATCCTTTCCGCAGCTCTCAGTGCTGTGCAGGATGTGCCATGCGCTGCTCTGACAGTGCTATAAAGGGCCCCTGTTTCTGGCTGCTGCAGTAACAGTGATGGCAGCCAGGAGCTCCAGGCCTTTTTGTATTACTGAGGCCTGAGGCAGTTGCCCTCTTAGCCCGCTCCCATCCCCCAACCACCGTCAGTGGGCCTACCTGAGCCAGATCTCACCCTTACCAGTTCCAATCAGGAAAGGGGAATTGCAGCTGGCTGAGTAAGCCTAGGCCTCAGTGGGAAACAGGGAACAGCTGCAAGCCTGGTTAGCAGGGGAGCTACATAAAGGCTGGCAGAAGGGAAGCCAGGAGAGAGAAAGGGGGGAAATAGAGAGTTAGAAGCTGTGTGCCCTTGCTGGCTGAGGAACTGTAAGCTGACAGTGTCTGTAGCTACAAGATGGTAGAAATTAGCATTGTAAATAAAGAACATGGGTGATTGTGTAACTCACAGGTTTGTGGGCACTGCAGAAGATAAAAGGGGTCATGTATGCCCTATTATAGTGGTCCATGTGAATGTTTCTGGCCCAACATTTTCTGGTTTTGATTTTTTTTTTTGGTCACAGTTGAAAGTTTTCAGAGGGAGGAGGAGTGCAAGAAAACCTCATTTCTGACCAGCTCTACTCTGTACCTATTCATTTATTATCAGGGATGCCATATCTATGAAGAAAATGTATGCATCAAACTCAGATGACTGATGTTGGTGCAGGTTTGTAAAATTAAAAAGGACTTGCTTCTAACCCATTTCAGTGGCCCTGCAGGATGACTGTTAGGTTCCATAACATTAATAGGAAATTAGTCATTTCTTACCTTGTTTGGCATAGCAATCAAATTTTAATATTATAAAAAATAAAACTTATTTGAATAAGGAAATATGTTAGGTGAAATGTTAGTCACATTATAAAAAGCCCAGTGAAGTCAAACCTACATAGCAACACTGTAATTTACCAGCAAGAAGTGCATAAGATATCAAAACATTTAAATATATATAATATAAAAATATTGCTCTTTAATTGTTCATATTAATCTTTGCATACATTCATAAACTTTCTTAATTTTTGTTTATATATTTATTGATAATGGCTACACTTTTTTAACATTCTAAAAATAATATTTTCCCTAAAATACTCTATACTCCAGAATACACACAGACAGATTCTATTATCAGTTTTGCTGACATAAACTTGGAGTAACTCCATTGTATTAAAAGAAACTGTGCCAAAGAATCCATGCCAGAAAAAATTAGGAATAATTTGATTAAATTTAAAATCTGCAAATTAATTTAAGAAGCAGCTGATGGAAACTGTTACCTTAACAAATAAAAGAAAAACATGACATTAAAAATGAACAAATTTTAAATATTTGAAGGTAAGAGATGTTATTAATATGTGTAACCAACATTGCCCATAGACTATTGGAAATATCTTTAGCAGCAGCAGTGTATTGTCAGAACATTAACCTAGTGACACATTTTCATTGCCATGTGAGAAATTTGCTGGGATTTTTTTATTCCAGTCTCTTAATCCTTGACCTTTCAATAGGAAATGTGTCTCTGACTCAGTAGAAACTTCCTTTTGAATACAGGTGAATTGCAGTTCTATATAGATTCTATATAGAACCCTAACCTAATTCTCATTTATCCTAAGGTCCCTTTATACCATTCTGGCATTGCACAGGGGCTTTAAAATGGATATCAATTTAATTTACTCTCATTTTTAAGGCCTCTTTACACTGCTGGAATAGTGTAAAATGGCATTAAAATAAATGAGAAGCAGCCCTGGTTTTTCTTATATTCTTAAAACTTCTTGTGTTTTAATCATGTTTTTATAACATATTTATTATTAACACTGGGGTGAGGAAGAGAGGAGATACATTCTGTATACACTGACTTATTATTTCTTCAGGATTGCAATATGTCACAGAAGAGTCTTGTAAATCTCTATTGCCAAGAAATTAGACCACTACTTTCCAAATTCTTATTCTTGCACTTAATTATAAAAGGTTTTTGGCAGCTTATTCTTCCAGCATGTAAGAAATCATACTTAGTGCCATTCCTCTTAAAAGCATTTTACAAGCATTAACTAACACTAATTAATTCTCATAATATCCCAAGGAGGAACAATAAGTAGGTATTATTATCCCCATTTTAAAGATGGGGAACTTGATTATGCTGGTAGTAACTCCACTGAAGTGAATTGAACCAAACCTGGAGTAACTCCACTGAAGTGAATTGAACCAAAATAAAATCAGTGTGAGGTCAGAATCTGGCCCAGGTAGAGTGAAACAGACAATCTGACCAAGGGAAAGAGTCGTTTTCAAAACTGACATTAAAATTAGGATTTGCACTTCCCAGACCTGTGGTCTGACATCTTACTGTACAAAGTCAGGGCTTTCTGAAATTGGTAGCTTCTGTTTTAATTAATAAATCAGAGGATTGGTTTTTTAAAATAATTTTACAGTCTTACTGGTTCTTGTGATGCAAATATTCCATGCTTATTTCTTAAAATGTGTAAAATACTTCGATCCTTAAGACAATTGTGCACAACAGTTTTCAGACAGCATGCAAAATATGGTATGTGTGACTATTATTATTCACTATACTCACAATGCTGGCTTTTTTGACTGTAATTAAAAATCCAGGAAAGGTTCTGAGGAGGTAAACTCCACATTTCTATATTCTTTAACCTTTCATTGTAGGAGGTTGCTGTGTAATTATTGTCAAACCAGAGATGCAAAGAACAGCATGCTTTCTAAAGACTGTGCCTGTGGCCGAGACCAAAGCTTTTAGGAATGACACCCTCCTCCAGTAAGCTTTGATACTAATTCTCAAAAAAATTAATTGATTTTCAAATGAAGGAGATAACACTGCACAAAAAACTTAAGTAAAGTCAGATAGAAATGAGTTGGTGAGGAGATACATCAAAAATATTATATGCAGAACATGTCATCAGTAGAAATTATACAACCTATGAAGAGCTATGAGATATCTATCTCATAGAACTGGAAGGGACTTTGAGAGGTCATCAAGTCCAGTCCCCTGCCCCCATGGTAGGACCAAGTATCATCCCTGAAAGATTTGCTCCAGATCCCTAAATGGGCCCCTCAATGGTTGAGCTCACAACCCTGGGTTTAACAGGCCCATGTTGAAACCACTGAGCTCTCCCTCCCCCCTACATATGCAGATGGCATATGTAAGAGAGGCAGCACAGTCTAGATTGGGGTGGGCAAAATAAGGTCTGCAAGTTGGTTCCAGACTAGCTAATATTTATGTCTGGCTTATGGTGCATTATTAGGGGGCTGGAGCACATGACCAATGAAAGGCTGAGGGATTTGGGCTTATTTAATCTGCAGAATAGAAAAGTGAGGGGGGATTTGGTAGCAACCTTCAACTCCTGAAGGGAGGTTTCAAAGAGGCTGGAGAGAGGCTGTTCTCAATAGTGAGGGATGGCAGAACAAGGAGCAATGGTCTCAAGTTACAGTGGGGGAGGACTAGGTTGGATATTAGGAAAAACTATTTCACTAGGAAGGTGGTGAAGTACTGGAATGGGTTACCTAGGGAGGGGGTGGAATCTCCACTCCTAGAGGTTTTTAAGTCCTGGCTTGACAAAGCCCTGGCTGGAATGATTTGGTTGGGGTTGGTCTTGCTTTGGGCAGGGAGCTGGACTCGATGACCTCCTGAGGTCTCTTCCAGCTCTATGATTCTATGATTCAGCTCTCACACCTAATCTGTACTCCAATCCCCTGACCCAGCCAGGCACTCCCTCCTGTACCCAAACTCCCTCCCAGACCGCACACTTACTCCATTAATATAGTAGAAATTTGTAGCCCATGACAACTTACCAAAATTAATGGAACGGCCTCCTTGCAGAAATTATTGCCCGTCTCTGGTCTATATGCTAAACTACAAGGCTGAGATCTACCTGCTTCTGAATTCTAATCCTGCCTCTGCTAATGACTCACTCTGTGACCTTGGACAAGTCATTCAAGCCAACAATTTGAAATTTATACCTAAAAGTAGGCATTTGAGTCTCTGTTTAGTCTACTTTAATAAGTGCTCTGTGTTTTCAGAAGTGCTGAGATGTTTCTGGAACTAAAGTTGGTGCGGAACTGAAATGTCCATCTGCAGGACATTATGCATTTCTCTGAAAATATTTTCATTCCATACTGGAACAAAATATCAAAACTTCCCAGAGAACAAAATTTTTCTTAAATCATGGAAAAACCTAAATGGATTTTAAAAAATTGCCAGTCCTACCTTCTCATGCACCCTGGCTCCACAACAGACTATGTAGCAAACAACCAGAGAGTCTGGCAGCTGGAGATCCAAAACAATTCCTAGAGAATAGCTTGATTTGAAAATTCAGTGATGGAGAATCTACCACAGCCTTTGGTAAATTGTCCCAATAGTTAATTGCCCTTACTGTGAAAAATATATGCCTTATTTCCAGTCTGAATTTGTCTAACTTCCCTTTCCAGCCATTGGATCATATACCTTTCTCAACATGTTGTGTACTTACACCCACTTTCCAAAGTCTTTCAGATCACTCGAAATCAATGACCTATCCTCACCATCATTTATCGCTTCCCCAATGTCTTTGTCATCTGCAAGCTTTACCAGTGGTGATTTTATATTTTTTTCCAGGTCATTAACAAAAATGTTAAATGAAGTAGGGCCTTACTGGAAACAAACCCACTTGATGAGGATTACCCATTTACAATTATATTTTGAGACCTGTAAATGAGCCACTTTTAATCCATTTAATATCATTCTAGTTATTTAATCAAAATATTCTGTGGTACCAAGACAAATGCCTTAAAGAAGACTATTACATCAGCACTACCACCTTTATCAGTCAGACATATAGTCTCATAAAAGCCTTGATATCAAGTTAGTTTGAAAGCAATTTGCTCAGTAAACCCATGTTGATTTGTATGAATTGCATTACCCTCCTTTAATTATTCATTAATCAAATACTCTATAAACCACTCCAATATCTCATCAGGAATCGATATTCAACTGACATCCCTGGTCATCCTGATTACTTTATTTAAAATTGGCACAATTCTAGTCTTTTGGAACTTACTACTCTTAGACTTACTGAAAATCAGCATTAACAGATCAGCATTCTTCTCAGCCTACTCTTTTAAAACTCTTGAATATAGGTAATCTGGACCTGCTGATTTAAAAATGTGTAACTGTAGTAGCTGCTGTTTAACATCCTCAGAGATTCTAGTGAAATGGCATTAGAGTAATCACCAAAATGTTGAGAGTACTTATCCTTTGTTCCCCAAATACAAACCAGAAATGTCTATTGAGCATGTCTGCCTTTTCTGCATTATTATTGATAATTCTACCATTTCCCTATAGTAATGGACAATATATTTTAAAAACCTTATTGTCCTTAACTCTGCTGCCCACAGATTTCTCCTTGTGTCCCTTTGCTTCCTGTATCAATTTTCTACAATTCCTATGAATGATTTATATTCATATTACCAGCTCTCCTTTTTTCCATTTGCTATATATTTTTTATTTTTTTTCTAGAGAGTTGCCTTCTACATTAGATCATTTTTTTAAGTGACCACAGCCATCTTAGTCAGTTGTTAGGTTGTAGCTTTTTGGGCATCTAATAAGGAGTCCTTAAAGGATTCCCAATTATCATTCACATTTTTCTGATTAAATTATTTCTCCCACTAGCTGATTTAGCTCATAATCAGTTTTAGCTTTCTGCAATTGGACCTATTAGAATATATTCCCAATAGCTTTGGGGACATGGATTGTATTAGGTTAATCAAGAGTCTGAATAATCAAGAGGGTGGGACCCATTCAGCCATGCAACAGAGGGGTATTCTCCCTTGCTGTTGAGAGCTCCTCCTCCTTGCCTCCCTCCTGCCCACAATCCTGGCCAGGGGTCTCTACTCTGCCCTGGTCCCAATTCACTCTCTTCCATGACAGTGGGGCTGCAGGGGACTGCCTGCTTCGCCGCAGGGCCAGTGATGCCCAGTCCTTGGAGGCACATGGTACTTGGGAGTAGCTGCAGTCCTGGTGGGAACACAGAGACCCATTGCTAGAACATTGCTCTATCCCACCAGGATTACAGACTCCCCTGCAGCTTGAGCCTGCAGGGAATGGATGCCATGGCCCTCTGGCAGGGCAGGGAGTGGTTTGCAGCTCTACCATCACCAACAGCAGAGGCTGCAGAGAGTTCCTTGAGCAGCTGCAGGAGCCATTCAGTGGCAGAGTGGCCTCCCACATAGCTGGAAGCTCCTCCTTCTTGCAGGGGGGCCTCTACTGTATTAACTGAACCTCCTCATTATTATAATTCCCTCCTTGTCCCTCAGCACAAGATACCTGAGACACAAGATGATCATGCAGATAATGCAGAGGATTAGATCATAGGGTTTGGGATTAGTCATTAGTCATTAGTTGGCTCCCCTAAAATATTGGAATTGATTTTAAAATAATGAGATTGCTTTTAGACAAGACATTCTGGGTTCCTTCTCTTTGCTCTTTGTCTTTTGGACCTTTAAGGTTCGTGGTTTTGGACTTTTCTTTGCAATCGTACAAGTTAAAAATGTACTTTTTTTTACTGAAAGCTGAGATTCATAATCACCTGAAGCCAGGGCAATTTAAGAAAACCCCAATACTAGTAAGATTTATGCTAAAATTATGAGAGTTGGCAATGCTTTGTGCTGGCCAGTGTGTGTTGCGAGGGTGCCACAGCTGTGACCTTTCCCTGCCCCTTACACCTTAGACCACCACATGCTGACATAGAGTCATAATCTAACTTGGCTCAAATTCTCTGTTTGTCTATCCCTGTTGCCTCCTGTGCCCTTATACATTCAATAATTTGATTTTGTATGCATTTTCTCTTCTAAAACTTAGGGTTTGGGGGGTTTTTAAAATTATTCATAAGATTCTCTTCCCTCATTGCATGGTCTCAGTCTTATTTCAGAAAGAAGTATTGTCCTGAGTAGGCCACAATGGTAAATATTTCTTCATGGTCATGTCCTGATTTCTCCTCTTCCCCTGTTTCAGTAATTATGAATACTGTTGGTTATTAGCATAAACTGAGCACTTCTGATTTACTAGTGGTTTGGCTTTCCTCTGGTACATTACTCACCTCTTACAAGCTATGTCTAGACTCCATTGCTTTTTCGTGATACCTCTAGTATCCCAAAATAGCAATGCCGCATCCAAGGAAGGCATCCACTTTTTTGAAAAAAAAAATTGAAAGAACAGACACGCTCCTTCACCATTCCTGTAAACTTTGTTCTACAAGGAATAACGGATGACTCGAAAGAGCACTTTCTTTTGCAATTTGGTGCCGGGTAGATGTGCCGAATTTCAAAAGAACCTCTTGCAAAAGTAAATCGAAAAAAGATATTCAATTACTGCCACTTGCGTATCTTTTTTTGATTTAACAGTTCAGTCTAGACATAGCCACAGAGAGACACGAGGTCCTTCAGGAGATGTAAAAGTGTATTTGGGGAAAAAACAGAGAAAAAAACCATGAGTTTATTTTCTTTAATACCTATGAAACATTCACTTTAAAAAACTCTACTAAAGGTTGAATCTCTCTAGTCCGGCACCCTCTGGTCCTGACTAGTTCCAAACCAGAGAATTTTCCAGACCACAGGAATTCAGTATTGTCTAGCAGCATTACCAAACACTTCCACTGCTTACTGGGCCATTAGAGGACATTTTAGAGGTAAACTAGAAGTAAATGACAGGACAGAACACTGAAAGGCAGGACTGTTGGCTGTAAACAAACTTTATGGAACCGTGGGAAACTTAGCAACACCCATCAGAGGTGGACCCGGCTAACTAAAATCATTCCAGACCATGGATGTTTCTGGGCTAGAGAGTTCTGGACTAGAGAGGTTCAACCTGTACATATCTGCAGCCTCCTTTGGACACTTGAAAGACAAATGTCCTCACTAGCCAATTTAGCTGTGTGTGACTATTGGGGGACAGATTTTGCAAAGGCATGTTATTCCCACACCTTGAGTTGACAGCAGTTGAATAGTAGTAGGTCTGGCTTCTAAAGAAGTGGAATACATCACAGACCTTTGAAATCATCTGAAAATTATATTGCATGCTTATAGTGAAGCTTCTCTGAAAGCCTTTCATTTTTAACCTTTTCTTTCTTTATATTGTTTTTTTCTTTTTGAAGCTAGTTGCACATGCAGGCTTCTTCAGGAGTGCCCTCCCCCTCCATTATTTACTTGACTTCAGTATTTTTCCAAGTACCAAGGTACTTTCACTTTTTAAAAAATGAGAAAAAAGCCATGTTGTCAGTATCAATAAATCAGCAACCAGGAAGAGTCACTTCCTATCAAGGTTTCAAAAGTGCTTCATGGTTTTCCGATCTGCTGTCTGTACTAATCATCTCTGATGTTTCACATAAGCATGGTACATGATGCCAGCTTTTAAAACAGCTCTTCACTTCTTTCCTGGATGAAAGAAAATCTGGAGTATTTATTCACAACTCCATAATGTTCCATTGTATTTGTAGAGAATTTGTCAGAGATCTACTAGCAGCAGGCACAACACTCCTCAGTAGCAGTTTAGAAACAGATTGAGAAAATATATTGCTATATTTTCCATCTACATATGTGAGGAAAAAAAATAGGCACACCTGGGCAATGATGCCAATAACATGATAACTCAGGATTAATCTGCTTAAATTCACTGGTGGTGTAAATTGAGAAGTAAGTTACATGTTAAGGACCCACTAACCCTTCTGGGAGTAAAAGAGTTGGAAGATGGAAATGATGTTCCCAAAATTAATCTGTGTTTCTTTATCTGCTATTTGTACAGTCACCAGGAGGTATGATCTGAGGATGGGTTTTACATGTTGCAATTAAACAGGTTCCATAACAGCCATTTTCTCCTTGTTGGTGTCAGCATTGCTGGTCCTCAAACATTCACAATCTGATTGTTTCTTGTGCTGATTCACCAACGCTTTGTGCCTTCCATTTCTGTTACCATCTACTATTTCACTGATTCAGGCATATTACAGGG
Source organism: Apalone spinifera (assembly GCA_030068395.1). Taxonomy (NCBI): domain Eukaryota; kingdom Metazoa; phylum Chordata; order Testudines; family Trionychidae; genus Apalone; species Apalone spinifera. The sequence continues at coordinate 56,941,614 of CM057846.1, read as the reverse complement.
TAACTTATTTAACGAATGGTATTTATCAAAGCTGGATTTGCAATTAGACTTGGTAGACATGGGGCACTGGCACTCTAAGGGCACTTAGCCACCCAGTGTGTGGGGCTAGAGCAGAATGAGTATCTGAGTCCGGCTGGCTGGTGGCACTATGAGCAGTGGCTGGACAGGGGACTACTGAAGGTGTGAGGAGCATCCCAGGGCTTCCTGGTATTGACTGCCCCACTGCCTTTGCTTTGTGCCAGGGAGAGAAAGCGAACAGGATGTCAGGGGACCTCATTCTTTGCAGTCAAAGCCTAAGCACAGCTGCCCATGCTGGGCTGCAGGAGGAACAAAAGACACTTGGGGATTGCTCATCCTGAGGAGAGGTACAGTCTTCTCCTTGCACCTTGCCTGGGGTGGATGGGCTGCACCCAGGCGTGGGCTGGGAGTGCTGTGCATGGTGGAGGGTCCTGTGCATTCATGCGGAGGCTATGTCCTGGCCATCTCCACTTCTTTGGAGCTGCTCCAGCAGCAGGGAGAGGGGCTAGTGGCAGGCAGCACTGCTTTGAGGGGCTGCTGTTGAAAGGAACAGGCCACTTCTGGGGTTCTGGGGCTGGGGACAGAAACAGTTTCATTTTTTATGGAAAATATGAAGGCCAACTGTAGGCTGAGTGGGTGCTGAACATGCTGAGCCTAGGGGTGCATAAAGTGTAAAGCCTCATTGACACACACTAAGGCAAAAATGATCTGAGAAAAGAATCAGCCCATAGTGTGTCAACTTGAGATATATAGTCTGCAAACATGTTAAATCAGTGCACTGTAACTTCCATGTAAGCAATGCATACACATTATAATGCGGTTGTATCCAGTCACAGCCTGATTCTAATTCCGTGGGGTTTTTGCCAATGACTTCAACTGGCAAAAGGATCAGGCTCTTAGACAGCCGCGTCTCTGTTCACTTTCCACTTAGTAAGGTCAAGGTTTAACCTACTTGTTCACATCTGTAACAACATGGCAGTCACTACATATGGAACATGTACTTGCATATGAAACAACAGCGTGCAGGAGATGTGGCAAGACGGTGTTTTCAATGAGGAGACAATGTGTGGTTACCCAAATAACTAGAATCAAACGCAGCCACCACACTGGAGGCACAAGATATGAATTAAATATGTCGCTATTCCAGCATGTCATCCTTTTTCACTTCGCAAAAGAAGTGCGGCACCTGATGAGGAACAGCTTGCCTTGTGTCCCACTGATTTAATTTGTACATTCTGTAATTTACTAGGCTGCAGTAAAAACAGTCATTTTGTGAGGCTATCATAAGCTCATTAGACGCGTACTGAGAAAGCTTAATGCCTCCATTTTTACCAAGATCCCTGCCCAACAAGCCTGCTGCATGGTGCACCATGCTGCTGCCAATACAGTAGTTTTCACACACGCCCCAGAAAATTAGAGGTATTTGTGAATAACAAGATTAAAGAGAGTGCCAACATTTCAGGAGGACGTGGCGTGCTGCTGGGAGAGGAAAAATCTCATGTATTGTTAACCATGGTGAGAATGGTTAGTTGTTAAGTAATGTATGATGTAGCTAATCAAAAGCTCAAATATCCCACACAAACGAACAAAACTAATCACGCTTCCTACCTACTTGTCTGGACTAAGAAAGGGTTTAATTTTAAATTGTGCAAAGAAAATGTCAGTGTTACAAAGAAGTGCAGCATGCAATTGCTCAGAGCAGCAGACGGCAAACTACATCATGATTCTGAACGCAATGGGTCAGAAGAGGGGGGAAGTGCAAAAAAACTCCTGTTTCCTTTCTTTCCGCTTTCTTTCTCTATTATCCTGTAATTCTGTAGGATGTGATTATAAAAATGAAGAGTGGGTTCTGCTTACGATTCATTGAGCTTTGAGGAAGATAGTTTTTGAGTGTCAAGTGGGTTGACGTAATGAGCGGATCCTCAATTGGCACAGCTCCATTGACTCATTGTAGCCATTCTGAATTGACACTGCTGCTGATTCAATCCCATGCCTCTCTCCATCATGCCCTGATAGGACTCAGGCATGCAAGGTGCTGAGAACTCTGGCTTTGAGAAGGAAAAGTCCTTGTATATTCTCACTGAAGTCAGTGGGATTACGCACATGCTTAAAGTTATGCATGTACTTTGCTAGATTAGGGCCAGAGTTCTCAGTACCTTGCAGGATTGCTACCATGGCCATAACCTCTCAGTGAATAAAATGAGGGATATCTGTTGAGAATAAGTGAATGGTTAATACAGTGCCAAATGTCTTGCCTCATCTCATTCACCCACTCCAGCTGATCATAAAAGAATGTACCACTGTGAGTATATAACTTTAGGAATATCCCTTTGGTGTGGATGATCATCATAAAATACATCATGCCATTCACCCTTGTGTATTCCCACAGACGTATCTCTTAATAGGGAGTATATCTTGTGTATAACATTTTATATTTATATTATTGTTCCCTGACAGAATAGTTTCCTAGCTGATTGCTGTGTGAATAGCTGACCACAGAAACTAGCAGAGTGAGCTACAAGAACGACACTTTTCACCTTGTTGGTTGTGGTGCATTGCATTACATGGTAAAAGTGCAGCTACACAGTACCCTTACCTCAAACTAAGCTACGCAACTTGCATCACACAAATCGCATAGCTTATTTCGATTTTATTTTGAAATAGCTTATTTCAAAATATGGCACTGTCTACACTGCACCAAATTTCGAAATAAGGTCCTATTCCAAAACGTCCCTTATCCCTCATGCAACGAGGCTTACAGGGATGTTGGAATAGTCAGCCTGTTGCATTTCGATATAATGGGCTCGCTCTTAAGATGCAAAATAGCTATTTCGGGATACCTTTGGTATCCCAAAATAGCTCTGTTGTGTAGACATAGCCTAAGACATAGCTCTGTTGCGTAGACTGACAGCATGACCTTGAGCAAATCCCCCAAAATAAAAAAATTTCAAACACAAGTGGCTAGATTAGGCACCTAAATGCATATTTACACACTGAAAAAATGTCCTGGTTTTTAGAGATGCTATGAGCCTGCTGTTCCCACTGAAATCAAGCTGGAGTTGTGGGTGATCAGCATCCAGGAAGCTTGTTGTTCATGTCTTTATCAAAAGACACAGCATGTTTTAGAAATTAGTCTCTGAAGAAGTTCCTTCGAAATATGGAGCTTCTAACAACTATGTTACCTTTGAAACTGCTGGCACTAGAATCATTTTTTTAGAATCTTCCAGATGTGATTAATATTACCATACTAGTGACTGCTGTTGAAAGAAATGGATACTTGCTCATTTTTAGTGAGAATGGATCACATATCTGAATATGACACTGATAGATATGTAATCCATACATTCTTTTATGAACTGCTGTGAAAATATTCTCATAGTGTAAGAACCATCTTTTAATGGCCCCATCCAACCAAGTGCTTAAACACAAAGGGGGGATTTTCAAAGCACTTAATATCTTAAGGAACACAAGTCCCCATTGCAAGTTACACATGTGCTTAAGTGCTTTTCTGAATTGGGCCTAGATGTGATTAAAATTTAAAGGGCTCTTTTGTCAAAGTCCTAGAATGTAATTGGCATTCTTTTAAAATCTTTCCTTGAAACTGTGGAATTATCTGCCTCAGATAATGTAGAGTAATGTTCATTTAATTGGTATCAAAGTTGTTGGCCCGACATAGCACTTTGACTAATAAACAGCATTGCTTGCCGCCCCTTTCCTCCCCACCCCCAAACAAGTAAAGACTAGATGTCTTCCTGAACAGTGTAGCATAGCTTTGGGTCTTATGCAGAAATTACTGAGTGAGGTACATTGGTCTGTGTTATGCAGAGGATCAGATTAGGTGATATAATGGTCTCCTCTGGCCTTAAACTCCATGAATCTATTAAACATCTTTAAGCCTTCTCTAGCCACTCCATTTTATGTATCTCAGGGTGTTTAATGAAATAAACTGTGTGTGACTCTATGGCTTAGTTCTTATAAATAAGGTAAATGCAATTTTAAGGACTTACACACAGATTTTACCAGTGCCAGAAGGGGCATTTTGCCATTTACAACTAATCCTTCATGTTAAAGTGCATTTGACCATACTCTGACCCTGGAAAATCTTTGACTGGTCTTTATGCATGCGATTATCAGGCACACCATGTACAGAATATTCCAGAAACTATTTCACACAAAAAAGTAAATTGCAGACACATAAAATTTTTGTGAACTGGACTGTAAAATTTCTGAGGCAGTACTCTCTATCTAACTTGACAGCTGGTATCTGATCTGAAAATAGCGTATTTTCCCTCAAATACTAGTTATCCTGTCACTTTGCATTGCATAAATATAAATAAATATGGATGAGAAAAAATGGGGGAGGGGGAGTCCACCTCTAGAAATTCCAAAGTAAAGGAACTGTTGTGTCATATTGACATTATGGTGCCTAGAGTCAGGAGTCCATGACCTGTTGCATTTGATGGATTTCTATGCCGATGACCTCAAGAGGTTAAAAGAACATACTGGACCCAATTCTGAAGATTTTATTTATGCAAACTTTTCTTCAGTAAAGACTTTGCCTGAGTAAAGACTTAAGGATTACATACAGAGTGAACATTCTGAGAAGAAAAAATAGATATACTGTAGTATTCCAACCAGGGGGGCCAACAGCTTCCGCAGGCCCTAAGGAAGGTGTGGGTGTGGGCTGGCTCCACACTCCCAGAAGGAGCAGTCCTAAGATGGAAAGGGCAGAGCCAAGGGCAGCCAGCCCTCAGTGCCATCCAGATTGTGATGCTGGGTGTCTCCTCAGCACTTAGAGAAGCGCAAAGCATATGGAGAGGTGCTCTGGCGGCAATTTAAAAGACCCAGGACTCTGGTCACTCTCACTTCTGGCCACTGTCACAGACTCCAGCCACTGTAATAGTGACAGTGGCCAGAAGCCATAGACCCCTTAATTTGCCAGGTCTCTGGACAATGCCCCCTTTGCTTTCCCTGTCAGCAATACAAAATATAAGGAGCTACAATAATAAACCTGAAAAACCAAGGCTCTTGAGGTTAAAAAACTTTTTCCGGAGCGTTAAAAGTGTTTAGCCACTGATTTTCCCAGGCTGTGACCACAAGTCTTATAATAGTTTTGAAATGTATTCCTAGGATGGTACAAGCTGCATTGACACTTTTATTTTAATTTTGTTTACTTAAGTCAGGAAGGATGCTTTTTTCCCTGGCACCTGTCAATTACAGCAGTAGAGTTTCAAGGGAGATTATATGGTAGATTTTAACTTCTACATGTAGAGGTGCTTTCCAAAGTAGTATTTTCTTGTAAGTGATCACAGGTAGTCCATCTTTTTGAATTACAGTGGTAAGATAGAGGGTGGATGACAGGCTGAATTAATACAGTGCTCACCAATAATTTGTGTAGAATGGGAGGTTGTCAGAAAGATACTACTGGTTGGATAGAAAATGCTTGGTGGAGTTGTTCTGATCTGACAAGTAATAGGTAGTTTTCTTAGATATCTCTCTTATACTTGGGTGCAGTGAGATGGAGACCAGCTTCAAAGGGAATTTGATTTGGATCATCATAATTAGTGCAGTGTTGTGCTGTCAAGATAGCCTTCATGTAAATCGTGGGCAGCAAACCGGTTATTACATTTTCTTCAATTTGTTTCCAGCAGCTTTTCTTCATAATTATAAAAAGGATGAATCCTGAATGCAAGGGTAACGGCAATGCTATTTCTGGTCTGTTTAGGATTACAAAATGTCTGTTTGAATTATAATGGAAGGATGTAGCTGTTTGTTTGCTGTAAAGAGGTGATTAAAGAATGTTTTTGGGGATAGAAAAGTTATGGGATTTTATTGTTTAAGGAAAGCTGTTTTTTGAAAAAGAGCTCCAGTCATAAATGCTGGAATTTAGATTGGGGAGGGGTGTTGCTGCCACTCCTCCTCCCCCCCCCAAAGTGATTAGTTTATATACAGGGTTTACAGTTTGGTTCAATGGCTCTGAATACAATCAGGATAAATATTGTATTGGTGGGCAGTGAGGGGCTGAATGTGAAAACAGCCTCCTGGCTTCTGAATTTCACCCTCCCTTGCATTCTTTGGGCACTTTACTCCCCTGTCACTTACTCAGTGATCAGTATCTCCCTCTGTAAATACTACCTCTTTTGTTTTCTTTTCGCACTCTGAATGTAGGCTATTTTCTGTGAAACCCTCTAAACACTAAGCTCTCTTCCTCTCCTTCTGCAGTATAACTATCATTTAGTCCTGTATTTTGTTTATGCTCCTTCCAAGAAGCCTTGTCAATGATCATCCATAACCAAGAGAGGAGATGAGGATGATAATCAAAATACCCACACAACGAAACCTACCAAAATCTCCCCCTCAATACTGCTTCAAGATCGGACTGTTAGCAGATGCTTTGTGTCTCTGATCTCTATCAGCATGTCTACACTGTTATTTTGAAATAACAAGGTAAGCATCCACACTACAGGTACCTCTACTCTGCAGCACTATTTTGGGATTCTTCCAGTATCCTGAAATAGCTATTCCATGTCTTTGAAACAAGCCTATTATTTTGAAATATAATGGGATCACTATTCCAATGTCCCTATAAACCTCATTCCATGAGGATTAAGGGACATTTTAGAAGAGCGGTTTATTTACAAAATAAACTATTTAGAAATTAGCTCGAAATAAGCTACGCAATTTGCATAGCTCAAATTGCGTAGCTTATTTTGACCTAAGGGTGCAGAGTAGATACACCTAAGAAGCCTGTTATTTTGAAACAATAACTCCTGCTTGTGAAGAGGAATAAGCTTATTTCAAAATAGTTATTTTGGGAGTCATTATTTCAAAATAACTTATTTTGAAATGATCTGGTAATGTAGACATAGCCTCTGTGTGTGTTTCTCTATAATTTCCATACTCACTGGGACCAGAGTCCATATTTTCTTCATGCTGTTTATAAATTGCCATATATACTGAAAGTCCATAAAGTTATTACTATTTCTGTGGCTTTGTTTCAACTAACCAGCCTTACAAGGAGAAACGGAACCATGTCTACTCTTACACTGAAATGCCTGCTTACTAGTCTTCCCATCCCTATCCTGCTTCTTTCTCAATCTTACTTGACATGCACAGAACATATACTGCCAACTCTACTGATATTTGAGGCTAGATTCATGGGTTTCCATAGCACTTTTCTCGGAGTAAGGTTTTTTTATACACGGGTAGAGGTAACAGAAGTGGGCCTAACACTGATAGCTTCTTCTTGGTGTCCTTGCTACTGATGCACACCTTTAAGCAGGTTTTGCAAAGCATGTCAGTCACATCTCCAGGGCATTTATTAACCATAGGACATTATTCCCATTGCTAAAGAGAACCATACCAGCAGGCAGCAAAGGACCCAGGAATCCTAAAGGTATCAAGGACTACAGAACGGATTTCATCTGCATGAAGTGCAAGCTGGTTGACATTTTGGAAGAAAAAATTAGAGGACTGGAGGCCCAAGTGTCGACCCTACACTCGATCAGAGAGGATGAAGACTTCCTCGATAGAAGGCAGTGTTTAATCCTTCAAGCACGGCAGGCGGAAGAGCCAGAGAGGGCAGTACATGACCAGAAAGAGAACGGGCAGCATGTAACTTCTAGAAGGGGGAAAAGGCCAGCATTGGAATCCCCCAATGCTATAGAGGTAAGTAATCGCTTTCAGGCTCTCTCCACAGGCTCTGCAGTGCTGAATACTTTGGAAGGGACCTCATCAGGAAGAAAGCGGAAGGGAACACCATCTACTGGAAGCCACGGGATGCATAGTCCTAGGGATGGGGGTTCCACAGCCACCACCCCCAAAAGGAAACAACGGGTGGTGGTGGTCGGGGACTCCTTCCTAAGAGGGACTGAGCCATCCATCTGCCATCTGGACCTGGAATCTCGAGAGGTGTGCTGCTTGCCGGGAGCTCACATTCAGGATGTGACTGCGAGGCTTACCAAACTGATCAAACCTTCGGATCGCTA
>CM057846.1:56895002-56909117 GCA_030068395.1 Apalone spinifera | reverse complement strand
TAATTTGCATCCCTTTTACGGAAAAGGGATGCAGTCTAGACACAGCCAATGTGTAAAGTGAGTCTTCTAAGATGTACAGTATTTGGGAGGCCTCTTGAAGATATGCCCTAGGGAAAAAAAAACTATTGTCTACTAATAAATTACTTCTGGAAACTTCAATCAGAGATCCCTGACCTGTATAAAAGGTGAACTAAACTTTTCATGAAGGGGATAGTTCTGATCCAAGGCAGTTATGAACTTGTTAGAGCTTGGGTGATCTTTGGTAAGCCTATTAGCATGTATATAGATTGCATTATTAGTTTTAATATGTGGTCTCTGTAGTTCAAATTTGCATACAGAGAGCTGTGTAGTGGCTTAATTACTGTTACTAGAGTTGCCAACTTTCTAATCATACAAAACTGAGCATCCTACACCCACCTCTTTCCCCCATACCATGTCCCTTCCCTGCTCCTTCCCCAAAGCCCCATTCCCAATCACCATATTTTCCTCTTCCTTGGAGGCTCACTATCCTCTACCCTCACTCACTTTCGCTGGTCTGGAGCAGGGGGGTTGGGTATGGAAGGGGTGAGGGATCTGTTTTTGAGTGCCAGGTGAAACTGGGGATGGAGATTTGGGATGCAGGAGGAGACTCCAGCCTGGAGGGTGAGATCAAGGGATTTTGAGTATGGGAGGGGGCTGTGGGTTGAAGTGGGAATTTGGGTATGGGAAGAGGCATGAGCTCTGAGTTGTGGGGCAGGCTTTCAGGTGGGGCCAGGGGTGAGTGGTTGGGGTACAGGAGTGGTCTCTGCGTTGGGGGATCTTAGGGCTGGGGCTCAGGATTGGGGCCTCGGCTTACCTCAGGCATCCACCAGTCAGCAGTAGAATGATCTTAAAAGAGTTTCCCTGCTTTTCCTGGTTCCATACTGTGCCCCAGAAGTGGCCAGCGGGTTTGACTCCAAGATATGGGGAACAAGAGGCTCTGTGTGCTGTTCTCACCCACATACACTGCCCCTCCAGTTCCCACTGGCTGTGGTTCTCGGGATGGAGGCATCACACAGAGCCCCCTGGCCTCCTGACTAAGAGCTGGACTTGCTGGTTTCTTACAACACAGTGCCAGGACAAGTGGGAACTAGCCTACCTTAGCCTCACAGTGCTGCTGACTGGACTTTTAATGGATTGGTCGGTAGTGCAGATCACGAGCCACAAAGTTCCCTTTTCAAGTGGATGTTCCTGTCAAAAACCAATGCCTGTTACCACTCTCAGAAGAGGAAGTAAGCCTGGCTGTCCTTTGGTGGGAATAGCACAGAGTAAATAGGTAGTTCAGCCTGGGAATATTCTGCTCAGGAGGGAGGGAGACATGGATGGAAACAATAAGTCTGCTAGGGAGCTGGAGGCTTGAGAGTGGATATAGAGGCAGTGGCCTAGAACTGTGACAATATTATTGTTTGGATGAGCAACAGTGCAATTTTGGGGGGCTCCAAGGGGAACTGTCAATCTAAGTTGCTCCAGCTTCAGCTTCAGCCTTGGGTGTTGGGACTTGGGGCCCTAGGCTGCAGTCCTCAATGGTGGAGCTTCAGCTTTTTGCCTTGGGCCCTGCTCACATACCCTCCCCCGGGGAGGCCTGGGCCCTTGGTTGAGAACCCCTGAGTTAAGGGACTTATTTGTAAAGGTTAGTTTTGACATTCTTCATGCATTTGTTCTCTGCCTGAATGTTTGTGGTTTACTCTTGAGATCAGCCTAGGGTAAACAGCAAAGGTTCTGGACATCCAACATACCAGTCATCTGAAGAAGTGGGCTGTGCCCACGAAACCTCATGATACCACCTATATGTTTTGTTAGTCTATAAAGTGCTACCAGACTATTTGTTGTTTTTTAAGTTTAGTCTATACTAGTTTTGTACAAATGTGATAACTACTTCAAATTAATGACAATCAATCAGATTAAAAAATCTCTAGTGACAACAGCACCAATTTGATGAACTGTGTGATATGCAAGATAAGAGAAAACAGAAAATAATATGCTGCTCAAGATTCTCAAGGCAGTCTCAAGCTTTCTAGGGCTGTGTTCTTTAACTACCAAGTCCTAGGACAAATGTTATGGTGGGCTAACACATGCCCTGTTGAATCCCCATTGCAAAATTGGAATCTGCTTTAACTATAGTGTATCTTAACTCTTAGTAGTCACTGAATTCTGAGTTTCCTGGAGCACTTGCCAAATTTTTAAAAATACTTTGTGATGTGTGCATTTCATTCACATTGGCTATGTCTATACTACAGGGTTTTGGGGTTTTTTTTGGAAAAAGGTACGCAAATTGCACTCCACAATTTGTGTACGTTTTTCCAATAGTTTTGTCAGAAGAGGGTTTTCCGAAATTTGGCCCGGCTACACTGGGCCAAATTTCAGAAAAACCTCCTTTCAGAAGAGCCCTTCTTCCTTGTGGCATGAGGAAGATGGGACTTCCGAAAAAGCGTGTCTGTTCTTCCGCAAAAAATGTCGGAAGAGCAGACACGTTCCCTGGACTAGTCTAGACATAGCCATAGTTTTATAGTGAGACAAGGTAGAGAGTACTTGAATGCAGGTTGCCTTTTATATTAACAAGAAAAGAAAAAAATAAAATTACTATTTTTTTCTAATTTCTCCAATCATTCAAGTGGGGGGAGAGTTTGTTTGTATTGTATGTGTGATTATTTTTACCATATTTCTAACCAGGAAGATACCTATTTGACTCATAGCCTAGCATCAAAGTTAACCTACAATTTTGAACTAGTTCCACACATATGATTAGCACTTCTAAAAGAAGGCAATGTCAAGTGAAAAAAAAATCAAGAAAATCCATGTTTATTTGAATGGGTGCTCCGAATTGAGTGCAAATATTTTTGGGACAATCTGCAAGGCTGTTATGCAAATAATTTATCTGCATATGGTTAGGTGATGGTCTTCATTATGCTACATGAATTACTCTCTTCTTTATGGCACACCTGCAACATATCTAATTCATACTTAAGTACCATTTACATAGCAAAATGTGCCAAATATTGCAGGTTTACAAAAGCCTGGACACTTTGCTTTAGAATCCACCTAACGGCAGAAATTTTAAGGTGATCTTCACTAATTCCTTCATTTTTTTAATGAGTAGGGGCAGGGAGTAGGCAATTTTTCCTATACAGAACCACAAGTGTGTCTTACCCTAATCTATATGAAGCATATCAGAACAACAGTGGGTATTTGTAACATTGTAAGAAACTGCTCCCTGAAAGTGGCTGTCACAGTATGTTGTTTTGCCATATTTATAGGCACACAGGTATTTGAAGCGCCCCAAGATATCTAAAAGTAATTGGCATGATGATTCCAATCCTTCTCTAGCTGCAAATTAATTATCTATGCAGTTTTGGTTAACAACCAAATTACCTCACTGGCAAATTGTATCTTTAGTTTATTCAGTGAAGTGAAAATAAAAAAAAGAGATGTCACACTGTGGTTCCCAATGTAACTAAGATTTTTGGCTTGTAGGGAAAAAGGAAACGAGTTTAGATATATCTTGTTAAGCTATCATAGATGGTTTAAGACCCTTCACCTAATCCTCATCTGTCAGAAGAATCTAAGCATTCAGTGAGTAGTTTGTAGTGAGATGGGTGCAGTAGTGAATAAAGAGGACATTAACGAGAGTCTGACACTTGAAAGGTTTTTGACAGCTTATGGTCAGTTGTTGGTAGTTTTTAGAATAGACTTATCAGACTCACTTATCAGAATGAAAAGGACTCTTTGCAAATTAAAGTATCTGAAAAAGGACATTCTATATTTTTGATAGTTTGTAGCAAAATGCCCTTTCCAAAAATCAGATTATAAAAACTGTTTATAATTTGAAAGACCCTTTTAGTCTCAGTGTGTAAATAGGGACTCTCAAACCCCAGTATTACATGAGTGTAGTGTTGTTGTTATTATTCAAGCTTATACTTATATAAAATCAGAAGCAAGTATTTATTTAAAACAAGAAGGTTTTGTAAAAGCAAAGAAAAACACAAACATCTTTTTTTAACCTCCTTTGTTTGTTCCTTTGTTAATATCTTGCTCTGCTAGGTTTACAAATCCTAAATAAATAGAAATTAGTGCTCCTTACTTTGCAGTCCATTTGCTTTAGATGTTTGCCTTGAGGGACATTTGTGTATTCTACTAATGGCTGCAGCAGAGTGCCGTCTCATTTTCATTCTGGCAAAAAAAGGCCGTTTCCATGGTTACAGTTTCATTTGCTAGAGAGAAACTGATGGCTGTTAGTGATCCCATCATAAGCAACTTCTGTCAGATTTCTTATCAAGTAGACATATTTTGACAAAGTGAAAGATAACACCATAATAAGAGAACTAAGTTGCTACTCTATGTAATGAACCATTTAGCATTAAATGAAATGTGAAACCACATTTTTAAGACTGAAGGTGGAGAGGAAAAAATAATATTTATAATTTAAAAAATAAAAATATTCAGTACTGGAATAATGATAGGCTGTTTGCTTTCTGTTGTCAAGGTAAATCAAGTAACGTAACATTGATTTCTGTTTTAGGGTCACATACAAACATTCAGCCATCACATATTTCACAGAAAGCTTGCATGGAGTTATAATGACTTCTAGGTTTTTCTGTGTTAGATCATTTAGGTTGGTTTGGCCCAAGGCTAAGCTGGGGGCTAAATTCATATGTGTTAAGTCAGAAAAGAAGATAAAAGATTTTATAAAGCATTTTGCCCCCAACAAATTATATGTTATTCTTGTTAAAAAGAAATGTTCCAATCGTAGTATAGAAAGACGGGACTGATTGAGCTCTTTATTCTTGTGAACAGTGGGTTAATTCCAGATGCTAGTACATACAGGAGGCCTTAACCCCAAAATATCATGGTAGGGATAAAACGAAGGCATTTACCAGTGTCCTCAGTATTTGGCAGTCTGAATTCACCTATAATTTTTAAAGGGTGCTGAAGGGGAGCATTCTAGAATGTTTCATCTGCTCTCCAATGTTATTGGGTTCACATTCTACTTACTCCAGGAAGGTCTAAAACAAAAAAAGAAGAAAGAAGAGAGAGAGAAATCCAATGGAAAAGTAGAATGAAAACTGAAGCATCATGAAAAATGACTAAAGAGAGATTATGCAGTGATGGGGAGGGAACAAAATAATGATGTAAAAATAAATACAGCATATATACTGCACACAGGATGCCAGTAGGATTAGTCTAATTTTGTTGAATGTATTAGTCCTGATGTATTAACAGGCTGTTTGTTCTTAAACATATATATTTAAAAATTAATATGCCTCAAAAATCATTGATATAATTCTCCATTGCCCTCAATCTTGTGTAACCAGTTACAACTGCAAAGTGTAAAATGCTACAAAGCCAGAATGTTAGGGCCCTAGTCTCATTTACACAAAGGCCCTTTCATGCAGCTTTGCCTATGAATTGGGGACTGAAAATCAATGGAATTGTAGTTTAAATCTGCTTTAGGATTCCTTTACACTTCGAGGCTATGTCTACACTGGCGCGTTCTCACGCAAAAACCCTTTTGCGGAAGAGTTCTTCTGCAAAAACTCTTCCAGAAGAGAGTGCCTACACTGGCATGTGCTTTTCCACAAGAAATGTGCTTTTGCACAAGAGCATCCATGCCAGTGTAGACGCTCTCTTGTGCAAGAAAGCTCTGATGGCCATTTTAACCATAGGGCTTTCTTGCGCAAGAAATTCATGTTGCCTGTCTACTGGCCTCTTGCGCAAGAACAGTTGCGCAAAAGGGCTTATTCCTGAGTGGGAGCATCAGAGTTCTGGCACAAGAAGCCCTGATTTCATACATTAGAACGTCAGTTTACTTGCGCAAGAACACGCGGCCAGTGTAGACAGGCAGCAAGTTTTTGCGCAAGAGCGGCCGCTTTTGCGCAAGATCGCGTCAGTGTAGAGACAGCCCCAGAGTGGAGTAAAGAGACTTTTGCATAATTGAGACTTTTGCATAATTATCCTATAGTATTTATTATTTCCTTTGCACTAAGGTAGAAGATAGGTGCAGGACAATCGAGCATCAGGGCTATGAGTTTAGATTAATCTGTGAATTTGACTTAGTTTTGCAAATTCTGCAAACTCAAGAATGTATTTCTGAGATTCAAGACTACTTGGTCTTCACAAGGTTTACCTTTCATTGTATATTACAAACATTGTATTGTCAATTGGAGGCTCTTCAGGGAAGGCTTTGGTTGCTATGATTTGTGTCAGACTTTGCCAAGCAGTTGCCTGAAAGCGTATGCCTATACCTGACCTGTGAGATCTGCCTTAGTGCTTTTGGATGTCAAGAAGTACCATATCTACTATGTAAAGTCAAATAGGAGACCTGGGCATTGAGAATAATTGAATGTCACCAGATTCAAATCAGAATATGACAAATGTATTTAATGTCTCTGGTTTTGAGCCTGCATCAAGATATGTGAATGCATTCTTCTGTGCCAATGCAGATTCCCAATAGCATTTCACATAGGGGTAGGGTCCTTGCTTAGTAGATCCTGAGGAAAGGTATGGGTTCAAGTGATCAAATGGAAGCCTGTCACCACGCTGGTCTTTCACAGTAAGGTCCTGATCTTTAATTCCTTGCACACACAAAAAGCACTGAAATAAAAGAATCTAGGATCACCCCCCTGCCCTCATTTTTATAGATAAGCCTGAAGCTCTTAAACATAAAGGATGCAATTTTCAAAAGCATTCAATGCTGGCTTACATTTGGTCCCACTGAAATAAATGGTAAAACCTTCACTGATTTCAATGGGAAAACAGTTAAGGCCAATGCTGATTAAAAAAAAAATTCTACCCCACATGGTTTCCAAAGCATTAGCACTACATGAAAGGCACTGAAGTAATCTGTACCTTTCAAATGGGATTTCTAACACATATATAACAACATCAGTGACACAGAGATTGTTTGGGTAGCACTAGATTGAATTCTAAGAGTAATAATGCTATGTCTGTAGAGAGGTGGGAATTTTAATATCTGTGTTTGCATTTGCACCTGTGCTTTGGCAAGGCCTAGAAATACACACACACATACACATTATCACAACTAATGTAGAAAGAGCTCCCCTAAATACACAGAAACATCACTGACAGTAAGACCATAAGATTTTGAAAGTTATTTCCCTTAACTTCTCAAAGGGCACATCTACGCTGTGGAGCAAAAGTCGAATTAAGATACGCAACTTCAGCTACATCAGTTGTGTAGCTGAAGTAGAAATACCTTCATTTGGCTTTTGACGCTGTCTACACAGCAGGAAGTTGAAGGAAGAGCACTTTTCCTTGGACTTCCCTTACTCCTCATGAAATGAGGGTTACAGGAGTTGGAGTAAGAAGTCCTCCATCTCGAAATTATTTTGAAACAACAGCTTGCCGTGAAAATGCGCACTTTGTTATTTTTAAATAGCATCAGTTATTCTGAAATAATGCTGCTGTGTAGACATAGCCTTAGCTATGTAAGGGTGCAGATAGTCTTTGTGCAAATGCCACACTGAGGAACACACTAGACAGCTCCTAACCTTCTCTCATCCCATTACCCAAAAGATTAATATTTAACCTGATCCATATAAGAGTGCAAATAGTTCTGCTTCAGAAGGTGTAGCTCTGATTACTATATTATCCCCAAAATAGGAGCTAACTTTAGCTTTCTAGAGTGGGATTTTCAAAATACCTCAGTGACACTGGAGCACAAGTCCCATTTAAGGTCAAATTTTATTCAAGGCCTAAATAAGTAGATTGATTGCAAACAGTGCTGATTTCTCAATAGCTCTCTTGACAATCATGGGAGATGCTGAGTGTTCACACCTTTCCAAAACCTGAATTTTTATGCAGGTGCCCTTACTGCCCATTCAGTGGGAACTAGGAACCTAATTCCCTTTGGTCACTTTGAAAATCCCAGTCCAGAAACCTGACTTGGGATATCCATTTTATAAAATTTGACTTCTTTTTATATATTCTTTTAATGCACCCAAAATACCATTCTATTTCCTGGTGTGCAAGCAGTGCTCTGGACAAATTAACAACAACTGAAGCTAAAAAACTCATATCCTTAACCAATATAACAAACCCTAGACTATTGTTTCATTTTTTCCTTGCTAAATAAAGAACTAGCCATTTTCTTACTCTGGCTCCTAACAGGAAATATGGCAATTCTCCTCTCAAGCTTTCCCCTGCAGAAATTTATAGGAGAAAAGATGGGTCCTGCAGTGTAATCTCAATGTTAATAATTACTGACTCTGGCAGAAGAAAGGGAGAAGCAAAGTCCAGAGTTGAGAAGCCTTCACAGAGCACCTCCCTCATATTTATATGCTAGTAAGTAAGATCCAGCTTGAATGCTTTCATCGATCATTGATTACCATGATGGCAGACCGTGTGGCTCAGGGAGAAGTGTGATCTTTCAGATAACCAGGTCTTAGTCTATTTAAGACTTTCAAGGTTGAGACTCACACTTTGAAATCCACCCAGAAAGTCACAGAAATTCCATAAGACTTCCAGAGCATTGATGGCATATGTGTTGTGGCGCACAGAAATTCTCTGCCAGTTATGGCAGACAGAAATTCTCTGGCCAGAGAGGATGTGCCAATTCAGCAAATGGACTGCCGCATTTTGCACCAGCTTCAGTTTCTGAGTGGTTTCAGGATATTGTATAACATTTATGAAGTTTCTGGCAGCAGTCTAATCTTGAAGTGGCAAAAGCATAGATAAGTGTATCAAAGTCCACACTGAAAAGCTGGGTGGGAACTATGGATACATCTGGTTCTATGAGAACTAAAAATACATTTAATTTCTTAACCTACCTAATGTGTCATAAGCTTTGAAATTTTAGCAAACCAACCAACCAGAAAAAAATTAAGGATAGAGTCAACTGAAAACTTTTGTTGTGATAATTTTGTAATATCCCATTTTGATCTTTTATATTTTCTGACTTTGACACACAAAAATTGCAGAGCAAACTCAATTTGAAGACACCTCCCCCCAACATTCTTTTGACAATTTAGAATTTTTTTAATAAAAATATTTCAAGTCAGGAAATTAATCTAAGTCAACCCTTTTCCACAAACAGTTTTAGTTTTGACAAAATGGCATTTTTCAACTAAAACATAATTTCATCAGAAAACTCCCAGGTGGTTCCAATTTATACTAAAACTCCCACCCATTCTCTTAATATTTTCTCTCTTAATCACTTCTTTCACTTGTGGGGTGAGATGCAACTACTGTATTTAGCAGTGTAAAGCAACACTGCACAACAGTTCAGTGAAAGGAAGTAAAAACTAATATACCAAATTGAAACTCATGAGTAAATTACATAGTTACTTAAGTACTCAGGGTACATTGAGAGATCATTAGTGTTTGCTCAGCAATTTTAAAAAATGGTAAAATGCTATATAAATGCTAAACATTAATATTTAAGGTTTGCAGATTATAATTACTAAAAGTAGAATTTAGTAGGCACTCAGGCTAATTAACAATTCTACTTTCATAGTGTTGTCATATTCTGAGTGACCAGAAATTGTCAGAACCTTGATTTTAAGACTTATCTGAAAGACTACTTGGTGTAACACAGCGACTTAGATATAATGCTAAGGCTTTAGGTTTTATTTTAATAGTAACTCAGCAGGTGGAGTGCCATATACTGGATTACTAGTATCCCTTCTCATAGAACCTGTTTTTCTCTTTAGACTGGTCTATCTATCCCAACCCAGCCTTGCTTAGTTTGTGTAATTGACATCACAGTATGACATCACAGAATGGTACAGCTGCAAACTGGCTGGGTTTCCTTCCCATCTCACTCTCACAGTTGTAAGTCATAAGCACAGTAATTCCACTGAAGTCAGTGTACTCACACCAATGTAACACATTTATAGTGAGAACAGAATCAGGTGCTATGTATAAAAGTGAAACAAGAGAGTCAGTGTTTGTGTTTCTGGGGTTCTTTGCTCATTGGGAAGAGCGTTCTCATTTCTACAGAATCTAACAGAGTTCAGTCTGAGAGTGATAAATAGTCTGGTCTGCAAAACTGTAATGGAAAAAGTTTGAATCTCAGAAATTCCATTTTTGAGACAAAAAAAAAAATCCCCCAAACAAAAAAACAAAAACCCAAAACCACACCACTATCACAATGAACAGTATTTATATGAAAAGTAATTACCATTGCCATTTTCATCCAGCTGCTCTGTGTAATTTTTTAAACATTTTACAGTTTACTTAAAACTTATCACCACTGTGAACATTATTAAAAGTAGGCACTGGGCTTTTTTTGTTTCTTTTCACCCAAAGCTTTGAAATTGGTTTCTTGTAAGGGAAGTGGAATCTGACCTTGAAATAAAAAAAATTAGTCATAGTGAGAAGTACATTTTGTGGTTTACACTTTATGACTTCTCAAACACAGAGGTATTATTCTGCAGGCCTTAATGTCACGTAATCTGCATATGATGAACAATGGTCACAGTTTTATTTAATATTGCATAGGTGCAAAAGCAGGTTTGAAAAATTATCTTAATCAGCAGTGTTAAAATAGGACAGTCTCAGGTGGCTCACATTCATGCTATTTATTGAGAGATTGCACAAACATAAACACTCAAAAATTAGATAGGAAAAAAGAGAAAGAAAAGCCCCAGACAGACATATATGGCTGCAAAGAAAGAGAGGGAAAACAACAAAAGCAACAAAAAAATGTCTGAACGAAATCAATAGCACTGCTAGATAAGGGACAGTATATGGAAAGATAAAGAGCAATGTGTGCCCAATGATGTGATCCTACAAATCTTTACTCATGCAAGTTAGATCCTACTAAGCAAGTAGCTCCATTATTATCAGCTAGACTGAGTAAAGATAAAAAGCTTCAGAGGGTAGCCTGGTTAGTCTGTAACAGGAAAAACTTAACAATCAACAAATAGTCTGGTAGCACTTTTTAAAGACTAACAAAACACGTAGATGGTATCATGAGCTTTTTTGCGTATAACCCACTTCTTCAGATGACCGGAAATAGGTGTTTGAAAGATCGTGTCTTTAAGTATGCTTCTTTGTATTTTTCTAAGTATGTCTCGAAGGCATAGGCAAATCTGCTGTGCCCAATTCCTGATCCTATGAATACTCCAATTTTTTTTGCCATTAAATTCCAAGATCTTTAAGTGGAAAATATATTTTACAATTTATATTTCCAGTCCCAGGCCTTCAGGAGTTGTAAATCAATACAGCTACATGGTTTAACATCAGCTGAGGGTTTGGCCTTTTAAATGTTCATGTCAAAAAATTAAATAATATAAATGATTTCACTGAAAGAATTCAGCTAACGTCAAAAGCAGCCCAATATGTTGTAGCTTCAAGTTTGACCTCTACATGAGTTTTGTTCCAGAACCTTTGAGAATAAACACTGATGTTATTTTTCATAGTACTATTCAGTTTTCTATACTCATATTAATTTAGAATTTTTAGAGCTGGAAAAGCCCTCAGGTGGTCATCGAGTCCAGCCCCCTGCCCAAAGCAGGACCAACCCTAACTAAATCAACCTAGCCAGGGCTTTGTCAAGCCGAGACTTAAAAACCTCTAGGGATGGAGATTCCACCACTTTAGATAAATGCATACTTTCATTTCAGCTGATACATGATTTTCCTTCAGTCTGAAGCTATATTTATTATGCAGATATAGAAATATGTGGAAGATGCAAACCGAGTGGCTTTAACAGAAATGAACTTATTGGGGTTCCATTTGTTAAAATAAATAATTGACTATTAACTAAATGTACTTACACCTAATTGTCAATTACAGAGAAAAAGTTATTGAAAAACTGTCCTGTTATTCTGTTATTATTACTACCTATGAAAAGCCTACATGTTGAAGGAGATCATTAAATATAGTATCTCTCCATGTTCTGGTCCCATTATGCTAAGTCTGTTACTAAGTCCTGTTTTGTTAAAATAAGGACTTGTCTACACAATGTGCACACCAGCTGTATAAATTCTAGTGTGCACCAGTGCATTATATGCCAACTAGCCTCTATGGACCCTGTTGGCTCTCCTTAAGAGTTTCTTTTTTCTTCAGAAGAGAGCTGTAATTTAATACATTGAATAGCCTAACTAGTAACTGAACAGAAGATACCATTACTTCCCAAGTTTAAAAGTAATGGGGCAGTTCCACAGGTTTCTAACCAATGCTATCTCAGGTGCATCTGCACTGCATGGTAGGTCGAAATAAGATATGCAATTTGAGCTAAGCTAATTGCGTATCTGTAATGGGGCACTATCTGAACACAGGCCTTCTCTCAATTCTGCGGGAGGGGCGACTAGACCCAGGGTCCAACTAATTCCGGGGGACAAATAATGACAAAACAGGGTCTAAGTGTGTGGGTCAAAGGTTTAAAACAAGGGACACCAAGCAGACACTGAGCAGAGAACACCGGACAGTGTCCACTGCTCCTCAAAGCTGTCCAGGGAGCCAGTGGACACCGCCCAGAGGAACTCTGCTCAGATACGTGAGACCAAGGAGGAACGGAAGTAGGCCCCATAGTCGCAGAGAACTGTGCATTAACATGGTTCAGTTTGAAATGGGACTACAGTAACATGAACTAGAAAACCTTTAGTGAACACCAACAGGGTCCAGGTAGGCCAGTTAGTGTGCAACCACCTTAGTAGAAGTTTCACTTTACACCTCTCTGGTGCACACTGATATACTATGTAGACAAGAACCATATCTCAGACACAGAAACACCATGCAAGGCCCAAAAGATCCAAACTAAGAGTGACATAAAATGTGCAGGAAACTTGAAATGCTGAAGATTTTGTCTATCAGCTCAGTGTCGTGATTCCTTATTTTCAATGTATATCTAATTTTCAATATTAAAAGTGAAGAGACACCAAATTGGGTGGTGGAAACTGAGGGACTAAAATACGTGAAGTCCCTCCACATGAGATACTTCTAATATGTATAGAGACTACAATATATAACCATAGCAGGTTTTTCCTAATCTGACTCCAGACAATTAGCAATATCTTAAAAACTTGTAAATGTTACTTAATTGCTGCAAAAAAGCCAATGGAGACAGTATTAAAAATAGATCCCAATTCACTTTCCCTGTGGAATTCACTTATGCTGCTTACCATGACAGTAGAGTCTACTCAGTGGAAACACAGCAGCTTATACTGGCTACCTTTTCCATTCTGTGTATGAATATGGGAAGGAGATGGGCATAAATCCATTTTTTTCAGTCCAGGAGGTAGGTGAGGATGGCTAAAGAGAGGCCAAGACAAGGGCCCTTGGCAGGGGTGGATGAGAGTTTTGCGGGGCCCAGGGCAGCACAATTTCTCCGGGCCCCCCCTTTGGAGAAAAAAATAGAAAAAAGGCATCAAATGCACAAATTGAAGGCTATTTTCATATTAAATGTGAATTGGGTAAATTTGATAGAAACTTAATTTAGTTGGATAATTTTTATTCGAATTATATTGTAATTCATTTTTAAACAAAATTCTGCATTATAAAAAAGGGGAGGGATGTCCAACTGTTGAGCAAAAAAAGTGCCCTCCCCCCAAAAAAATAATCATGGCACCTTTAAATCTCACACTCCCCATCCCCACCAGACATGGCAGGGCAAGAATGTCCCAAGTGGCTTTCCAGCTGAGAAAAACTGAAAATACCAGACATTTTACTGGTCTGGTATTTGCTGGGTTTTTTTTACCTGACAGAAGCCAAAAATACTGGACTGTCAGGGCCCATACCAGACACCTGGCAACCCTAGTCGTAACTCGAGCCTGCATTTACAATAGGCCAAGGACATAAGTCGGGGGATTTTGGCCCCTTCCCCACTGCAGAAAAAGGTGATAATGGTGGGGGGGAGGGTCATAAAGCGGGCTGTTATAAAGCAGTGTCCTCCTGTATTTGTGGGAGGGGTGGGAAACCTCTCTTGGGTTAGGGGACACTGACCCTACAGAAAAATCAGCTGGGGACCACACAAGCGGGCTGGGAACCAGCAGGCTTGGAGCGGGTCTGGCCAGGGGTCTGGACTGTGCCCCAGGTCAGGGAATTGGGGTGCAGGGTCTGGCAGGAGGGTCACGTGGGTGCAGATAACGCACTGGGCGTGGCTGGGGGGCCGGACACTTCCCTAGAAGCGCCGCTCAC
>CM057846.1:56869597-56891479 GCA_030068395.1 Apalone spinifera | reverse complement strand
CTAAAGGGGCCCTGCCATTGGGCCATCAGCTTAGAGTCCCCCACCGGGAGTAGCAACAGCACCTGATCCCCTGGGGTGAAGGTTCTAACCCGAGCTCTTTTATCATGTCGGGTTCGTTGCTCTTCTTGGGCCTGTTGGAGATTCTCTCTTGCCCACCTTGCCAGGGAACTTAGGTTCCGGTGTAGCGTCTCCACATACTGTGCCGTCCCGAGGGCAGGGGATGCCTGGGCCTCCCAACCCTCCTTCACCAGGTCGAGGATGCCTCTGGGTCGCCTCCCATACAACAATTCGAAGGGGGAGTACCCGAGGGAAGCTTGCGGCACCTCCCGGACTGCGAACATTAGGGCCGGCAGAAGCTTATCCCACCCTCGGGGATCCTCCCCTACGAACCGGCATAACATACCTTTCAAGGTGCAGTTAAAGCATTCGACCAGGCCGTCCGTCTGGGGGTGGTACACAGAGGTGCGAATTTTCCGTATCTGTAGCGTCCTGCATAGTTCCGTCATTACTTTTGAGGTCAAGTTGGGCCCCTGGTCCGTCAGCAGCTCCTTAGGTAGCCCCACCCAGGAAAACACCTTTACCAATTCCTCGGCGATTGCCTGAGCGGTCGTCCTCTGCAACGGAATAGCCTCCGGGTACCGGGTTGCATAATCTACGAGGACTAATATATGCATGTGTCCCCGGCTTGATTTCTCCAGGGGCCCCACCAGGTCAAGCGCCACTCGTTCGAACGGGATACCCACGATAGGGAGAGGGATGAGCGGGGCTGGTGGAACCCGGGTCGAGGACGTCTTTTGACATGGGGCACAAGAGGCGCAGAAATCTTTAATTTCTTGATAGACCCCGAGCCAGTAAAATCGCTGTAGTACCTTCTGCTGGGTCTTTTCAGCCCCCAAGTGTCCCTCCCAGGTGTGGTCATGAGCTCCAACACCTTCCATCGGTAAGGCCGTGGTACCAACAATTGGTACCGTTCTTCACTCACCCTGCTCCCCCGGCGCCACCCGATACAGGCGATCATCACGCACCTCAAACCAGGGCCCCAGGGGTGGGGTACGGGCCCCGGTCATGCTCCATCTTCGCCCTGTACCTGCGTCCATGTGTGTTGCAACGTGGGGTCCTCGCATTGGAGGGTCAAAAAATCTCCCTCATCCAAGTCCAGGCGCAGGGTATCCAGGGGATTCGTAAGCCCGAGGTTCATCTCCAGCCTTGATCGTTCCTCTTCCTCCCCGTGGGCTGCCAAGCTGGATCCCCTCAGTACCTGCTCCTTCTGTTTCTCCTGGGTTTCACCCCAGTGCCTCCACGACCGGGCGAGCCCTGCCCAATTCCGCCCTAGCAGGGCGGGGTACGCTAATCGACGGGCCACCGCTACTTTGCACCTCCCCTTCCTTTCCCTGTCCTGAATCTCCACCCAGGTTGTCGGGTAGGCGTGGACGTCCCCGTGGACGCACCTCATATATATGGGAGGTCCCTGTGGTTTGACAGGGTGGATAACGTCTGCCCGAACCATCGTTTCACCGCAGCCCAAATCCAGCACCACCTCCACACATCTAGTATTGACCCGCACCCTTTTCGTAATTTGCGCACGGGTTCCTTCGTCCGTGTTTACCTTCCCGGCCTTGCCTTGGCCAAACGTGCAGTCCATCAGGGGGCAGTCCTTTTTATAATGCCCCTCTTGGCCGCAATGCAAGCAGGCGCCTCGGGTCCCTTTCTCTGGCTTCAGGTTCAGCTCGGGACCTCCTCCAATGCTGCCGGTCTCCTCTGGCAGTTTCCATGGGGGGCTAGTCTCCTCCCCAGAGTCTGGCTTGGCGGATTCCTCCTCCCATACCGTAACCGGGCCGTAATCATGGCCTTGGGGCCCTCAGCCCCGCCCCTCTTGGCCTCTTTTGAGGCCGGCATTGGCTTCCCCCCAGCTTCTTCCTCCGCCGCGAGGGAGTGTTCCATCAGGGTTACCGCTTGATCCAGGGAGTCAAGGAGGTGACGGCGCACCCACTGTTGCCCCTCCGGGGGAAGGATCCAGACGTATTGTTCTAAGATGACGGCCTCCGCCACTTGGATCCCTGTTTTGCTCTCGGGTTCTAGCCACCTCATCCCTGCTTCCCTCACCCACTGGGCCACGGCTCGGGGTCGCTCCTGTGGGTTATACTGGGCCTCCCGGAACTTTCGCCGGTGTGTCTCGGGGGAGACCCCAATCTGGTCAAGGATTTGGGGTCCGTTAGTTGCTCCTCCCTGTGTCGCTGGGGTGAGTAGCGCCTGGCGGATGGCATGGGGGAAGAGGGTCCGGGCCCGCCCTCACTCCGAACCCCAACCCAGGGCCCTAAGGTGAGGTCGTCGGACCTCACTCAGCGGAGGGGGTAGTCACCCCAAACCTCCCGCTCTTGGGTTCCGCAGCCCCGCCCTGGGCTACTTCTTCCACTGGCCCCACCTCCCGGGCCTCCCCGGGCTCCTTCGACTCCCCGCCTTCCGTGATCCCGTCAGCCTTACCCGGCTCCTGCTCCCCCCAGCCAGGCTCCGACCCTGTCTCATCTCTTTCCCAGGGAGCCTGCCCGCTCTCCTTTTAAACCTCCCGCCGGCTGTGGGTGCACGCCCTGCCCTTCCGCTGCCATTTCCTGGTGCAGCGGCCCCGCCCTTCGCGGGGGCACGCCTGCGATGTCATCAGCCAGCGCGCGCCAGCCACGGGCCCCGCCGGTCCTTTCAGCCGCCTCCCGGCTGGGAGGCCTGTCCACACTGCGGGTGGCGTCCTCCGGCCCCGCGGCAGACTCCCCAGTTCGGGTCCCATTAGCTGGAGTGCGGGGCGCAACCGCAGGGGGTGCCGCCCCATCACATGGTCCCTTTCCAAATATATATGACATATAATATGTCATTCAAATAACCAATATTCCTCAGTAGGAATAGGATTGGATTCTTTATATTGATACCCAATCCCCTACATTGTTAGACATATATTAATAACGTTGCAGAAAATGAGAATCTTCTAATATTAAGGCTTCAGACTACATTCTCTGCTGTTATGAATTGCTACAGCACCATTGACTTCAACATAGTTTTATTCACTTACACCAGCAAACAATTTGGCCCTTCAAATATATTCTCATATAGAACCTAACGGAACTGGACCTTTCAGAAAGATACCACAGTAAACACTGTTGCTGAGAACTTTTAAAATATTTTCTTATGACAGAATGAGTCAGCAAAAGTTAAGTTTTACATCTAGCATGTTGATGTGTTTGTATTAATTAACAATTTTCTGGCTTTCTTGAATAACTGAGAGACAATTAAAATATTCTTAATTTCACTTTCTTACATTAGTTCTGTATGTTAGACAGTCTAATGGGATGCAATTGTTGGGATGCAACAAGTAGCATAATACTGGATTTTCTCTTGGTATAAATACTAAAAATAGGCTGTAACTAACTAGTACTTTCAGCTTTCAGAGCAAAATTTTGTTTGTCAGGAAATGGCGTGGGAGTAGTTTACATATGTAGTAGAGGTGCAAAGTACAGAACAAAAATAATTCAACAGGAGAATAACAGCCTTTCTTTGTTTAAACTATTTACAGACATGACCATCTGGATCTACAGGCACAGCCTCTGGAGAATTGGGAAGCCCTTCCTGAGCCGTTTATGGAAAAGAGAACATGAATCAACACAGGCTAGCTGCTACGTCTATACTGCAAGGCTGGCTACATCTACACTATAGCCTTCTTCCGCAAAAGTTTATGCAAATGAAGCGCAGAGTGGAATATCACCATGCTTCATTTGAATAATTAATCAGCAGCCACTTTTGTGCAAGAGGCTTTTGCACAAAATGGAGCTGTGTAGACGGCTCCTTTTTGCGCAAAACCCCCCTCTTGTGCAAGAGCTGTTCTTCCTCATTTTTTCAGGAAGAATGGCTCTTGTGCAAAAGGGAGGGTTTGTGCAAAAGGAGCCATCTACACAGCTCCTTTTTGCACAAAAACCTCTTGCGCAAAAGGGATCCGAGGAGTAAATGCAAATGCTAGCACAACATATGCAAATGGACACTCCATTTGCATTTCCTCTTGCAGAAAAGCCTTTCAGTATAGACCTAGCCTTTAGTTTGGTATCTCAGAACCCTTCATCAGTTTTCATGAGTGTTTCAGTCATTCATACTGTTTTCAGGTTAGTCAAACTTTGAAGAACAGTTAGGTTAGATAATAGATAAGAAATTATGTAGAAGACTTTTACCATGATGGATCGATTTAGGCACTTGAAATATCTAAATTTACTTCTCTCCAAGATATCTCTATTTTCTTATGTAACATGTTGAAATTACTTCTGTTTGCCTTGATTGCATTTCCATTTGCTTTCACTTCAGGTTGTTTGGTTTTATTTTCCAGTAAATATTTCACAAACATGGAGACACTTCTGAATTATCCTCTGGTTCCATCAACAGAAATGCTAAATATAGTCTGCAACAACAGTTGTCTTCATTAATGTAATTTGAAAACAACAAACATGATGCTCAGTGCATATTTATTTCTGCTATAAGACATCACATTCCTAATTAAAATCAAATCCCAACTGAATAAAATACATGGCATTCAGCAGGATTATTTATACTGTAGTTTTAATTGTTGTTATTCCTCTTTTATCAGGCAGGGGAAATAATCACGGTACATAGCATGACATTTGGGAAGATGTGTGTCTCTCCATGAGAGGCTGTGTTGCCACAAACACTGTATATCAAGAAAAGGTGCTTTAGAAGACCTCTTTGTTTATCACGAGTTGTAATATGCTTCTGGAATTAGTAGCCCCACTCCTGAAATATAGGGACCCCAAATTGAAGGGCTTGTGGTACGTTCCACTGAAAAGTATCATTGTTTTTATACAATGGAAAACTTTTTGGTGCTTAAAAAACAAAGGAGGGAAAAGAGCTTTTTTTTTCTTTTCTTTTTTTTTTAAGAGCAGTAAAGAAGATGATGGATTAAAGCAGTTGCAGACTGTTTGCAGTTATATAAGACTATTAGGGACCTTGCTTGTACTGGCTTTTGTAATTTGTCCATGCCCTACTTTATATAACTCAATCCGTTGTGAACAAAAACATGAAAAAGAGAATAGCTCATATTTCACGTTGTCAGCAAATTAGAAAAAAAGTATAAAAACAAACAGTAGTCATCATATTTGCTGAATATAGAACTGATTATTTTTCATATCAAAGGAGTCTGAGGAACAGAAGGTTAAGAAGATTTTTTTTTTTACAATGAGCAGATGTGCTTGTTACTGTTGATGGACAAGCTTATCCATTTACATCAATTAATATCAACAGCAAGCACATCAATATAGAAGCTTGTCCTGACGCCTTGATTTTTTTCCCATCTGACAGGTAATAGTGGGGCTGGGAAAATGTCACAACAATTTAGTCATGCCTCACTGGCTTTAACTAGTTCAGTGACAATGGGAATGCATCATGCTAAGATTCCTTATGATTCATAATGGTACTGCATTAGTCGGCTATTGCAAAGGATTTAAACTAGTCTTTGTCAATTAAGGGTTTAAGGTCAAATCCTCTTTATGGTTTTTTCATTTGTGCATTAAGTAAAAGCAAGTTAAAATATTTATGAATGGCACTAAAATGTGGAAACTTTCCTTAGGAATCTGTCTTTTCATATTGAATCATAACTGAAACCAACTATGTTTGACAAAGAGAGGCTATTTCATCACATGGGCTGGCTTATCCCTCCCACTTTTTTAACACTCTTAGCTATAGTCTACTAAATTTTGGCAGAGACGCTCCTGTGTGGAGGAACCTGTCATCGTAACTGTTTTAGAGTCAGTGAAGAAGTTATGCCTCAAGCACAGTGGACAATGGATATCAAAATTTGACCATAATATTACTAAATTGCTAGAGTGTTCAGTGACCAAAGTAATGTTTAAATCTAAAAAGTGGATGGGAAGAGCATGTACAGATCAGTCAAGGGGAAGTAGGAATGGGCTGGCTGTTATCCCATCTGCAAAAAAAAGCAAATAAGATATGCCAGCCCAGTAGTAGGGCAATGGCTCTCCAGTTTGCCATTTATGAGGAACTCCATCCCTGGGTTAATAGGGGCCAGGTGCATTGTGGACTCAAAATATTTTGTCCACAGAATATGAAGCAGAGAGGGGAATAGAAGGCTGGCAGCATCACTCCTATAGCATCCCCTATTGTGCAGCCAATGGAACGTGCTTGATGATGAATTCTAGAAGACCCTTCCAATCTTCCTCATCTTACTAGGAGGAAAACGGTTTTTTAGACATGGAAATGTCAGATCTACCCCTCTGAAAGTGTAAACAATAAATACAGTAATAAAATAGATCACCTTTTGCTGAATCCCTGCAGGGCAACCCCACTGACCTCAGTAGGCCTGAGCTTGGATAACTGAGAATACATTGGAAAAACTTAAAAAACAGCAAATAGTCTTGCAGCACCTTAAAGGCTAACAAAACGTGTAGATGGTATCATGAGCTTTCATGGGCACAACCCACTTCTTCAGATGAATGGAGTTATTAATGGTCCCGTTTCCAAATAAATAGGGAAGGGGGGGGGGAGGAAAATGAAGGGAAGAAATAGTCAATTAAAGTGTTCATGCTACATGAATCTGACAAAGAAGGTGCTAATTGTTTTAAGTACTTATTTTTTATTTTTGTCATTAGAATGTGGAATGTAGCAGGCCATTCAGTCAATTTATTCATTATTGACAAGAATCAATAATGAATTGACAAGAATCAAACCTGTAAATGAAGTTAAGTTCTAAGGAAAATTACTGGAGTTGGCTTGTGGAATTGGCCTGAAAAAATATGGTGACTTTAAGATCCATTAATGACTACCTGGGCAAGTTAAAATATTCCCCAATAGGTTTCTGTATGTTGCCTTTTCAGATATCAGATTTGTGTCCATTAATTCTTTGTCGTAGAGACTGTCCAGTTTGGCCAATATACATGGCAGAGGGGCATGGCTGGCATTTGATGACATAGATCACATTAGTGGATGTGCAGTTAAATGAGCCTCTGATGTGGTGATTTATGTGATTAGGTCCTGTGATGATATCACTTGTAGAGATGCGTGGACAAAGTTGACACTGGGGTTGATTGCAGGGATGAGTATGATGGAGCTGTGCTGTATGGTTACTGGAAAGAATTTGTTTGAGATTAGGGGGTTGTCTGTAGGCGAGGACTGGCCTGTCCCCCAAGGCCTGTGAGAGTGAGGGGTCATGTTCCAGGATAGGCTGTAGATTGTTAATAATCTGTTGGAGGGGTTTAAGTTGTGGGTTCTAGGTAATGACAAATCGACTTCCTGAGGAAACCACAGAACATCAGTAATCTTCCTGAAAACACCATCCTGGCCACCATGGACACCATGGACACAGAAGCTCTTTAGGCAAACATTCCACACAAAGATGGATTACAGGCTGTCAGGATTGTTTTACATATAGACATGGTTTTTGTTAATTTTGCAAATGAACCTAGGCACCAATTCACTGATGTAAGAAGTTCAGGATTCAGCTGTATGTCATTGATTAAACCTTTCTATATGGAGAAAAGTATAATAATTGGGCTTTCAATATAGTCAAGTGTGAAAATTTTTAGTTATATGTGTAAATAGATCTTTGGATAGAAAGGAAAATTACATTTTCTATAATCAATCCTCTGTGAAGGCTAGTTTATTTAAAGTGTCTCCTTTTTTGATTACCTCCAGGAAAGATAAATAGAAAAAATTGGAAAAGTACCAAATGTATTGATAATATGACAGAAGAGGGGCTATACTCTTCAATACAGATAATAATTTTTCAATTTCTATTAATGCCTGCAATACTAGTGTTATTTAACTGTGATTACAATACTCACATGTACATTATCGGCCCCAAAGATATAAATGAAACTACAATAATTAAATTGTCTGGTTAGAGTATGCTAGAAAGATGAATAGGCATACAGCTAAAAGCTATAAATTAGGGAGATATACAAACACAAATAACAATTCAGCTCTCTATAATATTTTAAATGTCACTTCTGAACTAGACATCATAGAGAGGGAATGGGAAAGTTTGAGATGAAAGGAGTCCAGTTGATGGTACATATGTGGGCCAAAATTTTCAAAACAGGATACCTATAGTTGGACTGTAGCCCCATTCATAGCCATCTTATTTACATATATAAAAACAGATTTAAGAACCTGTTTTAGGAACCAAAGTCTGAAAATGTCTGCTTTACTTTGCAGTAGGTTCTTGGAACTAGAACCAGAACTTCTAGGTAAGCCAACTGAGCAACTGGTAGGTTTTATGAGTCAAGTTCTAGGATTGTAGATGGTAAACAGAAGGTAATTATCCAACCTGAGATTTGGTCAGGTTACACAGTCTTTTGAAAGTGCTGTGAGATCTTTACTTATGAGGCTTTGGTTGTTGTGAAATCTGGGAGGGATCTTCACTGAACCAGTGACAGTTCATTTGGAAAGAAAGTGCCAGTACAGCTAGTCAAAAACCAAAATTGGCATCCTATAGGAAATTCTTATATTTCAAAATGTGTTTATGTCCTAGACTAGGACAAAAAGTTGAAATATCAAAAATTTTCATGTGACAAATATAAACATTGTTAGTTTTGATATTTTTGGTTTTTTACCACCTTTGATTGAAAGTAAACGTATTTCTGAATTAAAATGTTTCATTGTTGATGTTAATTATGGTGTTCCCATGGTGTACCATGGCAATTCAGCCACAGAGAGACTGGTGCATCAGAGAAAATGTTGTCCAGCCAGCTATTAGATGCTCAAAATATTACTCCCATGAGGCACTTTGGTAGCTCAGGCAATGTCAAATAAAATGTTTTCATTCAGATTTAGAAACAGAAATATATAGATTTAAATTAAACTGATCCAAAACTAAATATATTTTAATTTGCCTCATTGAAACACTGAAAATTTTTGGCAAGATCAAAATGATCATGATGAAAATTTCAATTTAATTTTTCATTAAAAAAACACTTTTGTGGAAAACTTCTGACAAGTTCTAACTGCCATGTACATAAATAAAATAAGAATGGTGGGCTAAATTCAGCCCTGAAGTAAGCAGGAAGCAATTATATTACTGTCAATGGAATTATACTTACAGGCAACAGGAATATATTTGGCCCATTTTCTCCCCAACTTCAATGGGGAAATAATAGTTTTTGAAAATCCTATTTATATGTCTAACTATAAGCATTTATTTTTGTCTATCCTGGTCATAATATATTTAACATTTCAACTATTTCTCTACTCCAAATAAATAATTTGACATACTTTCCTTGATAAGTAAGATAATAGAAAATGGAACAATAAATGCATTGTGTGTATGAAATATAAAGAATGGCTAATCAGAATTTTTAGAATGCTTTAAAATGTTTACTCTGATTCCTACCTGTCCTCTTGTTATTTATGATACTTTGCTGGGTATTTTTTAGAGCATTGCACAGGCGCTAACCCAATATCAGTACCAGATAAAGGAGGTTTAGTGGACATTTCCTCTGCATTCCTGACTCTCCCAGGATCATCACTCATCTAGGTTCTCCTTGAGCTTTGTGGATAGTGTCACCAGTGTTTGTAATAGGTTACAGCTGAGAAAGCACCATCTTTGGTCAACCTGCCCAAACTGAGCAGACACTCCCATACTGGTGGTATATTCTATAATTAGATTTAATCAAGTCAACAAAAATATGAGCTACTAGTTGACCAAGAAGCTGCTGGCAGTCCACTTAAGCATGCAAACCTATATTCTCATCCAAACAAATTGGACATCTTTGATGAAAGGTTATTAAAACCCAAAATCACCACACACTGGCTTCCTCTAATCCAGGGGTGGGCAAGAGGCTGCCAAGGGCTGGCAATGGGCTGGATTCGGCCTGTCACATCACTAGATCTAGCCCGCGCCGCCTCGCTTGAGCCCTTAAGTAGAGAGCAGCTCACACTTTTTAAAAGCCAGCTGCTCTCCACTCTGGAGGGCTGACAAGGGGGGGGTGGAGCCTTTGCACACTACCCCCAGCAAAATCTCTCATCTCCCATTGGTCAGTTTCTGGCCAATAGGAGCTGAGAAATATTGCTGGGGGAAGGGATAGTGTGGGAAGGCTGGTAGTGTGGTAGTGTGCCCAGAATGGAGCTACGTAGAGCAGTGAGCAGCTGGTAGCAGACAGTCTGCCTAAAGTTTCTGCAGGGCTGCTGCCTACAAGCTGCCTAGGTAAGCACCTCCCAGCCAGAGACTGCCTCTGGAACCCCACCCCCGCTCTTCCTCTGATTACCTGCCCCAGGCCACCACCCAAACCTTCTGTACCTCTTTTCCCCCTTCTCGCAGGTCACAGCTCCCTCCAAGATCTTGCACCCCCTGTTACACTGTTCCCACAGGCCAGAATCCTCTCCTGCAACCAGACCCCCTCCTGGATCCTGAACCCCAAGCCTCTGCCCCAGATCACAGCCCTTTCCTTCACCCAAACTCCCTCTCAGACCCCTCACCCTCCTCCTGCATCCTAGTTCCCTACCCCAAGCTCCTTACTACAATCAACCTCTGTCCCAGACCACCTCCCCCCACAGAAGTGCAGCCTTTGCCAAAATCTTGGAGTGCCCCCCCTTAAAAATTATTGCCCGTCCTTATTCTAATCCCAAAGTAGCAATTGTTCATCCCAAGTCACCAGATGCTCACCAAAGGCAACAGTCAATTACTTCAGTTACTAACTGAAGTTTATTAACTAAGAAAAGAAATGAGAGGAATTCAGAGGTTTAAAGAAGATAAGTTACATTACAAGTGAATTCAAACTGGTAAATCCAAAATGCTAATAGGAATGTTATATTTGCTAGTTTTTCATAAATTTATCTGGTTTCCCGGAATGGTTCTGGGGACCTTAGTCCTTTGTTTCAAATTTCCTTTGTCAGAATTCATCCAGAGACCAGTAGAAAAAAGAAAAGAGGTAAGGCGTGCCTTTTGTTCTTGTCTTTTATAACTTGAACCCTCTTTTGGAAAAATCCCATCTGTGTTATGGTTTTAAGCAGCTTCGTGCTTTGTCACCAGTTTTTCATATGATTTTGTTTGCACCTTTTGTGTGCTACATGCTGCTTAGGGTGTCTCTAGAAATGGGATGCAGAGACTCACATTCACTGAAGGGCTAACCAGGCATTTTCCAGAGTCACAACAAGTTTGAGTTACAAATACATGGCAAAGTTTCATAACTTCATACACAATGTTGATACATATATTATGACAAGATAATAATATACAGCAGATTATACCTTTTCCAGCAGATAATAATACACAGCAAATTATACCTTTTCCAATGATGCCTTACAAGCAGCATTCCTGTAAGTGGGTCATCGGTCCACCTTGGGAATGCTGCTAGTAGGCCGCTCCATTTTGTTTATCCAAAGGTTCCGGAGTCATGGAGCTTCTTAGCTCCCATTGGCTCCAGTTTGTCGTTTCCATCGAAGGGGAGCTGCAGGAAGTGGTATGGCCAGGCAGACACTTGTTGTCTGGAAACAGCAAACTAGAGTCAATGGGAGCTACAGGGCTCTGTGGCTATGGTGCCATTAGATAAACAAAGCAGAATGGCCTGTTAACAGTTTTCCCAAAGCAATCTCACAGCCCACTTTGAGAAACACTGCCTATAAGGCATACTTTGCACAAGATTTATCACAATTCTGTAAAAATGGTGAGCAAATTTGTGTAGCTAGTCACTTTCCCTTCTATACAGCGTTTTGCAGATGGTGCCTAACAAATTTTGGGAAGAGGCCTGAGGAGATTAAGGCAGATAAGCCATTTTATCTGTGAGATTAGTCCAATTCTGAGGGAGAGAGGCCTGACAGATTTCAGAAAAGTCCACTGAGATTGAAAGATACTGGTATAGAAAATTGATTAGGAGTCCAAGGGCTATATATCCACCATGTCACTTTAGTTTGCATAGAATTAAACATATATTGGTTGGACATATCCCTATTTGTGTGTATTGGATGATATTGTACATTTTTTATTCTAAATAACATTCTCAGTCTGATACCAACAGATCTTCTATTTGAGAATAATAGAAATGTACACGTGGGAATCATCAAGCCCTTGTGCTGAGGCAAAATCCAGTAAGCCTAGCCCTAGACCATCCCTGACAGGAGTATATCCAAACTCTTTTTGTTAAATGTTCAATTATGAGGATTTCAAATCTCCTTTGCAAGCATAGTCTAGAGCTCAATTACCCTTATAATTAGAAAGTATTTCTTGCTCATTCATTGACAAATTAAATTGAATTCTGGGCTTCATGTCCATTCCAGGAAGGGTAGCAATCACCTCTGAACTTAGGAGTGAGAACCAGTGGCCATACCCTTACATTAAAGAGAACAGGATCACAGGAGTAGAAAGCAATGACTTCAAAAAGAAATCTTTTACATCAACTTCTGGGCCCAAATTCTTACCTCGGTTGCATAGATGTCACGTGACAACTTAGTCCACTTACCATTGGAGCTCCACATCACAAACTGTTATCGATAGGTAACAGAACAGCGTGTTTGTGGAAAAGAGTTGTGAGAAGGAACTCTGGGAACTAACTTTCTTCCATTTCATAAAAAGAAAATTGAGGCATTTGCCCTTTTGATGAGATTGTAGAATCATTCTGAAATGATTATTTGATCTGCTCTTCAGTGAGTCAAAGAAGGTGTTTCAAGTCCTTTCTTTCCCCTGGTTGCTTGCTCAAACCCTCCCACATACATATGAGCACATAATACAGGACTATTTCTTATTATGTAGCCTAACCCTCCCACATACAAATTATAAAGGAAAGCACAGAACAGCTGCACTACACTTTTTTGCATGACTAGACTCTTTAAAATGAGCACTGAAATGGAAGTAATTAGTACTATTTATTGAATTATACAGCACCTTAGCATGCTCAACAATACAGTTCTTTCAATTGACTAAACATCTTTGTCACTTCTTTTTTGAGAGAGAAATGTCAAATTGCACAGTGGGACGTTCTGTTATGACTTTTGGTGAGAGCATTGCTCATAGATGCATAGATTATAAGGCCAGAAAGGACCATTGTGGTCATCTCGTTTGACTTTCTGTAGAACACAGGACATAGGAATTCCCTGTGTTAGGAATTCATCCAGTTTGAATGAAAGCATATCTTTTACAAAAACATTCAATCTTTACTTAATAATTGCCAGTGACACTGAGTTTACCACAAGCTTTGCCAAGTTCTTCCAAGGCTTATTTCAAAGGTTCTATAGATTGAAAGTGCAGCAAGGACTATTGTGATCATTTAGTCTGGTCTCCTGTATAAGACAGGCCATAAAATTTCCACAAATTAATTTCTGGAACAGATCTTTTAGAATTTTTAAAACATTGAATGTTGCTTTAAAAATTGTCAGTAATGAAGACTCCACTGAGCACCTTGTTAGATTGTTCCAGTGGCTAATTACCCTCAGTGTATGCCCTATTCCCAGGCTGAATTTGTCTAGCTTCAACTTTCAGTCATCCCCAGATTGTGTTATATTTTTCTCTGCTAGACTGAAGAGCCCATGATCAAATTTTTGTTCCCTGTGTAGGTATAGGAGGCCCCCAACTTGTGACGCGATTGGTTCCAGACGAAGCATCGCAAGTCAGGGGTGTCGTAACTCGAACCCGCATTTACAGTAGGCGCCATGTGCTGTCATAAATGTGGGCCAAAAATGTACATCGGGAGTTTCCGGCCCCTTCCACACTTACAAAAAAGGTTGTAAGTGAGGGGGCTCGGAACTCAGGCAGTCACATCTTGGGGGGGCCTCCTGTACTTATAAACTATGAACAAGTTACTCCTTCTCCTTCTCTTTCTTTAGCCAGATAGAATGATCTCCAGGAATTTATCACTATAAGGCAGTAGGTTTTCAGACTAGGGATCACGATTCAGTACTGGGTTGTGGAATGTCAGTCACTGGGCCTTGTTGCTGCAGAATGATTAATGGGGGTGCTCAGGCAGGCTACCTGCTAGCACCACAAGTAGGGGCAGCATTTCAGATTTTGGTAGAGGGGGCCAACCTGTGCATTCCATGATGGAGGGAGGAGAAGAGAGTGAGAGCATGAGGGCAGCGGACTGAGGACAAAGGCTTCAGCAGTGTTTCTGGGCATGCTCAGTGCAAGACAAGCACCAAATGGAGGTGGGGAACCAACCCCATCTGCCCTCCCCTCCACACAAGTCATCTCTATTTGGGGGCTACTAAGGCACTAAAAAACTCTACTTTTTTGGCAGACAATTTAGCAGATAGCTGACAGGAGCACTGTATCTAATTCCTATATAAACAAAATAAATAAATAAATATTAGACCTACTCAGCTCTAACACTAGCATATTCTGACATCTTGTGGCAAGTCACTTAAGGGACACTGGTTAGCCTTAAATTTTTAATATATATTCTTTGTTACTAACTCTGGAGAGAGAGCTCTCGTCAGGACTCCTGATCTCTATTTCAGTCCTGGAAGGAGAATGGGGCTTACTGGGTTACAGCAGGGGGCAGATACATTTCAGCTCTATATAACATTGGAATGAACACTAGTTAAACACTGGAATAAGTTGCCTAGGGAGGTTGTGGAATCTCCATCTCTGGAGATATTTAAGAGCAGGTTAGATAGACATCTATCAGGGATGGTCTAGATGGTACTGGGTCCTGCCATGAGGGCAAGGGATTGGACTCAATGACCTCTCGAGGTCCCTTCCAATTCTAGTGTTCTGTGATTCTATGAAAAACATCAGAATGGCCATATTGGGTCAGACCAATGGTTCTTCAAACCCCATATCCTGTCTTCCAACAGTGGCCAATGCCAGGTGTTTCAGTAGGAATAAACAGAAGAGGCTATCATCATGATCCATTCCGTCACCTATTTTGTTTGTTTTAAATCTGCTGCCTATACATTTGATTGGGTCAGCTTCTTGTGTTATGGTAGTGAAGGACTAAATAACATTTCCTCATTCTATTTTTCCACATAATTCATGATTTTCTAAATTTCCAACATATCCCCACACACATTAGTCATTTCTTTTCCAAGCTGAAAAGTCCCAGTCTTGTTAATCTCTCCTCATATGGAAGCTGTTCCTTACCTCCTAATCATTTCTGTTGCCCGCTCTCTACCTTTTCCAAATACCATTGATCTTATTTTTAGATGAGGTGACCAGATCTGCATACAATATTCAAGATGTAGGCATACAATGACTTTATATAACGGCAATATGGTATTTTGTCTTCTTATCCATGCCTTTCTTAATGATTCCAAATATTCTGTTAGCTTTTTATTTTTTAGACAGCCACTGCACTTTGGGCAGATGTTTTCAGGGAACTATCCACAAGGATTCCAAGATCTCTTTCTTGAGTGGTAACAGCTATTTTAGACCCCATCATTTTTGTATCTATAGTTAGGATTATATTTTCCCATGTGAATTACTTTGCACTTATCAACACTGAATTCCATCTGCCCTTGTGTTGCCGAATCACCCAGTTTTGTAAGATCCCTTTGTAACTCTTTGCAGTCAGCTTTGGATTAGTCACTGTTTACCCCTTTTTCAAGAACACTTATGAGAAGTTTAACAGCAGTGGTCCAAATGCAGGTCCCAGCAGCACAACACTCATCCTACTCTTTTTTTTATCCCTATTATTCTTAATCACCTGTCACCATCTTTTTATAACAAATTCCCTGCCCCAAAGGCAAAGCTGCAAGCAGGTCAAACTCTGTTGCATTTAAGAACTGCCTCTGGAGTCAAGGTATAGGCTTTAAGCAGACCTCAAGTATGAAATCCAGGAGCTCACACTCAGGAGGGAGGCTACTGCCTCCCAGCTGCCCATAAATGGTGCCCTTGCACCACAGACTGTGCTGCACCCCAGAAGTGGCCAGCAGCAGGCCTGGCTCCTTGGGGGAAGGGAGGGAAGAATGCATAGGGCTCCGCACACTGCCCCAGCCTTGAGCCCTAGCACTCACTCCAGCCCTGAGCCCTAGCACTAGCTCCACACTCCCACTGGCTGGGAACCTGTTGCTGGCTGCTTCTGGGGTGCAGCATGGTCTGTGGTGCTGCACCCCAGAAGCCCCCACTGCACAATCAGGAGCTGCTCAAGAGCCACAACCCTGATACCCCCAAAGCTGGAGCCCCCTCCTACAGTCCAAAACTCTCATCCTCAGCTGGAGCCCACACTCTAGTCAAATTATATTGGGTCACAGGCATCAACAATTTTCTTCAACCGGGTTATGAGAAAAAAAGTTTGAAAATCACTGCTATAAGGAATGTTTTTAAATCTCTCAATCATTCTTGTGGCTCTTCTTTGAACCTGCTCCAGATTATCAACATCTTTCTCAAATGCGGGTGCCAGAACTAAACTAAACACAATATTTCTGTCATGTTCACACCAGGGGCAAATCCAGAAGTAATATAATATCTTTACTCCTATTTGAGATTTGCCAGTTTATACTGCCAAGGATCATATTAGCCCTTTTGGCAATAGCAGCACAATGGGAGACCTCTTCAGTTGATTATCCACCATGACCCCATGTCTTTTTCAGAGTCACTGTTTCCTAGAATAGAGTCCCTACAAATGTGGCCTAAATTTTTTATTCCTATATGTTTAACTTTACATTTAGCTGTATTAAAATACATATTATTTACTACTGTCCAATTTACCAACCAGTCCAGATCACTCTGCATCAGTGACCTGCCTATTATTTACCACTTCCTCAATCTTTATGTCATCTGCAAAATATATCAGTGATGACTTTGTTTTCTCCCAGGTTATTTATAAAAATACTAAATAGCATAGAGTCAAAAAACAATGCCTGGAGGACCCCACATTCACTTCATGATGATTCCACATTTACAGTTACATTTAGAGGCATATCTTTTAGCTGGTTTTAAATCCATTTAATGCATGCCAAGTTGATTTTGTGCTCTGAGTTTCTTGATGTGAGGCTTTGTCTACACTACAAGGTTTTTGTGGCAGAGAGTATGCTAATGACAGACTTATTAGCGTGAGTCGTGATGTCATTAGCATATTTTCTGCTGATGCTTTTGCGCAAAAAAACCCCTTTTGCGCAAGATTCTTATGCGTCTCCCGGAGGGGTTTATTGCGCAAAACGGAAGCAGCTACACTGCTTCTTTTTGCGCAAAAACCCCTTTCGCAAAAAGCATTGGCACAAAATATGCTAATGACATCATGACTCGTGCTAATGAGTTGGTCATTAGCATACTCTCTGCCAGAAAAACTTGTAGTGTAGACATAGTGAAAATGTCTTGTGCTGCCAAGTCAAATGCCTTTACAGATGCCTGATTGTATCACATAAATACTATTAACATTATCAAAAAATGCACCTCATCAAAAAATATATCAAGTTAGTTTGTTAAGCTCTGCTTTCCATAAATCCATGTTGATTGGCATTAATTATATCAGCCTTCTTTGATTCTTCATTGAGTTCCATATGAGCTGTTCCATTATTTTGCGCAGGATCGATGTCGGACTGACAGACCTATAATTAAGCAGGTTGACCACTTTATCCTTTTCAAATATTGGCACAGTATTACTTTCTTCCAATCTTCTGGAATGTTGCCAATATTCTAAGAGTCTCTCAAAATCAACATCATTGGTCCAGTTGTTTGAAAACCCTTGGATGCAACTTATTCAGAACTGTGGGTTTTAAAATGTCTCATTTTAGTGGATGCTGTTTAACATTCTCTGAGTTTCACTAATAATGGAAAGTGTTTCTTCATCCTCTTATGGTATGACTACATCCTCTGTTTTTCCATAGCTCCTGAATATAAATATTTATAGAATACCTATTCTTTTTCTGCATTTTATTTATTATTTTGCTTTTAATACCATTGCTTGCGTTATTTTTGTTCTAAAATAGTTTTAAAAACCTTCTTCTGATTGTCCTTAACTCTGCTGGTCAAAAATTCTCTTATATACTTTGGCTTCCCTTATGTTGTTTCTTCCGATTTTTGTTCATTGCTATCTGCTCTCTCTCTCTTTCTCTCTCTCGCTCAATGTTTACATTTTATAGCTGACTGTACTGCCCCTTTAAGTCAGTTTTTTTAACCAGCATGACCTTCTTTTTCAATTGTAAAACATCCTGAAACAATTCCCAAGCATGACAGGGTGTACCAGCCTCCCACTGGGGAAGATAGGCCTAACCAGGTTCACCTGGCTCAAAGCTGCCACTGCAGCTCTGCTCAGGATACTCAGACTGCAGCGCAGGTATAAAAGTCTGGAGAGATGCTCAGTCTTGGCTGTCCTCCAACGAGGAAGGAGGCACTACCAGAGCTCCTGCAGGGGAACTGCCAGAGGGTCCAGACCTGGAAACCAGCCAGCGAGACACCCACACTACATAAGGGTATCTGGAGAAAGGAGGCACTTCCAGAACTCCTGCAAGCGAACCACCAGAGGAACCAATCCTGGACACCAACCAGTGAGATACTTACACCACAGATAAACTGGAGGAAGGACCCTGGAAGGAGTCCAGTGGAGTATGGTAGGAAGTACCCCAGGGTGAGAGATTGCATTCTGAGGAGCTCAATGTGTTGCAGTGCACAGTGCTCGCTCAGTGGAGGTATGCAGTGTTGCAGTGCATACCTCCACTGAGCGAGCAGTGGAACGTGCCACTGCTAATAGGGCTTTGGGCTGAGACCTGGTGGAGTAGGGATGCCCGGATCCTCCACCACTTCCTCAACCCCCCAACCTGAGAGGCCTGCACCTGCTTATTACTGGCTTCGGATGCTAGGCCACACTGCCCCAGGAAGAGGGGTGTGTTAGAGTAGAACTGCATTTGAATTTTGGGACATGCAGGGTTGGGACTCAGGGAGAGGGATGAGTGTGTCACCCCATGACACCAAGTATCATTTACAATTTTCTGTTTAAATTCTCTTGCTCCATTGATATAATAGTTAGGTTCAATCTAATAAAATTGAATCTGTCAAATCTCCTCTCTGATTTCTTCTCTGCTTCCTTAGTAATCCTTTCTTCCTTTAATCTGAAGTAGTGATGTGCCCTAAATCAGGATGTCCAAGAACTCCTCAGTCTCCCTAGGGTCCAATTTAAGAATCTGTTTTTCCAGCACAGCCACAGTCCTGCGTTTCTTTCACAGGAAATGGTGAGTCCAGGGGTCTGGTTGCCTCTTTGGGGCTTAAGTTATAAGACTCTTGTTGGAGAACTCACAGAGGAAGGCTGTGAGTGGATGGGGGAACCATACACCCACTCTGAGGAGACATGGCAGCGGGATGCCCAAGTGGGGTTGTGGAAGGGGAAAGTCTAGAGGGTAGAGTCCTTTCTGTATGGACGAGGGCTCTGTGTGGTGAGTGAGGGCCTCTGAGGATTCTCAAGGACCCCCTTTTGACCTCCTTCTTCCTCCATACCTGTAGCCCATCTCCTTCTGGCCCCACGATGCTTCATTCTCCTTCCCCATTTGGGTCTCTCCTCTGCCTCTCTCCGTTCCTGGAACAGGCACCCAGTGTAGCTCCTCCCTTGGCCTCCAATATCAGCAGGTGTGCAGCATGGTGTCTGCTGATACTTCCTGGCCTACTTCAGTCCCCCACCACTGATTGGACCCAACCCCACAGGCTCCAGGCTGTGGAGCTGTCAATCCCCTGAGTGCATGGATCCCTGCCCTGAAAATTAGGAAATGCTTGAATCAGCCAGTGATTAGGAGATGAAACTCCCTAATTGGATGTACTAGATAGCTTCTTGAACCCCTTTCTCACCCTACTTATCTGTGATTCTGGCATCAGGCAGGCAAGAAAACATGGCAAATATCTGTTGCAGGTCACAGCCACTGGTCTGTTGCTGGCTATCATTATTTTATTTTTCTACATTTAAATTAATGTTCTGGGTGGGATTAAGGGGAGGCATAGCTCAGTGATTTGAGCATTGGCCTACAAAACCCACGGGTGTGAGTTCAATCCTCAAGGGGAGCCATTTAGAGATCTGGGGCAAATCTGTCAGGGATGGTACCTGGACCTGTCATGAGGGCAGGGGACTGGACATGATGACCTCTCAAGGTCCCTTCCAATTCTATAAAAAAAAAATATGCAGGCTACCCTGGGGAGAGAGAACAACTCAGCCCTCTCTTACTGCAGCAGTTTGGGGCCAGGTGAGATGGGACAACTGCAGAAGGGGTGCATGACCCCAAGCTGGGGGATACACAGACAAACTCTATGAAATATATAGCAGATAGCTGTCCCTTTCCCCACCCCTACCAGCCCAATGGGGTTATAGCTGTCTCTGGCACCTTGGTACCCCCCCTGTGGTCATTCTACAGTATAACTCCTTTCTACCAGACTCCTCCCTTTCCATTTTATGAGAAATAATCCAATTCCAGGCACATTCCATTGTCCTGGCACAACCAAACCTTTATGTTGCTTTATGTTATGATAACAGGAAGCTCATACCAAATTTGATGGTCCTAGCTCTTTTTGTTTAGGAGGAGTTCTTGAACAAATGGATTCACTGATGGATAGACAGTAAGGGTGTATCTAGACTACATGGTACCATTTCACGAGGCATACCGGAGTGGTCGACAAAGGCTTCCCTTGTCGACCGTGCCACAACTAGACTACCGCGCTGTGCCGGATCAGCTGATGGTCGGCACAGCACGGCGGCCATTTTTATTTTAATGAAACAGGGATTATTTAAATCCCCGCTTCTTTGACTATGCCGAGTAAACTACTTTACATGGCTCCATCGAC
Source organism: Apalone spinifera (assembly GCA_030068395.1). Lineage (NCBI taxonomy): Eukaryota > Metazoa > Chordata > Testudines > Trionychidae > Apalone > Apalone spinifera. Next base: position 56,870,799 of record CM057846.1, on the reverse strand, counting down.
GGAGCCATGTAGTCTAGATGCACACTAACATATATATAAGATACTATATATAGCCAATAATATTATTTGTCCGATTTGAAAGGTATAGAATAAACTATGTAATACTGTGTGCTAAAATACCATTTCAGAGTTTTTTACAATGTGCAGGAAAAGTCCATTGATACAAATAACAGTATTTGAATATGGGAGTTATTTTCCAAATATGGTATGGAGTCTCCTCAGCATGCACGTACTGACAAAAGACTGCTTCTTTGCGCTGTTGGAGAAGGAGGCTGTTGCAACCTGCATAATGCACTACTGTGTGGTTAAAGTCATTAGAACAGTTATCCTCTAGAAAAACTGATATAATGTAAGTACTCAAATAACCCCTACATAACAGATTACAGAGGATGAAGTTGTTACCAGTATGCCCCTGTCATTATTTGTTCAATCAGAATTTCTTTTGAAGGTATAGAGTAGAATTAGGCATCCTGCATGACATTTTATGAACACAATCAAGCCAATGTCTATATAATAGAGTGGAAGCAAAGACACTTAAAGGCACTATCTTTTTCAGATAGCAAATACTCTATATATCTGTCGAAACTGTACACTCCATGTACAAGCACTCAGTGGGAGCCATTTATGCCTCACAATAATTGAAATTTACTGAAATATTTAGCATACTAAGCACGGGAGAGACTGTGATATAGCTTACAGGACTTATTGCTATGAGCAGCTCATCTCAAAGAAGTGATGATAAATTCTTTAGCTCTCACCACAAAATCATGTATCCAGTGTAAGTTACATATTGTTTTGAAAATACCACTAAAACTGTTCAAGAGGGTTTTTACATTTGTATGGATATTATATTTTCTAACCCAGCTGCAGTATTATTATTAATCATGTTTATTATGACAGTGTCTAAGGGACAACTAAGAATGGGGACCCAGTGTGCTAGGCACTGTACAAACACAGACTAATATAGTCCCTGGCTGAAAAAACTGACCATTTAAATAGAATCACAGAATACTAGGACTGGAAGGGACCTCGAGAGGTCTTCGATTCCAGTCCTCTGCCCTCATGGCAGGACCAAATACTGTCTAGACAATCCCTGATAGACGTTTATCTAACCTACTCTTAAAGATCTCCAGAGATGGGGATTCCATAACCTCCCTGGGCAATTTATTCCAGTGTTTCACTACCCTGACAGTTAGGAACTT
>CM057846.1:56840219-56869497 GCA_030068395.1 Apalone spinifera | reverse complement strand
TTCTTTTTTTATTTTATCTTCTAAACCTGCCCCCTTCCCACTAGCATTCACTATCTTTTTCAGATAGCAAATGTCAGGCATTCCTTCATCAGACTTCTCTGTGAAGACTGAAACAAAGAAATCATTAAGCATCTCTGCCATTTCCAAGTTTCCTGTTACTGTTTCTCCCTCCTTACTGAGCAGTGGGCCTACCCTCTCCTTGGTCTTCCTCTTGCTTCTAATGTATTTATAAAAAGTCTTCTTGTTTTCCTTTGTTCCCGCAGATAATACAGAGATGGAGGGGGGGGGGAGAGATTATAACACACAGGGCACAGGGAACAATATGATAGTGTGACATATTAGTTCCTTGATTTGGGGGAAGGCAGTGGAGGGTGGTTGCTTAGGAGAGGTTAATCTACATGGAAAAGAAAGGAAGTGAGGGTGAGGGGAAAATGAAAAAAAAGGCTAAGAGGGGCAGTTGTGGAGGTGAAGGGGCAGTGAGACAGGAAGAGGGAGTCAAGGAGGTAGAGGATTGAAGCAAACAGCCAGTCAACCCCAGGCAGCAAAAGTCTAGTCAAAATTGTAAGAAATTCCGGCAGTGCAAAGAGGTTCCTACTTTGGCTGTTCCTGCTCCTACCAGCTGAAGTTTCTGGAAATTAGGTAATTGTATGATTTCTGGTTTGCTATGGCTCCTGACTACAAATTGTGTTCTGATCTCTAGTCACTGACTACAACCTGGTACTTGCTTATTGAAGCAGCGTTAGTGATTCCTTCACCCCCTGCTCATGAACTTCTGTCTTGTGACTGTCCTTGATATGTGGACACCAGCTTCGCCATGACCACTAGGGAAGACTAACTATGCCCGACTCCCTTGTATTCAGAAGACTGTACTCTATTCCCAGCTCTACCTGTTGTATAGCCTTGGATGAGCCATGTCAGCTGTGTTTCCTCAGCTGCATCACTTTGTTCTGACTTTGGCAAGTGTTTGTGAGGTTGGACTCCTACATCATTGTACTGACCACAGATATTCCATATCACTCATGTGATTCCCCAACCAGCAAATTCCCATACACTGCACAAAAAGTGTCCCTGCTCTGAGATTTCTTTTCTGCCTATCAGGAAAAACAAGTATTGGAATTAGGCAGAATGCCCTGCTTAACTGACTTGTCTCGGTTGATGAGATGAGAGCTAGGATTGCCAACATTCTCGACCCCATGCAATTGCCACAAATTGTGTCCAGTCCATCCAGTTGAGAAAGTTGGCAATACCTAGCAGGTGGTCACCACAATGCACGCTCATAGTTTCTGTAGGCATGGCACTCTTATGATTATAGGAGTCTCAACTGCTGTCAGATTACTTAGTAGGTATTTACAACAGATCAGAATTTATGGTACTGATGAGAAATAGAGAGAACATTGTTGCACTATTTATGCTGATATCACATTTCACTGACTGCCCTGTATTGTACCACAGGTACAGTGGTTTTCACTTCCAGAAACTGGGAATATTTCCAGAGGAATGCATCTGGATAACATTTGCCTCTTACCCTCCCCGGAAAAGAGTTAGTCACCAAGGGCGCTATTCATAAAAACTAATTCAGGCAGTTTCCACATGAATATCACATATTTATGTGGAAAAAGTGTGGAGCATGATTTTCTCTACATAAATAATAATGCTGTTCTGTGATTAATGGAACCATGTTCCCGTGCGTGTAAGTAGACACCTCCCTGTTACATGCTGAAGGGAAGGAGACAGAAATTCAAAGTGGGGAGAGGGGAGAACAAATAAGAGGCTCCTTGCTCTGACTTGTGTATATGAACAGTGTTTGAAAATGGATGTGTGAATGTTAGTTAGCTGCCAGGCCAAATGAATGTTTAAAAATTGCTGCATAAATGAGAACACCTTTTTGAACATATTTTTTTATGTACTGAGCTGAAGTTTTAAAAGTTTATAGTTTCCTATTAACCTCTTGGAGTTGGCTGATCCAAAGCTATCACTTCTTGCTGTTACGCTTCACAAAGTCCTAATTCCCAGCACCAATGAGTTAATCTTAATGGTGTAATATAGTTTTAATCAGCCCATAAAGTTGATAAATTGGCTTGATTGGAATCACATCGTTAGCATGTGAATTTTGGTGGAATTTTAATAGCCACCAAGGGTGCACAAGATTTATGGCAGAGTCAGTTTATGATTTTCTTTTGGTTGAATGCTCATTTTAATGTCCTGTAACATACACTAGACCTTGCCTACTGTTCAATTTGTGCTGTAAAAAAGGTTCTTAACATACTGTAAGTTCAGATCATTACATTTCATGTGAGATACAATATATGACTAAAATGTTATGTTTTACTTCAGTCACTTCACAGAGAAGTAGGAATTTTATTGAAGATGTTTAATGCAGTTACAACTACAGCTGCAGAACATGGCTTGAACTCAAACTCAGATGGCAGTGAATCCCACTGGTTCGGTGGATGCAGTCCCATTTGTGGTTTTATCAAAGAACTATTTAGAAGCGCTCTGAGTTCTCTGGATATTTATGATATGGGGACAAAATCTTATCAGTGAAATTCAATGTATTACACGCATTAATACAAAAGAGAAAATTACAACAAAAAATCAAATTCAGTTAAATGATTCACACTGTGTGAACTTATTGACAGAAATTCACATGTAAAGTTGACAGACCATAACTTGAGCCGTACAAAACAAAAGACAGGACTATGAAGCACTTTAAAGACTATCCAGATAGTTTATTAGCTGATGAGCTTTCATGGGCCAGGCCCACTTCCTCAGATCAAATTGTGGAAGAAAATTGGCATGACCATATATACCAAAGGGATAACCAAAAATCTCTTATTACACCAGATAGAAATGATTAAATAATGTACCCATCTGAAATCCGAGAAAGGGATCCTTTCATATAAGACATGTTGTTATCTAACATTGAAGGATGGTTACCTAGAAATTAGTAAATGTATCTTTCATCATTGTAGGGATCCAAAACCTCGAGATCTTCCATATGCAATATTAAAGCCTTAATTTAAAAAAATATATACAATAAAAAAAGATACTAGTATGCAAATGGTAATATGTCTTCTTTAAAGTCAATTTTCTGGAGAGTCTACAGTCATTTCCTTGGTTAAATAGACAAAGGTACCTAATATTAATACAGTCCAATCCAAAGTCAGTAATTCATCCTTATCTTATTACTCCCAAAACTAAAGATTATTTGGTAACAAAGCCAAGATTGAATCTAAATATTGTATGGTGTCTTTTAAGTCTAAATCTCTTATTGCCAGAACTCAGACGATAAAGGACTCTTCTGAAATGTTACCAAAGAACAATGAACATTTGATATAACATTATCTAGTTTACTGAAAAATAGTAGTAGTTTTTGCATATGGTGTGCATCAAAGACTCTCCTATTTACTATCAGATGACTATTGAGTATCTCTCTCTCATTCCTGATTGGGAGTTTCAGTGAAAGATTAATACTTTCAGAACTATATTCCTCTGCACTTGCATTTCTGAAAGCATGGACTCTTCTCACTGGAGGGCATGTTTAGTGATCATTTTCTAATGGTATAAAGACATCAGAAATCCAGAAATAAATGGAGCATTCTTGGTCCAATTAGATTAGCTTGAGCTCTTTCCACATATGATTGGAGATGATCTAATTGGCCTGTGGCAATAAGTAAGTTACACTGAATGTTTGAATATAATGCATGTATGTTTACAATAATAACTACATTAGAAGCATTTTTTTGGTTCATCTTTCTCTTAACATATTTCCTATGAGCATGAAGCTTGCACAGTACTAGCTGTGACAAAATGGAATATTGTCTCATGCGAACATAACCCTTTTTAATGATTTTTCTCTGAATGAAGCATCAGTTCTTATTGGGCTCTATCTCTGTTCAAATGGAAGTGGAGCTTTCTCAGTCTGTGTTATAGTAGCCACACTGTTTTATGCCATTGTTATGAAGAGGTATGTTTGCTGTTAACAAATTCTGAGCATAAATATGTCTGCTAAATACCATTGTGATGAACAGCTTACTGCTGTTTTCTCTCTTGTGACTGAATCACTGTGTTTATGCTTTCCTGCAGATGAAAGCACGGATCCAGCAAACACTTACATTTGTCTGTGCCTATATACATGATGGGTCCTACTGAGTCACATGATGGCAGGATCAGGGCCTACCAGCAAGCAAACCACTCACTTTCCAATAATATTCTTACTTCTCTGTGAATCAGGCAGCAAAGTGAGCCTCCAGGAGCTACAAATTTACAGGCCTGCTGACAGGGCTGGACAAAGGAGGCAGCTGGGGCCCAGGGCTCCTATTGTGGCATTAGCAGCAGTGGCCGGAGCCTCGGGTCCTTTAAATCACCACCAAAGTGCTGTGCTGCACGCTCCATATGGCTTTGAGGGCTGGGAGGGCGGTGTGGTGGCATGCTCCCAGCTGTGTGGAGAGCTGGTGGCCCTGGCACCACCCCTTTTACTGAGACCCCGCCCTTTCCAGGAGCATAGGGCTGCCCCCCATTGCCAAGGGGCTTGTTCAGGCAGGCCCAGCCCTAGGGCAAGGTGAGTTAGGCAAATGCCTTGTCTCCCATGCTTTTAGGTCCCTGCACAGCTGAGTATTCCCCATTCACCGTCCGGGCCCCCGTTCCCAGCATCCTGCCTTGAGCCCCACAAACCCTTTGGCTGGGCCTGTGCACAGGCTATCAGCTCCCCTGCAAATATAGAATCATAGTGTCTTAAAATAGACTACAGGTCTTTAATGTAGCAGCCATGGATTTTTACATTGTTTTCAATAGGGCCAGGATTTCACACCACATCTTTAGATGTGTTTATAGATTGCCAAGCATAATGAGCTATGGAGATATATCTGTATCTATATCTATATAAAATCTTTATCACTTATATTCTCATGCGTCTTCCTGTTAGGCCATAGTACAATTTATTCACCACATTTCATCAGTGTTTACAAAAATATGTAATAGTGACTGGACAGAAGGCTAGTAACAAACTTGGAAATAAACTGTTACAGAGCTTTCCAATGCTTTCCTTTTGGTCATTCATTTTAATTTAGAGGAAAATCTAAATAACATTAGACATTACAGAACATAATATAATAATAATTCATTTTTCTTGATTCATAGGACCAGCTGTCATCCAGTAATAAGGGCTTCCCATATTCAACTTAACCAGCTGCTGTGTATGCCATTAAATTGCATTCAACGTCAGTGTCCACATACAAGCAATCACCCTTGGTTTACTGACACCAATATCCACCAAAGATTAATTTGGTTGTTCAGTTACAGGGAGCGGATCAGGATTCCAATCTGCATATCAATTTTCATGTAGTTTCAGAGTGCTCAGCTCTAGTATTCTGGTTTGGGCCATGATAGAAATCCGAATCACAATGTTTTGATCCACACAGATAGCAAATAACAGAGCTCACTAGTCCTGACAAATAGATTCTTAATCGAAACACTGGACAGCACTTCCTATTAATAAATCAGTTAATTATTTTTGTATTTACAGAAATCAATAAATAAGTGCAAGCTAACCCTAACATAAGAGGAAAAAAATGCCTTTCAACTCTAAAAATTCTGCAGTAATATGAATATGTATATGAATACAGAATATGAGCCACATTCCATTCAGTTTACATAATTCTATTGAATTCACTGATTTTTAAAAAAAAGAAAATCCTATTCATTCTAATAACAAAGATCACTGTATTCTTCAGCAACATAAGAAGCTCTGTGCATGTATGACCTGAAGGAAATTGCTTACTCATTGTAAATAATTATACGTACAGAACCAGCTACCAGAGACACTGTGCTGTTTTCATTCACCTACTGCTGTACTTGCTATGTGTGTGAGACATAATTTGAATAGGAGATTAAACTGCAGCTGAAATGCCATCATGATTCAAATAGACACTGAACAATTTCACAGTTTGAAAATGGATAAATGTTACAGAAAACAAATGATATTACCACCAACTGTACATGAGATCCCAATAAAGTAAAATAAATTCTGTTACTATCATTATCTGCATTACTTTTATATTACTTTGTCAGTCAACTATCATAAAGGGCCTGATCCCACTCTCTTAAAATCAGTGGGCATATTATGTTGCAATTTTCTCCCTTCACACATTTACAAACCAGTTGTTTTCTTACAGTTATGTTTAATGAACCATGGGAACATGAATACTGATACTGTGCTTGTCAGTGGGGATCAGAGCTGGGATGTTCACCTCCAAAATCACAAATTCTAGTAATTGATTTTAAAGAAATCTTCTTCAGGTATAAGGAACTAAAGCAACATAATTGTCATTGGGGCCAGCCAGTAAAGAAAAATACGGTCTTCACTCCTGCCATGTGACATAGATGTCACATTTTGTAATCCTTGTTTATTTCAGGTCACAGGCCCGAATAAAGTTTAGTCTTTCACCAACACTAGTATACACTTGGCACTACATGCATCTGACGAAGTGGGTCTTTGTCCATGAAAGCTTATGCTCCAACACTTTGGTTAGTCTATAAGATGCCACAGGACTCCTCACCGCCTTTGCAGATTCAGACTAACACGGCTACCCCTCTGATACTTGGCCCAAGTAGTTAGCCAATATTCAGAATCCTGTGGCTTTTTTCCATTAGGGGGAGAAACTGATGATAGAACCAGGCATTTCTTTGTTGTAATCTTGTTTATTTACAAAGAATGTACATAAAAAGTCCTGTTACTCTGACATAATAGGACTCAAATAGCAGGAAGCAAGTTCTTTGCTCACAGTTCCAAGCCTCTTTCCAGGAAGCACTCTGCCCAAAGAACTTCGCTTTTTCCTCAAGGTTACACTTTAAGTGCCTCTTGGGTTGTCTCTGAGACTTCCTTCCGACCTTCTGCATAAGATTCTCTGGTATTTTTCCTACTTCTCTCCACACACATAGACCTCTCTCTCAAATAATAGTCTTCTGTGTCTGCAGTCAGCCCTCAAGGGAAACTTCTCAGATTGCATGGCTCAACTTCTACACACAACCTATGATTTGGGTGGTGACTCCTCCTGTTTCAATTATCTCTTCCTCCTTTAGGAGTTTAATTGCATTTTATATTTATTCTAAATGAAGGGAGGCTATTGTGCACACCATCAAGACTTCACCAAAACCCTAGTCATGAGGCAGATAAGGTATTAACGATTTTTATTGTTGTTTTCAGAGCATCCCACTTCAATCTTCTCACTAGCTTATTTCATGTTTCCAACACTTGCATTCTGCCCAGAGTACAATCATTTGCCTTTATAAGTTTGTTAGTCTTTAAAGTACCACCAGACTCACCGTTTTTAACAGTTCCTTTAACATTACTATACTTCTCACAGAAACTAGTAGAAGTCCCAAAAGGAAGACAAGAAGCAGACAAAATAGTAATGGTTTGCTTTGCAGAATTTTGCAGGGGTACTGAACAATTCATGATGATGTATTTGAAGAACTTAATGCTTATTTTTCTACTTTATTGTTAAGCAAGAATGAGTTAAGTTTTTCAAAATTTTGTTACATTACACTAAAATTCAAATTCTCCTGACAGTAAACACTAAAGCCATATCTACACTAGGAGATTATTGAATTTACTAAATTCAACTTCTGGACACCTGATTTTACAAATTTGAAGTTCTGTGTCCTGACTACGTGGAAGAATTGAATGTAGTACGAGGCAGGCTCTGTTAATGTGGATGTGATACTTCAGACTCAGAGCCTCAGGAAGTAGTCTGAGGAGATGTAGGAGGCCTCCCGGAGGCCAATTAGTTCAAATTAGTGGTACCGGAACATCCATATTAAAGTTATTTTGGATTTACAGGTTCAGGAATAGCGTTATTCCTTGTGAAAAGCAGGATTACAGATTTTGAGTTCTGCAGCCCCTTAGTCCGAAATAACGGACTTGGTAGTGTGGATGCATCACTTACAAAATTGACCTTGGGGAGCTAATTTCAGACAAAGGTCCTAATGTAGATCAGGCCTAAATATTTTGAATAGAATTTATTGTATGTTTTTCACTCACAGCACTCACCACTTCACAAAATGTAGTAATTTACCATGTATCTCTCCATCATTCATTATAATTAGCAAAGTTCCACGTACTTAGCCTACACAATCAGAAGTCTGGAAAGCACTTTTGGATCTGGAAGGATAAAAGGTACTTTAAAAATGTCTAGGTTTATGTTACTCACACACTTAGGGCTATGTCTACACTCGCGGCTTCTTGCGCAAGTAATATGCAAATGAGGCTAAGCGTGGAATATCGCTGAGCCTCATTTGCATACCTAATGAGCCACTATTTTTTTCAGAAGAGGCTCTTGCGCAAGAAGGAGCGTCTACACTGCCCCTTCTTGGGCAAGAAAAATCCTCTTGCACAATGCCGTTACACCTATTACTTTTCAGGAAGAACAGCATTGCGCAAGAGGGTTTTTCTTGCACAAGAAGGGACAGTGTAGATGCTCCTTCTTGCGCAAGAGCCTCTTCTGAAAAAAATGGTGGGTCATTAGGTATGCAAATGAGGCTTGGAGATATTCCACGCTTAGCCTCATTTACATATTACTTGCGCAAGAAGCCGCGAGTGTAGACATAGCCCTATTGTGTTCCTTGTGGCACTTAGATCACTTATAGAGAGAAAGAAGGAGTGTGCCCTACAGCCTTAGCTGAGAGCCCACTGGCTTTTAGCTCAAGTTGTAGAGGTTCAGGCACTAAGCTTCAGCGGTCCCAGGTTCCATTCCACCCTGTTGGTGTTACACTTCAACAAATGACAGAGTATATTCTTTTTTCAGTGTATAAGTATGCATCAGAATGAAGCTATATCCCAGAGAGTGGAGAAAAAGAAAGTGGTAGAAGTGACTAGAGACTGGGCTTAAACCAAAACCCTGGATGCAACCACCTCTGAATTTTGGTGAAGTTGGAATGTGAATGGGGCCCTATATCTATAATGTGTTGAACCAAAATACTTGGATCCATATGCACCTAACTTGACGGAAAGTTTGGGTCTATTGCTTGTTTACTGTTTTATGCACATGTCTGTTTTTATTATAAGTGAAGAGAAATAAGGAAGGATCTCCTTTGGGCCTGTTCCAGCTGTGACCTATGATACTGTTCTGATTCTTTGTCAGCCACCTGCCTCTACATCCTCCATAATTAGCACACTCCTGGCAAAGACCACCACCACATCCCATAGTTTTACCCAATGTTGCTCCCCATAAGGCTTGGATTTGGCTCCACTATGTCAACTGGTAATCTCTGACGCCATTTTAAATTAAATTTAAATTAAATGCAGCTGCTTCTTTTAAAATTAAAGGCACATCTGTAAGCTGCCTCTGACATGGACTGTCAACACTTCAATAAGTAGCAGATAGCAGATTCATGTGGTTTTGGTCTTATCACTGACTGTTATCCATTCCTAAAGCTTTTGAAATCCCCTGTGGAGAAGGACGGGAATTGATTAAAATGTCTTTGAAAAAACAAAAGTATGATTTTTTTCCCCCTATGAAGGAGAAAGGGTGCTGAGTTAGGGTAATCACATACTTACAGATCTCAACATGACTATAGTATGGGTTTGACTGTGGTATCCCACAAAAATTCAATTAGCTACAGAGGAAGTATTCAGATGGGAACCAAGCAGCAACAAACTCATGGCAGCTTCTTGGAAAGCATTTTTTTCTGAGGGGTTGGCAAATGGGTCTTGAAGTTGAGGAAGTTCATAGTGTGAATAGGCATAATTGTTGGCTTCATTTCTGCTCCAGAAGGAATCATCCTTCAGGAATTGTATTGAAGGTGGTGATCAATTATTTTCTATGTCCACTCATGCCCACTATTTGAAACCTTTCCTGAGAAGTTGGGTTTTTTTAAAACCTTTTATAATTTCTGTGTCTGTCTTCTGGCACTCTTCAATTTGTCCACATCTTTCTTAAAGTGTGGTGCTAAAAACAGGACATAATACCTCTGCTGAGACCTCAGCTGTGTTTTACATTTGACACTCCTGTTAATACTACTGACACTACTGCTATCAGATGTGTTTCCCACTGCATCACAGTGTTAACTCCTCCTGAATTTGTAATCCACTATAAGGCCCAGATGCTTTTCTGTAGTAACACTGCCCAACCAGTTATTCCTCATTTGTTACTTTTGCACTGATTTTTCCTTCCTTTGCACTTGTCTTCACTGAATTTCATCTTGTTGATTTCAGATCCATTCTCCAATATGTCAAAGTCATTTTGAATTCTAACTCTGTCCTCCAGCATCCCCTCCCAGTGTAATCTGCAGATTTTATAAGCATACTCTTCACTTCAGTATCCAAGAATTAATGACAATATTGAATAGTACTGAACTCTATATTGATCCCTCTGTGACCCCACTAGGTATCACTTTCCACTGATAATTACTCTTTGAGCATGGTTTTTCAATTAGTTATCTACCCATCTCATAGGTATTTCATCTAGACTACTTTTCGCTGGTTTCTTTATGAGAATGTCATGGGGGACCTGTCTAAAGCCTTACAAAAATGAAGACATATTGTGTCTAATGCTTCCCCCTGTCCACCAAGTCAGTAATCCTGCCAAAGAAAGAAATTAGGTTGGTTTGGTATGATTTGGTCTTGACAAATCCATGTTGGCTATTATTTATCACCTTCTTATCCTTTAAAACAGATCAAATTGATTGTTTAATAATTTATTCCAGTATCTTTCCAGATATCAAAGTTAGGCAGACTGGTCTATAATTTCCCTAAATTTGTTCCCTTTTTTTAGCCCTTCCTGCTGAATACATCTAATTTGTCTATTTATTCTTTAGCCCATTCTTTCCCTATTCAGTTTCGGTTCCTTTTTCCTTGTTAATATGAATTGTGCTAAGTGTCTGGTCTTAACCATTTAAGTGGAGATTGAAGCAAAAATGGGCATTAAAAACCTTACTTTTCTTGATGTTATCTATTATTAGTTTGCCTTTTCCAATAAATAGTGAACCTTCATTTTATTTGTCTTTTCTTGCACAAAGAGTTTCTTAAAGAAACTCTTCTTATGGGCTTTTGTGTCTTTTACTAGGCGTATCTCATTTTCTGCATTAGCCCTTTCTATTGTGTCCCTTCATCCTCTTCCTTTAACTCAATGGATGGAGGACCTGCGTGAGCAATGTGGAGAGCTATCTGCTGCCAAGATCACCATCAGCAATTATCTCCCTCATAGAGTAGCCAGATCGTCTTTCTCTAGTGCCATGAAGTCTTCTCTGGTTGTCTAGTATCCTCCATCCTGGACATCGCTAAATGTATTCTAATCCTCCACGCTATGAGCACATCTATACAGCAGGGCTAAAGCTGAAATAAGCAATGCAACTTGAGCTACATCAATTGCATAGCTTAAGTCGAAATAGCATATTTTGTTTTTTGGTGCTGTCTACACAGTAGGAAATCCAAGTTAGAGCACTCTTCCTTCAACTTCCCTTACTCCTCATAAAGTGAGGGTTACAGAAGTCAGAGGAAGAAGTCCTCCAGCTCGATATTATTTTGACATTATGCTGAAATAACTGCTTGCTGTGTAGAGGCGGACTATGTTATTTCACAATATTGTCAGTTATTCTGAAATAATGTTGCTGTAGACATAGCCTATGTGAGCATTGAGAAATGTGCATGAAGCTGCTGGGGGAACGATCATCCCAATGCCAGGTTTATTTTTCCGGATATTGAATCTATATTTTCCTTGTCTTAACTTGATCCCATTAGTTTGAGCTCCCTACTTTTAAGATTTTTTTACTAGTACAAAATATTAGTATTAATTATATCTCTGGTGTCACCTTCATGTATTGCTTTTCCTCCTTGTAAATATCCATCTCATTGTTCTTTTGCTGCCATAAAATAAGAAATCTTAATAATCAGTCTCTAAAATATTATGTCCAATTCATTTGTGAAGTAGATATGCAAAATAGCCAATGGGCACAAGGAGACATGTTCAGAGATTTTCAAAGATGATGCAGAAAGAAGATTCACTCATAGATTTTATGAAAATATGTCATATAAAGTGTCCTGAAAATAGAGCAAACTTTTCCCCCACCCCCTCATAGAATTCTTAAATGAAGCCTAAGAAACAGGAAGATCTTGCACAGAAGATATCTCATATCTATGATAGGGCTGTTGAAGAATGAGTCATATTTTGGCATAGTTGCTTGTGCAGAATATAGAGATAGCAGGTTTAAAACAGTGTTCATCTGAGTATTTTGTTCACAAGTGAATATGGGAATTGCCTGGATTGGCCCAAGGTCCATCTAAACCATTATCCTGTCTTTGTCATTGGCCAGTCTTTTCTTCCAGATGTATCATCTATGTGCCGTGCATAGCTGTGGAATATTCTGCCCCCATACTAGGTCTCTTTCTAATCTCTAATAGCTAGATATTGGCTTAAACCCCAAAGCATCCCTTACACATTTTTGTTACCATTCATTAAGACAACTCTGGATATCTTAATATCCACATAAATGTCCCATAAAAATGTTCCATCTTTTTTTATCATGTTTCTAGATTCTTAGTCTTGATGACTTCCCATGGCAATGAGTTCCACAGTCTAATTAGATGTGTGAGAAAGTATCTCCATTTGCCAGTTTGAATTTAGCACGTTTTAATTAATGGAATGTACCCTTGTTTTGGGTTAACAGAGAGGCATAAAGAAGCTGGTCAACCTTCCCAAAACCATTCTTTATTGTAGGCATTTTATTTATTTCATCTCTATGATAAACAATCTCAATCTCTTCAGTCTCTCATCAAATGAAATGAAAAGAACTTAAACTGGGGCAGGAGGTAAAGTTCCAAACTGGATCTTTGGGAGGAACTGTTCAGAACAGAGATACCACCAGGGGAAATAGGAGGGTGAATGGCAGAAGGAAAGATGACCACGAAAAGAAATAGAGGGAGTAAGACTGAGGGATTATAGCCCCACACTGGTCCCTTCAGTCATTTATTAAGTAAACTATTGGACAGAAAGAGAATTCCATCCAAAATTGCTTTCAATGGAATTCAGGGTTCAGGTAAGCTCTGTAAATAATGGAGAAACCTTCTCAAGAAAGTTAAGGAGCTACCATGAAATCTGGAATTGACTATTTCAGTTTTATTGTAATGAAGTATTGTTCAGAGAATGCTTTTTCTGTGCCTATACATTCCACTCCACCCTTTAGCTCCTATTCTAAAGTCAAAAAAGTGGATATTTCGTTGAGATGAGCTAAACAAACAAACAAACAAACAACATCCGATCTTTTTGACCTCTTATAGTTTCTTTTTACATTTTCATTTTTTAAAAAATAAATGTTAAAATATCAGAATTTTGCTGTAATTTTTTTATTGTTGAAATAGTGTCAAATCCCCTACATTTTTGGATGAAAATTTTTATTGAAAATGCTTTATGGAAATGTTGGGGGGGAAACTAATAAAAAGCTTCATATTCTGGTAATTTTGACCATCACTAGAGTATTCATTTTATAGGAGATTTTGGAGGCATTATCAGGCAATATTCTGCATAAAATAATGAAAGAATAATAGCAGGGGATGATTGGAAATCTACTGGTACATTTCAAAAAATACCTTTATCTGCTTAAAATTGAAGTAGATAGATAGATAAATAGATAGATAGAATTACGTTCTTCTGATGGATCCACTTCAAGCAAAGTGTCTGAAATTTGGTAGAGGTAAGTTATACACATTGAGTGCCTCAAGTTTCAGGATGGATATAAAACTATCACATATCAAGATGATTCTTCAGGCCTACAAAGCCATTCCTAAAACACAACATCAAAATACCTATTCAATATCTTTTACTGGAATAACGCATAATACCTTTTTGTTTCCATTAGGGTTCATCACTAGTTTTTATAGCAAAAGAGATTTGGATATTCAGAATTATGTATTAACTACTATTGGAATTAATACCATGAAACTGTAATGACAGAATCCTGCTACCCAGAATTCAAGAAATGTTCAGTGGCTTGGAGGAAAATACATATTTTAAGATTCTTCATCAATAATAAATTTATCACTAAGGATTTATGACTGAGGGTGCCTAGAAGCTGAGCACATTTGTAAAATCATAAGGAAGCTGTTAGTAGATCTGCTTTGTCTTTGGATAAACATGTGCACCAGCAGCTTCCTAACATTCAAGGGGGGTCACTAGGATGAGATATACATGCCATTTTTAGATTAGGGTGCATAGCAGGTATTTTGGCCAACATGTGGGAGATTTAAACAAAGAGTTAGGAACTTTGAAACTGGAGTAAAACTAAAAATTAGTAAAAACACTTTTAAAGATAAATCCAGTACCTGGGGAGATTAATAACAAGTGATTCTGACCTTTGACATGTGGGAACCATTCAAAGTTTAAGCAAAAAGACCAGAAAGAACTCAAAAGCTACAAACGCTACTTGCTTTCCTGGACTACTATCAGGGTTCAGTAGTATTCTTCACACATTGCAAAGAAATAAACAGAAGATAAGGAAAAGGAACTCTTACCACTTATCTTCTTCACAGAAATTCAATGGGGTGGTAAGCCACCATAAGGTTTTGGAAAGGCTGGGGCGTAGCTTATCCCCATCCCAGGATGACACATTCCTACTTCAAACAAGCATTTATTTTGCAGTAATAACTCTCGCAGAATTCTGCCATAGTGGCTACTAAGAAATCACATGGATATTAAGCCAGAGTCCATTATAACAGCATAATGGGGCAGCTGTCCAGATTATCTAGATTTGGCTCTAGATTTTCTGGTTAGGAAGGCCTTATCCCTTATCCTTTTGTATTCCAACAAGCCTTTCCCACTACCGTGGATGATCGCCAGAAAAATCTCTACGTTTTGCCGCACTTGTTGATAAAAGTGGTTACCTCTATATGTTCCTCTTGATATTTTTTTTTCAGCTATCATCTCCTGTGTGCCTGGTCTAAAATGTAATGAACCACTAGACTCAAGCATTAAGGCACATTCAGCTTTTCAGGCTGAGGTCTAAAAAGCAATCTAGCATTTCAAAGAAATACTGTTGATCTGGGTGACAGAGATACTCTAACCATGCAGTAGGTGATTTATTGTGTTCTCTCTGTGTTCATGTTCCTGAGAGCCAGGGATTTTGTGTGATATGGCAAGCTGTAACTTACATACAGGGCCGTACATCATGGACTATAATAGAGATAGAAGCCACAGTGCCTTCTGGGGATAGAGGATAGTCTTACCACACAGAGCTTTACAGAGAAAGTAAACTGCAGTTTTAATAGTGGAGTTTTCATTCCTGGCTGTATTGACTATATTTATTCCTTGAAGGAGATTAATGGAATGTTTAATCAGAGATTCTGCTACCATCATCCATGTTGGTAGATGCTTTTGTCTTTCTGACTTAGCTTGAAGCATCATGCGTCTTTCAACACAGCCACTTGACAGATGACATTTTCTGCTTTTACTTCTACTCCAGCTGCTAATTGCATATTTACAATCCTTCAATCAAGAGGAAAAGGGAAACAGATTAGAAGAATTTTCAGTCTGTCAACCAAACTATATAATGAAACATCCTCTCATTAAACATAGAGAACTTTTATAGCATTAATAATAAGTGTTATAAAGGGCACAAACGTATTATTAATTCTGAAGGAATGCAGGACTGGAAAAACAATAAGTCATCTTGATGGTTGCTATGAAGACTATTAGAAATGTTATGTTTACTTGACTAGGCTCAATTTATAAAACAAGTCCTATAAAAAATCCAGTCTAATCAATTGAAATGTTCTATTACAAGCAAGAGTTAATGGAGTGAAGCTCTGATACACTGATTAATGATGGAATTGCAACCACAGATTTTAAAAAATTAAGATAATAAGTCATGTGGGCAGTGTCTGTACATTACAAGAAACACTACATCAATGAAGTAAAACTGTAACATGAAGATTTAATGAGACTATAAATGTATCTTTTTAAGTGAAATTAAGGTAAAGAAGGAAGTCTATTTTAATGTGTAATTATCTTTCCAGAAGGCATTCACAAAGGTATTTGTTTATCATGACAATTAAGGCACAAATAGATGTTTTGGTCCCCATCTTGTAATCACTGATTAAGTTTCTCCATACAAATCTCACATGGAAATTAAATTTAGGAAGCACCAAAAATATTGTTCTGCTCTTGAGTGAGCTGCTTTCAGTCCTGAACATAATCAAGCAAGCTGACAGGACATATGATTGTGTATGATACATCACTGTGGGAGATTGTTCCAATATTATATTTGCACCCTTCCATTCATTATTTGCAAACGTGCCTGGAACTCATTGCATTGTTACAAATGACATTTTGAAAAACTGTGATTTGTTTTTGTCATAACCAGAACCTGAATTCCCCAAAGGAGTTATACACACAGGGTTATATTATTCAACACATGTTCATAACTCTCACTAATGTTAGTGGAGTTATGTGTATATATTCAGAGGAGAATATATCTCATAGTATATTGGTGAAAATATAACATGCTGTTTCTGTAAAACATGTGGTTAACAAAATAGGAACTGAAATGCGGTCCTAGAAAGAAAGGAAGGGAAAACCATATGCCACATAGGCTTGATTCTATTCCAGTGCACACTGGTATAAATCATGCATTACTCTACTGAAGCCAGTATATACTCATGTAAAAGTAGATGAGATCAGAATTAGACTAATTATATCTGGAAAACTGATGTCTACTTAACTTTTTACAGTAGCCATGACTCTATATACCCTGAAAAAACAACAGATCTGTTAAAAAAATGATTACATAACATCAAAATATTTCACATGTATGCGTGTAATAATAAAAACACAGTAGTACCTAGTAGGCCATGTGTGGCCCAATGGATAAAGCAATGGACAAAGACCTGTATTCTAGTCAAAGGTCTGCCACTGGTCTACTGAATGGCCTTGGTCAAATCAATTTACTGCTTTGCGTCAATGGTTACAGCTGTAAAATGAGGCTAATGATACTTCTCCTTTGTAAAGTGCTTGGAAATCAACAGTTGGAACACACTATACAGGTTGAGTCTCTCTTGTCCGGCATTCTATGGTCTGGCAACATCTGTGGTCTGGCATGATTTTAGTTACTCAGATGTCCACTTATCATGGGTGTGGCCAAGTTTCTTGTGGTCCTATAAAGTTCATTTACAACCACCAGTTCTGGCGCTCAGTGTTCTGTGCTGTTATTTAGCTCTAATTTACCCCTAAATGTCTTCTAAGAGCCCAGTAAGCAGTGTTAGTAATGCTGCTAGACAAAAGTGACCTCCCATGGTTCAGAAAATTCTATGGTTCAGTACCAGTCAGGTCCTGAAGGTGCTGGAATAGAGAGGTTCAACCTGTATAAAAGCTAGATATCATTCCATACTGGGCTAGGTTGTACAAGCTGCACATAGCCTCTAGTAAAGGGAGGAACAGAGCTGCTAGTTACCAGGGGAGCATAAGGATGCATACTGCTTTAGTAAGATAAAATACTGCCCCGAGCTCCATGGCATATAGGGGCTCTGCATCTACTACTTACACACCATTGTGAGGTCCATTTTACTGCACCTTCGACTTGATGAGGGATGTAGCCATAGACTTGCATCCTTTCCCTGTCCTCTCTCTTCCACAGAGACGCGGTGCACCAAAAGAAGAGCTAGGTCAGTGATGCCTCTACAGTCCCTAGAGATCAGGAGCTGGAATTTCACTTGTTCTTTCCTAGGCTGCATAGAGGGCAGGGTTTGAAAGGCTCTCTGAACATATTGGTTATTCCCACAGTGCTTTTTATTACAGTGCTCAATGTAAACGTTTATGAAATAATCATATTTTCTCTAAGCAGAATACTTAACCAGTAAACATGTATAAAATAATGACCCAAAACTCCCCTATGCTGTATCCCTTGGTCTTTCTTCCTCAGTCATATTAAATATTGTCTCCTCTATAAATGACAAACTAATTTTGTTGGCAGTCTTTAGTATCTGAACCCTCATCATCCTCTCTCACTTGTGCACAGTAAATTTTCAGTGAGAAATTTTATATCCCTTGCATTAAAAAAGGTTAAAAGCAAACTCTGCAGTGGTGACAAGTGATATTGCCATGCAGGGGGAGGAGAGAAAGGGAAAGATATTTAAAAAGGCAAAGGCAAAACCCTCCCCTGTCCGCTTTGTCCCCCCCGCCCCCATTTGCTCTGTCTTCCTTCTTTCCCTTCCTCTCTTCCTCCTTGCTCTCCTCATTCGTCTTCTTTTCTTTCACTATACTCCCCCTCATTTTTTCCTTTTTCCTGTTTCCCAATGTGCATTAATGAGTGCTAAGATCATTATGAACTTGGCATCCACTTAAATTTCCCACCTTATGTAGTGGGGATTTGGAGAAAGGTGAGGTGTCAAATTCCATTATATTTCACAAAATCATGGGAAAAATTAAAACTAGGAGCATAGATAGTGAAACATATACATTATGTTGCACTTCAAGGCAAAAACTTGGTCAATTAATTCAAATAGGTTTTATATATTTATATATATATAGTTTTATTTGCATGTCTATGTCTAGATATAGATACAGATATAGACATAGATGGGACAATTGCTTTTAAGGGCCGAGGTTCCCACAGAGAGAGTCTAGGTGGGACACAGTTGTGAAGCTCTTATGTTTAGCCAGCAGAAACTAAACACAGAAAAAATAAGTTTTCTTGAAAGTTCGTACAGCATAGAGGAATACATCACAGTCATATATGCACACTACATTTTCTACTTATGCATATTATAAATATTCATATACATCATAACCATATGCCAACAGACAGTACATTCTACATGTCTGATATGCACCTTGCACAGAAAACTATATGCACACAAACTGTCTACCTATAGAATGTACCCCCAAAATACACAGAGATTTGTTTTCAAAATATACATTACAGTAAATCAACCCTATATACACTGAATTATCATTTTTAAAATCCACTTCTGGTAGGCTACAGAACCCAGTGAATACAATAGTAGATGTGTATTTTAACTCTGTTAATGATCTTGAGAAACATCACTTCAGGTACCTGCAGGAAGTTAACAAATGGAGTTAGGAAACCTAAGAGAAAAGATTGTATAACAAATTCCTTAAGGAATTTGACCTTTTAAGAAATTCTACAGCATTGCAACAGGAAAAGGAAAAAATAGGATTTCTTTCACAGTTTTCCCCCCAAAAAATAAAAGAGAAAATCAGTTTTAGTTTAGGACTTTGTCACTTGAATGTCTCCTACCTAATACATTCAATGGGAATTTTGCCATTAATTTAATTTTAACAAGTTCCGGCCTTGATAACCTGTTCCTCGTACACCACAGTCTAAAGAGTTCTGAAGGATCCATTTAACAAACAGTTCAGATGTTTCTATTCTGAATCTCTTTAGGTTGGAAATGGTGTTGGGAATCTCAATAAAACAGAACTTTAAAAAGAGATTTTTCCATTTTCTTGGTTTCAATAGACTCAAAACTACTCACAGTAAGAATGATTTAAGAGGAGTTTGTTGGTGTCCAGGCTCTGCATATGCGGAGAGGACACTTTTCTGTGATCTGTCAGACTTAGGGTTTTTCGAAAAACTCCCCCACATCCAGGGAACAAGTCTGCTCTTCCGCTTTTTTTTTTGTGGAAGAGCAGACGCTCTTTTTCAGAAGCCCTGTCTTCCTCCTCCCACAGGGAAGAAGGGTTCTTCCAAAAGAAGAGGCTTTTCTGAAATTTGGCCCAGTGTAAACTATCAGAAAAAGGTACGCGAATTATGGAGTGCAATTTGCGTACCTTTTTCCGATAGATCACTGTAGTGTAGACATAGCCTCAGTGATCATTTTGTGGCAAATGAAATATTTAAAAATTCACAGACAGCAGATTGCTGCCAGCCCACTACTTGCTGGGACTCGGGAAGGAGGAATTGTATGTTGAGTAACTCATAGAGATACACATATGTGTGGGCAAGAGAGAGAGAGAGAGAGAGAATTATACACATATATATACTTTTGCTTCTTGAATGTCATAGTGAAATCTTAGAGTATTCTTGTCCCTCACAATTTTGAGACCACAACTACTCTATAGATTGCACAAAGCCTGAGGATAGAATATGGCCCTTCAACATATTAGTCACATAGTTGTACACCACAATTATTTGAAATTCTTGTCATTACAGTTTCATTATTAGTCTTAAAAGTTGCTTCAACTGCACTGAAATGAATCTGAACAGTTCACATGCTAGAGCTACTTTCTCAGGTAGTCTGAGACATCACTAAAGCAGGGCCAATCAGAACGGGAGCAAGGAGGGTCATTTGCCCTGGGCCACTACCTCAATTGGGGCCTCAAATGTAGACATTTGTTAATTTTTCTTGCACAGAAAAAGGCTAGAAAAGCATTTGTTAAATTAAAAAATATTCAAATTATGTCTCACTCTTTTTTTGGGACCTTATTTTGTTTTCATACATTATTTTGTCATCATTCTTTTTATTTTTATTATGGCTAGGGGCCTCAAAAGCTGGAAGTGGCCTGGGCCTCTCTGGACCTCTCAGAGGGCCTCCACTAAAGCAATTCACATGCAGGTAATCTCCATCTCATCTAAAACTTTTACTTTTTGTTGGTTTTTTGTTTGTTTTAAGTAAAGCTTAGATTCTTCAGAACCTGAATTTGTATGATGTCATTTTTATCCAACAAATAAGCATTGGCTGTTTGTCACCACTAATATAGATGGATTATACAAGATTCCCTGTGGGCTGATTGCAAAAGTCCCATCCATATCTTCTTTCTTGCAGTATTGAATAGAGTGTTATAGACAGTGTTGTTGTGTTCCCTGAACTCTTTGCAGAATGACATTTCTGGGTTTGCTTTTGTTTGTTTCTTTTCATGAACTTACAGAGTCAGACTTTTCTTTTCCCTGAAATGTATTTGTCCTGCACATGAAAAAGGTTGTGGGAGAAGAGGAGCTAGATGGTATATTCTGAAATGCTATATATTTCAGAACATCCTTCCACTTGTCAGTGTCTGCACCCTCTAGAAGTATGGTTTCAATTTTACTTTTGAAATATGAGTCAAGCAGTGTTGCCAGCACATATTTCTCCCTGTCAAAACATTTCACTTGTTTCTAAGTCTGTAGACAGCTTTTGGGTTACATCTTTTCCCCAGCCTTATTGAAACAGGATCTTCATTTCTTTTGAAATCATTTTTCATTAGTGTGGAAGCAAAAGTAGATATTATAACTGATAAGTGGCAGCACCTGGCTTAAAGATGTGCCTTCAGTTCTTATTTTCTATGTGATCACTTTTGATAATTGGAGGATAAAAATCAAAGCAGCAGTTACATTCAAATCAGGGTAGGTAAAGACACTACTAGGAAGATAGTCAGCAACACTTTCTGTTGCTTTGTGAATTGACAGAGCACGCAGTAAGAAGACCTAATCATTTATATACTGTTTCAACAAATACTTTCTGATGTAGCTTGATCAGGGTTAGAGCTGGTTAAATTATTAATTAGCAATAAATTATCCATAAATGTATCTTTTTCTATTTGCAAGTCATTTGAAAACTGATCCCCATTTCTATGAATATACTGATTATTTGCAAGCAAATTTCAGTGTATGGCTTGTTTGCAAACTGGCTTGCTTCAAGTATTTACTGTTTGCAGTTCTTTGGGGGTATGGCAGATGAACTGTGTCACATGCACAGTTCAGGCTCTCTAACAAAGCATCTGAAACTTTTTAAACTGAGATTGCAATGAATAGCTAAATCGGGCAACAGGGAAACTTCCGGTAACAATTTTCAGATGAAAAATTATTTGTGTTTGAATTATTTTGGGGAGGAACTTTATATTTCAGGTATTTGAACTCATGCTCATCAAACTGCTTGTTAGCAATGAATATTAATAACAATTAATATAGAATTAATAACAATGAAGATAGATTTTACCTTATTTAATTGCAGAAATATTCATGAATCATTTTATATTATTCTTCCAGATGTATTAATAATTTCATCAAGCTTTAACATAACAGCTGTCCCCAGTTCAGATATTAAACCTGCTGCCAATCATATTTTAATGTTCTGATTTTCATCAGGCTCTTGATCAGAAAGGCATAAATTCATGCAGTCAATGAGACAAAATATATGTATACATTTAAAAATGTTATTTGATTAAATATAAAATTATTTCTAATAAAAAGGGTATACAGTCAAATGTGAAGAAAGAAAAAACAAAGAAACAGTTAAAGTATAATAAATGAACAAAACAGGACAATGTATATCCACTATTCCCTTGGTCCATTCAACCACATCTCCAACTAATCAAACCAGAACAAATAGCCATTTAGATATGTAAGGGCAGAATGCTGGCAAAACCTGCAGTCCAGTATCAGAGTTTCCTTTGATGATGGTGGTCTTACCTGAAGTTTCAGAGGGGGTAGCTGTGTTTGTTGTTTTTTAAGTTTTTCCAGTTACAGACTAATAGTCTTGCAGCATCTTAGAGACTAACCAAACAAGTAGATGGTGTCATGAGCTTGGTTTTCTTTTCTTCACAATATTTGTTGAATTTACGCGAATCTAAACAAGTCATTGACTTTTTCTTTGATTGGGGGAAGGGGAATTTTCATTGACTGACTTATTGCCAAGAATACTTCTGTAGAGTTGACCATTGGTCTTTTTGATTAGTAACTTCTGACTTTTGAATTCAAAGGTGCCTAATCATCCAGGAGTAGACCACACCCTATGATATGGTGTTTTATTATGCTCATTCCACATTTTTATATAAGTGTGTGCAGAGTGAATGGGTAGGGTGTGTTTATTGTGTATAAAGTGAAAATACACTTCTATTACTAGATCCGGGTAGAAGGATCAAAGGGATATGCCTCACTCAGTATGAGAACATAGTTTAGTGCCTGTAAACCATGCTGTGACTGTAATTTGGATTTTAACGTGAATATATAGTACCCCATATATAGTATATTTAAGAGAAAAACCTTGTTTTCTGAACAAATCCCAAAATAGTCAAACACTTTCCTTTGCCCTTGGGCTGGATATACGCCAGAACAAAGCTTTTTATTGAAAAACAGCAATATAAAGTGTATCAGTTCTTTTACGGCAGATTGACATGTAGTATTTACCAAAATTTAAACCACATGTTTGCAAAAGTTTAAATCACAGAAGGTGACTGCTCTAAAATTATGCTCACATCTGGAGGCAGCCAGTTCTCTTAGAAGTAGTTTGGTAAATCTATATTGAAGGCATAGTCCCAAAATCCAAGTTTCCTTGGGCTAAAATTAATTCAATTGGATAAGAAATTATGTAACTGGGCACTCAATCAAAAAAATGTATTGTATCTTCTATATTATTCAGAAAACATGCAGATTATTTGGAGTGACATCCCTTTGACTGGAGAAGTAATGGCATGTTGGTAGGGGAACCAGAAGTTCTAGAAATGGTAGTTGGAATATGGTAGCTGCTTCAGGTAGAGCATATCAGGAAAGTAGCATAAGAAACTGACCTAAACAAAGAACAAAAACCCGAAAGAAAATGATAAAGAAAGAAAAAGAAATTGCAGATTCCAACTCAAAATATTAATGTACTCTAGCCCAGTGTTCCCTCTAAGCTGAGTGGCAGCCCAGCTTCATGGGTGATTAATCAGCCCCTCCCATTCAGAGGCTCTGGGCTCCATGCACTGAGCTGACTGACTGGCCAGGGCCAATTAATCACCAGTGAAATAGTGCTTCCCCCAGCAGCTTAGCCGGCCCACAGCTCTTAGCTTTCCTTCACTTCATTGACTGGATGAAAATTCTAATTGCTGCTGGATTTACCCTTTTGTGTGTGTGTGTGTGAAGTGATAAGGTAAAATTGCATCTTCTTTACTGGACAGCTGTAATCCCTGTGGGCATTTGAAGTCCCATCTCCTTTACTGACTGAAATAAATTTCTACTACTTTAGCCACCTGTGATCCCTAAAGAGCTTGCAAAACTGTGAGAAGTGAACTAGGTTATGGTCTGTTTTATACATCATCAACAGTATTGTTAACCCAGGACTTATCTACATGGTACTACAGTCTGGACGGGGGGGGAGTGTGAATTGTAGAGCACTTGGAACTGTTGTATTCTGCCGTGTGTAGATGCTGCTGATGTGAACCATGACAGGCTGCTGGCTAAGCCTGCCACTACAGCCTGACTGAAAAGGGCAATTGAAGTCAACTGAGCAAGCCCATGCCTGAGGGGCTAATGAGAACCAGCTGTGGGCCTCATTAACCAGAGGGCTAGATAAGATGGCTAGAGAGGCAGTTGTGGGGGAAGTGGCAGTGGCCATGGTGTGGCTGAGTGTACTGCCCAGCCAACTAGGGAGAATAGCTGAGTTTGCTGCAAACAAAAAAACAACTCTGCAAATAGAAGGTGGTGGAAAATTGGCACAGACAATAAAAGGCATAGGTGATTGCATCAGAAAAGGTCTGCAGTTGATTTTTGGGTGAAGAAGGGCTCCCCAGGCAAGAGGCCTGGGTAAAGACCTTGACATAGAACTCAAAGGCCCCAAGCTTCTGCTGAGAGAGTCCCGTTATGCAGTCTTCATGGGGCAACTAATGTGCAACATTTTTGAGAGCGCTACACAATTAACCCCCTGTACTCTCTATTGTAGTATTGTGTATAAAAGATCTATGTTCTGATTTCAGACTCTTTACTGCTCATGGCAAAAGTGCCAGAAGAGGCAGAAAAGCCAGAAACAGCTCAGCTTGACTTTCAGATTTCAGGGGGATAGGGATAAATGTAGGGTATAATATTACTAGAATTGATGTATTTATGTAACATTGTGTGGAGATTTGTTACCATGACTACCAGAATAAGGAACATTTATGGTACATCCATGCTTTGTTACTTCTGTTGAATTTCCTGATCTTCACTAGAGTATTCTGTGGGTCTGTAATTTTATGATTATCAATCTCCCTTTGGGACTTCTGCTCGCTTTTTAGAAAACAAGGTTGAAGCACATGCAAACATCAAAAGAAAGAACATTGTGCCTTTCTTTTTACATATTTGTTGCTTACTGAAGAGATTCCTAGCATGGAGTGCACAGTGGGGAACAAATACCATATGGATTTGAGCGCTGTACCAGCAAAAGAGGTATATCAAATTCTTAAATATGGAAGAGAGCCCATATTTTTATAAAGTGCTGACAAAATATAAAAACTAGGGAGCAGGTCAGGAGAAGGTTATCAATGCCCTCAGCTGAATGTCTCTCAGAAACATGTCATTCTTATTACACATGTGGGAAGCCTCAATATCATGGAAATTTTAGACTAAGATTAGAAGGTCTAAGAGAAGTGAGTTCTGGTTTAAAGCAGTCAAACTTTAAGGCTGCTTTCTAAGAAGTAAAAGAGCTTTAGCTTTTTAGCTTTCTCGGCTGTTGAAGACAGATTCCTGCCAACAGGGTTAGCAGTTGAGAAATCATTTTTAAAAAGAGAGAAAAATGTAATGTGTTTCTTTCAAACAGGTGCACAATGCTTGCAGCAAAAAAAAAAAAAAAAAGAAACATTTGTCTATAAAGAATTAGAATAAAAAAAGATGTGAGCTGCAAAAACTGAAATAGCTTTTCAAAATGGCAGATTTCCAGTAATTTTCAGGGGCTGTTTTGTTTTTGCATTTTTAACGTTTTAAAAATAGAAGATATAAAAAACTTGATTCTGTTTCTAGATATTCAGTTATGTGTTAATGTTTAAAATGTGAAATCAGCTGTTATTCAGTAGCTAATTTAACAAGCTAGGCAGGGATATGTGCCAGCATATCTGAGATCACTATCAGGCATAAATTGCCTGCCTGAAAATTAGGAGTTGAAAAGCCATAACAGCGCACACTTGCACGAGCGCATGCGCAAACACAAATCAAACGTATAACAGCTGTGAAGATAAGACAGCATTCAAGATTCACATAACTCTAAAAAAAAAAAGGCATATTCACAAGTTAAAGAATTATGTGAAGTTTTAGCAAATAAACTTGGTATTTAATAAGCACGCAACTCCAATATTTGCTAATATTTGTCCCTGCAGTTCATTGTTTGCAAAGTTTGGATACAAAATTGAAGATGGATGGAGAAATGGATAGACAGAGTGTCCGTAAAAGATTTGGCCTTCATTATCACATCCAGGAGTTCATAGGGTCTGCATAGAGCTTTCAGAATCTTTCTCGGTATGTTTATCTTTGTGATCCATAACACAATTAGGCCTATTCTTGGATTACAGAGATATTATTTGGAAACACATAGGTAATTCTCATAGGTAATCTAGTGGTTAGCTATAAATTAAAGGTGTTATTCTTAGCTCACATGTCTCAAATGGAATTCAGTATTTTTAAAAAACATAACATTATGACCACATAACTTAATTTAAGATTTCTTATACTACATGTAGCTTCCATTTTTCTCAGCTGTCTGATAATTTTATTCTGTTTCTCCATTGACAAGCAGAAAAGAAAATTGCTCCATTTATTGGTTTCCAATGACACATGTAATTGGGAGAGTATTTCATAAGCTTCAAGCACTTCTGATAGCCAATTTTAAGGAAAATATTCACTGATTAAGCTTTGTGATCTAGAAAGAAGGCTTATAATTCCACATTTCTACCATATAATGTATGTTCCATTAGCTCTATTTTATTCTCCTAGGATTTATTGTGTGGTACAAAACACAAAATAAATGATGTTGTGTTGCTGTAATTTTTCAGGTTAGAAACTTTGTCTATTCTTATTCAATGTAGTTTTAAATTGTTCACATTCGCTGTCAAGGCATGTGAAACTTCCCTACATGGAATCAAATCATCTTGTCATAATCTCATTGCCATAATCTTACTACCTTTGGCAATCATGTCTGACAGTTCTTGAAAATGCAGATTGCCATCAAAACTCATGAGCAAAGAGGCCTCACAAGATGCTGGCACATCCTTAGGGGGAAGAAGTCAAACTAAAAAGTTTATTGTTTTTAAAGTGATCATATCCCTTTTGGCATTTTCCCAATCTTCCCCTTCTCCTTTCACACTCATGTTTTAGAAATGAAAAGACAGATGACATATAGCAAAATAAACATGAAAATACAGAAAATCTTTTAAATCCCCTGGCTTCTAAGTTCATATGTTCAAAGGTTAGGTGACCAATTTGGATAAAATAAAACCTCAGCCTAATACTGAAATCAAACATTTGAGGTCTGAAAGAATTCTGAAACTTTTTTCTGCTATTGTTTTTCATACTTGTCAAAGAATCTTTGAGAAATACAGAATGAACCAATCTTACAACATCCAGCCTTAGAAAGTAGCTCTGGATAGATGGGTAAGGGAAAATATCCAGGCATAAAAATTCCAAGCATAAAAACAGTTTGGAATTTAGACATGAAATTGCTGCATATGGCAACATTCTGCACAAAAAGACATTCTGTAACAATAGCAACTGCCTGAGGCCAGAAATATTAAGTATAATCCACAATGACCATTTAAGAATTATGTGTAAGAATGTCCTGAGATGTGCTATTTTGTTATGAAAGATAAGATAGCCAAATACGAACTCTGTTATATATAGGAAACAAAAGGCAAAAGACTAAAACCACATGAGATTGCAGGTATACCTTTCTTCAAGGGCAGCATTGACCTGTTTGAATAAAATCAGAAAGAAAGTATCTCTAATTGTCTAGTTCTTTCTTCTCTCCGCCCCCCTCCTCTCCTTTTTGGGGGGTTATTTTACCTCTGGAAAACACTTTGGTTAATATTAAAATATTAAAATAGCAAGTCACGATTTTCATGGGACTTTAGATGAATTAATAATGGTCTACAGGGTACCAAGGGCTCATTTTGGCAATGTCAGTGAACATATCACTTCAAGCACACTGTTATGTAGAGTTAACACCCATACATTGCATCAATAGATTAAGCGAAAAGTTAGAACAAAGAGAAAAATGTGACACATCCTTGTGGATTCAGGGGGCACTTATTTAGCATTGCTGCAGTATGTCAGAACACCTTACAATGCTGTATGAGGATTACTAGTTCAGACTAATGGTGAAAATGACAACCTTAGTGCTACTGCATATCAAGGTTCTTGAGTCAAAGTCAATGAACTCTGAAATGGTCAAAAAAGCAGGATATGCCAGGAAACCAGAATAGAAAACACATTATGACCAGAATGCAAAAACCAACCAAAAAACCCCTCCATTACATTTGGGAGAGAATGTTGGATTTCAAAACAGCAGATGACCAGCAACATGTCCAGGTAACACCAATATTGTGCACGCTGAGGTCAAGTGTTATAGTCATCCTGAAGGTTGATCCTAGAGGAAGAGCAAAAGACATCACAAGACAGACACCTGATTTCTAGAGCCCTGTATCTGCTCCTGCATTCCTATCTACAAATATGAGCCTTGGATATCCACATCCATGGATACCTGTGGATATAAAACAGATATCCACAAATTTGCATGATTCTAGATACAAAATTTGTATCCACATCTGCATCCATGTCTGCAAAGAAGAGCCGCAGGAATCTGCATTTGCAGATTTGTAAGGCTCTATTGATTTCCATTTCTTAAGGACATCCTAAATGCTAGGTGCAGTCAGGGTGCATCTGCACAGCAGGGCTAAACTCGAAATAAGCTACACAACTTGAGCTACACTAACTGCATAGCTTAAATCGACTTTTGGCACTGTCTACAGAGCAGTTATTTTGAAAGAGCACTCTTCCCCTCCTCCCCAAATTCCCTTACTCCTTATACAATGAGAATGTGAGTGGGCCGCGGGGATGGCCGCCGCCGCCACAGCAGTCCCCGAGTCCCATACTTCTAAAAGCCCCGCGGCGACTTTTTGCGGGGAAAACGTAGCCGCGCAGCAGATGTGCACCGCCTGCTCCAGAGCCGCCCCTGGGGGTAATGCCAAGGCACGGGCTGACGCCAGGGGAGGCGTCGGATGCCGGAGGAGCCCGGCATCGGCAAATGGCGCGGAGCATAAAGGAGGCCCAGAGGGGCCTGAGAAGGGGAGGGAGGAGAAGGAGAGCGCACAGAGGGAGGAGTTGGGTGGCAACCGGGGGAGTGGCAGAAGGTGCCCCAATGAGGGGGGGGGGTCCATAGGAAAAGCCGGAGAGCCACCGGGAGCCGAGCCTGGGAACGAGACGTGATGGAGGAGAGGAAGTGGCCCAGGACTGAGCTTTAGAGCCGGGAGGCCACTCGAGGGTTGGTGAGTTAAAGCAGCTGCCCCACCAACCGGGCAGGGAGTCATGTCCCTGTCCTTAGGGTCCTGGGTTGGGACCTGGAGTGAGGGAGGGCCCAGGT
>CM057846.1:56821556-56833358 GCA_030068395.1 Apalone spinifera | reverse complement strand
AAAAGCAGATGATTTTCCGCAAAAAATGGCCAGTCTAGACACAGCCTATATGTTTAAGTTGCCCCATGTAAGTATGGATTTGTTGATAATAGTTTCATTTCAAGGTCCAATCCAAAGCTCTAAATATGCTCATGACATTTTCAAAAATACAATACAAAAAAAATGCACTGACATCTTGCGGCAACTGCCAAATTGTAACCTGCCCCCAAATAGTGATGATAATCATAGAAATACAGACATGAACTGGACTTCCATGATCATTTAGTCCACCTTACCCCATGCAGAGGCAGGACAAAATATACCTAATATACCACGTGTTGGATAGTTGTGTGATGTGTTTGTGGCCCGGTCTCCTGGGGAGTGGGGTGGTCTAGTGGCTAGACCCTGGTGTTAGCTGGGGCCCAGGTTGTAGGACTTCCGTCCGCTTACCAGAGTCAGTTCCTTCAGTTTGGGGGGTGGCCCCAAGAGTCCAATTTCCCCCTCCTCAATGGGGGTTTCCTTCTGGTTCTCCCCTTTTGTGCCAGGGGGAGGGGTTGGAGGCTTGCATCCTCCTGCAGCCGATCCAGCAGATAGCTCTGGCTAAGGTCCTGCAGATGGCAGAACCAGCTCCTGCCTCTTTGCTGGTCAGCCCCTAACTGAGCTAGGCTCCCTCCTTTTATTCTCCCTCCAGGCCTGGCATTGGCTTCAGGTAAAACAGGGTGGGGCTAATTGGGCAAAAGGCCTTGTTTAGCCCCTGACCTGCCAGGCCCTCCTCTCACTCCCTCACACACACCCCTCCCCATGACCCCCATTGGGGCCTGCCCGTCCCCCAACTGCATTCCATTCTCCCTAGAAAAAAAATCTGCATATGCATGGGCCTTCCCAGTCTGATGTTGGATCCAGAAAGAGAAGAGTTGGAGGGAGAGGTGCCACCTCTTAATTCTGGGGTTTGTCTTTTTCATTGCATGTAGCCAGTGAAGAGGGCCATGGTCTGTGATGCGGGTAAATTGTCTGCCCAGGAGGTAATATTGGAGTTAGTCCTCTGTCCATTTCACTGCTAACACCTCCTTTTCGATTACAGAGTAGGCCTTCTCTCTAAGAAATAACTTAGTGGAACGAGGTGTACCGGTAGTTCGAATTAGAGATCCTAATTCGAACTACCTACTCTGTGCCGCATGTAGCCGCGGGCACGGAGTTTGGACTAAGGGACATTTAAAAATGGCGGCGCCCGGGAAGATGCAAATGAAGCCCGGGATATTTAAATCACGGGCTTCATTTGCAACTTCGAATGCCTACATTAGCCTCCCTAGTTCAAACTAGGGGGCTAGTGTAGACATACCCTTTCTGACGATGGAGAGGCATACCACTGGAGGGCCTGGACCTTTCCCACTAGGAGGCGTACAGTGCCTTTCCCTAAGGTGTAGCCCAGGTAGGTGGTCTCATCCCTTCCGAGGCAGCATTTTGCAGGGTTTCTGTCAGACCAGCTTCCCTGAAGGACTGCAATACAGCCGCTAATGTAAGTGGGCCTGCCAATCGCGGCTATAAATCAATATGTCTTCCAAATAAGACAGGAGAATTTGGTGACTAACTGCTGGGCCTGAAGCTTCTGTTCAGGAGTGAGGTTGGACCCAAACTAAACCTCTCCTGGTTTTGATGTATCCTCTGCCTAGGGCCCCAGTTCCAGGTCTGGTAGGTGTGGTGCTATTAGTAACCTTTCCTGGGCTTTCCAGGGTTTTAAGAGATTCACATGATAAATCTGATGCACTTTGCTCTTGTCAGGCTGGTGCACATCATAGTTTACTGGGCCCACTTGCCGAACCACCTCATAAGGCTCCTGCCAGCGGGCGAGAAGTTTGGAATCTGCACTGGGCAGCAGCAGTAGTACCTGATCCTCTGGTTGGAACTAGCAGAGTCTTGCCCGTTTGTTATAAGTTGCCTCCTGGGCCCTTTGGGCCTGGAGGAGGTTCTCCTGCACAAATGTACCTAGCGCTTCAAGCCTCTCTCAGAGGTTAAGCACATACTGCACTATGTTATTAGCTTGGGAGGGTTGTTCCTTCCACATCTCCCGAACTAAGTCCAAAATCCCCCGCGGCTGCCTTCCATACAAGAGTTCAAAAGGTGAAAACCCTGTGGAGACCTGGGGGACTTCCCAGACTGCAAACATGAGAGCCATGAGGAGCTGGTCCCAGTGGCACACATCCCTTAGAACAAATTTGCAGAGCATAACCTTCAGGGTCCGGTTGAAATGCTCTACTAGTCCATCCGTTTGGGGGAAGTAGATGGACATCCAGAGTGTCTTGATTTTTAATAGCTGGCAGAGTTGCTGCTCTGTCTGGGACATAAAGTTTGTCCCCTGATCCATTAGGATTTCCTGAGGGATTCCGACCTGAGCAAAGATGTTCATCAGCTCAGTTACCACTCTCTTGTCACTCATGGAGCATAATGGCATGGCTTCAAGGTACCGGGTTGCATAGTCGACTATGACGAGAATGAATCGGTATCCAGCTGCATTCTTCCAGCAGGCCAACTATGTCCACTCCAATCTGCTCAAAGGGTACACTCACAAGTGGGAGGGGAATTAGTAGGGATTTCTCCACTGGCCAGGGTGCGGTGAGCTGACACTCTGGGCAGGAGGCACAAAAGTCTGCCACCTCTTGGTGGATCCCGGGCCAAAAGAACCAGGCCAGGATCCGAGCCAGCATCTTTTCCCTCCTCAGGTGTCTCACCATGGGGATGGCATGGGCAAG
This sequence comes from Apalone spinifera, assembly GCA_030068395.1. Taxonomy (NCBI): domain Eukaryota; kingdom Metazoa; phylum Chordata; order Testudines; family Trionychidae; genus Apalone; species Apalone spinifera. The sequence continues at coordinate 56,830,632 of CM057846.1, read as the reverse complement.
CCACATGATCTCCCTCTGATACGGCCGGTGGTGTACTTCTTCCATTTGCAGGTCCTTATCTACCCAGTATAGGTCTCCCTGCATTTCAAAATGGGAAACTGTCCAACTTCATGGGCCCTGGTGGTCTCCCCATTTACTATGGCCACCTGATCATATACTCTGCTCAGGGTCCATCAGCTTGTTGCTCCCCCACAAAGTCCAAGAGGTGTGTTAGGACTGTCGATTCAGGTAATGGGGCTGGCTCCCTCTTGGGCTGGCTGGGGCCTGGGTTCACCTGGGTTTGTGCTGGGCCCTGGGAGGTCTCCTCCCCCAGATCTGCCACTTCCCCCACTCCAGCAAGAGTCGTGGTTTCAACTCGACTGGCTCTCAAAGGCTGGGGTTGCCGTTCCATTGCAGAAGGTTTCACAACTTCTGACAGCAGTTCCCCAAAATATCCCCAGCCTCTACTCAGTATCACGGAGTAGGCGAGGATTGGGGCCAGGCCGACCATTAAAGGCTCTTCACACCTTCCTACTCATAAGGTCACCTTGGTGTGGTGGTAGGTTTTCACGTCTCCATGAATGCTTGATGGTGCCCTGAGGAGAGCCAGGGTTAGGCACAAGCGCTCACCATACCAGGGTCTGGGCACAACCGGAGTCAATCATCCCTCTGTCCCATTTATCCACAACGGCAGGGTGTTGATGGTGTGCACATGTTTGTGGGGTCCAGAGTTTCCTGAAGTTACATCCCTGTACGGGCCGTCTCTAGACCAATGCCCCCACATGTAAAACAGGTGTCCTGCTCCTGGGTGGACTTCGGGGGGTCTCCTCAAGGCACCCAGCATGATGGGCATGAACAAGCTTCTCCGAACCTGGGGTTGAGTAGACGTACCCTTTTAAAGCTGTGGAAGAATTCCTCAACCACTCACAACTGTAAGAGGAGGATTGAGGGCTGAGACTGTGGTTAAGACATACTGGCAGGGGGTGGGGACTGGCAACCTCACCGAGACTATTAATGTATTAATTGCTGGGTTTCCCAATGTCATTATATTGTCCCCCTTCTTTTCTCCCTCTAATAAAGTCCTCTTTGTTTTATACCCTGGACACAGCTTATAAAGAGAGAAATACTGCCTGTGACACTGTTCCCCCATATTTTTATGGAAATGTGTTTTTCAATATAAATATGCATAACTTGAGTATGCTTTATGCCAAATGGGGCATGTAGACTATCATTGGAGAGCCTATAACCCCCTGAATGTATATATTCTATTTGTGTGCATGTATTATTCTTCTATACAAAGCTAGAATTATGAAGCATAAGCCCATTTATATAACTAGAAGTACTGGTGTAGGATATTAGCAGTACTCAAGGAACTTAATGCCTCAGTGCTCAACACAATGATCTGTGAATAGTCTTGTTTTCCCCATAAGCCTGCATTACTGTTGGCCCTTCAAAGACATGTGACCATGCCACCTGCTGCTGAAATCCATCTTGAATTTTGTACTTTTCCACAGGGTTAGGGGAAAATTGGTAAAGGCTTCCTGCTTTGTGGAAACGCTATATAAGGAATGGGACACAATGATTGTCTTCAGCAGGCTTCACAGACTGCTTCCCACCCAAAGAGGACACAAAAAACACCTGGAAACAAAAGAATTCTAAGGACAGAGTGGAGAGAATCTGCTGGTCCCAGGTCAGAAAAAAGAACAGATGCTGCCTGAGGACTTTATCTGAAATAAGGATTAGGGTGAGAAATTATAATTTATAACAACTTTTGTTAGGCTATGTCTACACTATGAGATTATTTCAAAATAATAATTCCTGAAATGACTATTTCAAAATAATCTTATTCCTCAAGGAAAAATGAATTATTTTGAAATAACCAGCCCCTTATTTCGAAATAGCAGGCTTGGTAGTTAGATGCTCTCCTTGTTATTTTGAAATAACTCCCCATTGAAGACATGCCCTCAGTATATTAGGCTTATTTTGGCATGTTTTGTTTTACTTTGCATAGTAAATTAATGTGATCTGTCTGCCACCACTTTCAACCCCTTAAATCGTACTTTTTATACTTACTAAAATTGCTTTTTGTTTATTATTAAACCCAGTGTAAATAATTATTACTTGTGAGGGAACAACAGATGTGCATCTCTCTCTTACATTGACAAAGGGGGAAAACTTTATGAGCTTACTCTGTGTAAAACTTTTATGCGGAATAAGGCAGATTTAACTGGTGTTTTGACCCCTTTGAGGCTGTACAGCTAGCTGCTGTGCCAAGTCCCTGTGATTGAGCCTTCCCAGAGCTGAGCTGTTACCAGTGTCTATGTTACTCTGCTGTGGGCTTGACCCCAACTTGGTGCCTTCTGACGAGAGACCAGAGATTCTGGCTCAGCGGGACTGGTTGGTGGAGTGCCCTAGAGGGCAGATGGGCAGGCTCAGTGGTATGATCAGCCCATCAGGTGACAGTCTCAAGGGGATTTCTGTGACCCAACCCATCACACTGCCCATCAAGGATGCAGAAGATGGTGCAAAAAAAACTATGGGTCAGGACCCCAAAGTGGGTTGTGACCCCATTATGATGGGGTTTCCAGGGCTGACTTAGACTTGCTGGGGCTCAGGACCAAAGCCCAAGCCCAAACCCCTCCCACTGGGGCATTGTGACTCAGATTCCAGGCCTTCTGCCTGGAGCTGAAGTCCTTGGGCTTTGGCTTTGATCAACCGCAACCCTCGCATAGACTCACGCTTTGTCCCCTATGCCCAGGGTGGCCGGGCTCAAGTGGGCTGGGTTTCAGCCTGCCTCTCCTCATGTTGTGTAGTAATTTTTGTTGTCAATAGCAGGTCACGGTGCAATGAAGTTTGAAAAACCCTGCCCTAGAAAAATGAAACTATCCCTTTTTACTGCTGACCACACCTGGCAGAAACACAGCATGATGATGATGAGATGGATGAAATCTATAACTGTCATAGGTTGGGGGAAACTATAGCTTTGACCCTCACCAGGGTTTGCTAAAGCAATGCCCTCTTACCATCACATCTCTCTGGGCAGGAACCCATGTCTCTCTCCCTTCTTACCAGGAGTTTAGACTTGCAGCCCCCTTTGAACTTTGCTCTGTTGATCTCATCAGGACTGACTAAGAATCCAGCATCTTCACTTTGTTTTGTTTCTGTGACAGGGCGTATCAACCCCACACTGGGTCCAAAGAGGTTAACCTGGCCCAGCTGGCTGAGAAGGCCCTGCCACAACGGCCAACAGCCTCTGGAGCTGCTCAGTCAGGGCTGACTGCCATGGGGGAAGGAGGTGCAGCAGGAGCTCCACGGGAGGAAGCACAGCCGAAGCAGACAGCGGCAGCCAGGCTAAGAGATGCTGCAGTAGAAGCCACAGGACTTGAGCATGAAGATGGAGAGGACTTCTGACAAGATCTGGGTAGGAAGTAGCCCAGGCCAGGGAATTGCTCCCTGAGAGCTTGATGTGTTGCAGTAGGATTCCCTGCCAAGCTACCAGTGGGCTGCACCAGTGCTAACAGGGCCCTGAGCTGGGACCTCGTGGAAAGGGTGGGCCTGGGTCCTCCTACCCACTCCTTCAGATGCCCCCCACATGCGGGAGCATTGTCAACTATGTATTGATTTTGTGGCCATTGGGCTGTACTACTCTGATCCAAGAGGGAGTGTGTACTGACTCTGTGGCTGTGGGGCCATACTACCCTGATCCCAGAGGGGATGTATATCAACTCTGTGGCCACTAGGTCATACTGCCGTGAGCGCAGGTCACAGTACATAGACTTTGTGGCTGAAACAGAGGGGCTGCACCTGACGTTCCCTGCCCTCTCTGGCAGGTGGACAAGGCAGCTCTCAACCATCTACAAGAACTATGGGCATTATATAACAATGGTTACCAGTAACCAAATGGCTTGTCGAAAGCAAAGTGAATTTATTTAAGGACAAAAGAGTACATAGAAAATACATAAAATGATCTAAGTGCATATTTAAATTCAGAGACTCCTTATCAATCCTCCTGGGAGTCTTTGTAGTATTCCAAAGTCTTACAGATCCTTCCCTCAGGATTTCCCCTCTTGATTATCAGGTCATGTAAATGTGTATCACAAGATGCTCTTTCTCAGAATATGTCTGTACTGGAGCTGGACCATGCTAATTTCCAGTAGCAAAGCAGCAGGAAAAGAGAACCCTCTGTCTCCTCCCCCCACCCTACTATATATCTATGGTCTCCAGTGAGATCCTATTTGGGCCGGTTAGCTGTTCTGATTTCTTGTACCACCATGGCTACTACTTCCTTTTCTAGCATGCTAACTTAGAGCTAAATTGGTTATCTGTTCTCAAGCTGCCAACTACTAGGGTTGCCAGGTGTCTGGTATTGACCCAGACAGTCTGGTATTTTTGCCTCCTGTCCGATAAAAAAATTCAGAAATACTGGACACCTAAAATGTCCGGTATTTTCTGATTTTTTTTCCCCTGCCAGGAGCGAAAATACCGGACACCTGGCAACCCTACACACACTCAGCAACTGGCCCAGCCCCCGAACCCTCCCTCCTATGGGCCCCTCACAGCCCCCCGCTTACCTGGTTCCTCAGGGAAGCTGTCTTCTGTCTTGATCAGGAAAACAAGATGGCCGCCAGCAAAAAAACTTCAAAGGCTTTCTTAAAGGGGCCATCTGGGGGGGGGTTGTTTTTGTTTTTGTTTTTGCTTAATAACTCTCGGGGTCCTTTTTTCCCCCCCGATGGCAGGGGGAGTGTTTGGTATTTTTTTGGCAGAGGGAGTGTTTGGTATTTTTAGTTAAACCATCTGGCAAGCCTACCAACTACACTTCTAGCTCTAGTGTAAGCATCCGCTAAGTCAGCTCAAACTCAGCCTTTATATCCCAAACTATGTGTTTATTCCCAAGCCTCCTGAAAAAACATAGAAGCAGTCATTGCTCCTTTCCCCGGGACGTAAGGCTTGAAAAGGTTGGGCATCTGCACAGCCATCCTTGAGATGTTGTATTAATTACCCTGGTTTTCCTTTGACAGAATTCTTCTTGGGGGGATGAGTGGCCTAACCAGAAGAGGAAGCTATAATTTACACATCTCTGAGACAGCTTTGGTGATTCTAGCCTACGATTCTGTGCAAAATGTACTGCACTATAGAAGAACTTCTTTAGTAAAGAACCAATAAAAAGACAACTAGAGCATTAAAAAATAATTCTGCCACAGACTGAGGTTGCAAATTTATATATAACATTTTACCGCCACTATATATCCTGCCATAATGGTTTTACTCTCACTAATATGGCCAGTCCCAATCCCCTCGAGTGTTTTTCATACCACAAAGCATCTTCCTTTGTTATTAGAGTAAATTAGTTAGGAAAAGGAGGGGATATTAATTCAGTAAAGGTCACATCATTTTGATTACAGACAGTCTATAAAACAGAATCCAGATCTTTAGCAGAAGTGAACAGCACAAGAGAAGGAACTGAAAACTTTGTAAAGCACTTTTTATTAACAGGGAAAGAGCTCCATTTCTTTGCTTTAAATTTGTAGAAGTCTGCATGCAATAATAACTAACCAGAATTCATATATCATTGTGCCACCCCCAGACCTTCTAAACTAATCATGTTTCATTTGTTTTCCTCTTTCATGAAATTGATTTTCTGAGTGCTAAATTTCCACAGCTGATCTGAAAATTCATTTCATTACATATTTCTGCATCTTAGAGTCGAGTGATTATGATTTATTATTTACCGAGAACTAACTGTCCATTTAATACTTTTCAAGACTTGTGTCCATCTTTGAGGGGCTCACCATCTAACTCAAACTCAGATAATGTAGTTTAGACATCTACGGCATGCATGTTAAATAGTGGGGGATCCAGTTCTGCAACCCTTGGTCACTTTTAGTAGCACTTAGATGAAGAATCCCATTGATTTCAATTATACAACTTGTATGAGTAAGTATGACTAACGGTGAGTAAGTCCTGCAGAATAAAGCCCTTAACATGATGCTTTTCAAATATAACATACAATAAATGACTCTTCAATTAATGTTGACACACTTCATGGAAAAAGTATGTTTTGAAGTTATTTTAATTGGGTTGGGGCAGCCAACTGGCATCTAAGAAGAGAGCAGAAGAGAGCATATCAAGGATAAAAGGTGGCATGTAGGAAGGTATGGAGATGAGAGTGGAAGGAGGAAACGGAGGGAAAACTTGGGAGAAATGTAATTAAAGGAAGATGCTTTTGGTAATAATAGTAGCAGCAGGCTGTTGTATGAATTGGAATCCTGCAAGATAGGTGGTAGGAAGACAAACTGTAGAAGGTTGCTGTAATCAAGACACAGTCTGACTATAGTAAGGGCAAAGGTTTTAGCAGCAGCAATGGAGAGAAAAGTGAAGTTATTCAAAGTGTAGCAGCAATAAGAAACATCTAGAGCCTGGATATAGGGTATTAATGCAGTCAGTAATCCATTCCAATTTTCAGACTAGCAATAACAAACATTTTGTGTGGTGACACTTGGTATGTAGCCTGCCTTTTCGTCTGCAAGCTAACAAGCCAGAGAACTACAAGGGTCATGTCCAGCAGCCTGAATAAAAAAAATCTCCTAAGTATTTATTACAGCATTGTGTCTCTTCACTATCTAGTGTGACAAGACATAGATGAGAAGGAGAAAGAGGAGTCAGACATGACAGCAAAATTGCAAACTTCTTCTGAAGGGAGGATGGTGAAGTTGTCCATGCTAGTGGAGAAGGAAGAAGTAGAATAATGCAGGTTACTTACTACATGCAATACAAATCTCCTGCACCTATAGTATGTATGTCAGTATAAATATTTATAAAATATTTAGATTAAAAACATTAATATTTGTGTGTTAGCAGAGGTATGTACTGCATATTGTTCGGATGATGGTCTGTTTTTATACACTATAATTTTCACCGTGTGCCTAATGATTTAAGAACTCTTAAAAACCTTTTGGCGAAATAGCTTGTTCATGCCATAAATTTAGCTAATTAAAAAAAAATACAGATACCAAAGTTGCATTTACAAAATGTGCACATTAAAGCCATATTTTTGTACACAGAATGGAGAAATGGGTGTGCAAAGATATATTTATTCTGCAATTAAACATTTCATCCATGCAAATGTATGTTTTTGGCATGCAACAGGTGCATACACAAATGTAAACACCCATAATTGAACATTTGACACAAAATATCTGCAGACTGCAGCCTTAGTAAACAATTTACAAATGCAAGAATGTATGAGGATGATAATACTACATATGTCTCAAGTAAAATAAAAATTATATTTCCATGCCAAATTAAGATAGCTCACAGTCAAACAAACTTAATAAGAAAGCAATGTTTGTGCTCACTTCTTCTTTCTCTCTCTCATTTTTTTTCTGCTCCCAGCAAACCTACTACAATATACTTCATGAAAGGTCCATCCATTCACAATGAATATGCAAAGATTTATATATAGTACTCCACGGACCATTTAGCTGCAGTGCAAACCACAGACCAGTTGCCTTTCTTAGTGCTGATTGGAAATGGGCTACATTAAAGAGTGAAAAAAATTGCTTTCTTGTGATTTTGTGTATTTCATTGTTTGCTAAAGGTGATGGGCTGTCAGCACTGGAGATTGAAGTCTTCACTTTAACTATAGAATAAGTATAGAACATCACTAGGAATGGGAATGCAATCTTTTTTCACCAATGTGCCTTAGCCTTCTTTTGGAGGGGCCACCGCAAAAGGTAAAAGAATAACTCTGTCTCCAGGGCTTTGCTCCCAGCCCCCAACCCAAACCCTGGTTAAGGCTGTTAGTTGTTTCCAGTTATGAGGCAAATGTGATGTAGAATGTTTGTCTGAAACATTTAAGAAATACATATTCCTGGCTGTGGTGGGTTTTTTTTTTAATCTGCTTATCTTTCTGTTTCTTCCCATTCATCTTGTGATAATGCAGCTGAATTCATGAAACAATACTGATCCAACTCTAGACACTTATATTCAGTTTATGAATACCTAGGCAATAGTTTTTCTAGTAAATGATAGGTTGGTTAACTCAAAAAAATTGAGATAATTTTTGGTACCTTTACATAGTATGTATTTGAACTGTATCTACCCCAGCTACACTGTAATGAAGTGGGCTGAATGGTACCTTGTTTTTCCCCGCCTATTCTTGTTACAATCATTCTCTCAAAAACTGATTTGTTTTGTGCTGTTTTCCATTCACATCACGCTCCAATCAAACTGCAGAATATAGGAAAGATCAAAGTAGTACAGCATACTCATCTACAGTAATTCACAGAATATATGAGGCATTAAAATTTCCATTCTTCATTCCCATAAGAAAGACTATAAAGGTAACAGAAATGATGCAGAATATGAATCTATTCTTGAGACAATGATTGTGGCAAGAAAGGGAAATGGTATAAACCAACAGACCTTTTCTTGTTACAATCTTTCACTTTGAAAGCACTTCTTGCTTGTGCCATTCCCAGTTTTACTTTTTTTTCTATATCTCCCACTATTTCTTTTAAATGGCAACCATAATTTGAGGGGGGGAAAACAACAAACTCCCTGCACCGTCTAGTACACCTTTTGCCCCATAAAATTTTACTGCCATTCCCTTAACAAAATTGACAGTAGTGCAATGATGGGACAGAGAAGGAAAAGAAGGTAAAAGTTCAAATTAAGATTGGTTTAACTAACGCACAGTCTTGATCTGAATCTTACTCACAGACTTCACTCTCCAACAGAAGTGGTTGGAAATAACACAGGAATAGGAAATAATCACAAGAAAATACTAATCTGTTGTCATTATGTGAACACTTTCTACTTGAGATTTAAACTGTAGTGGGAGGGAAGAGAGATTCTTGAATGTGCACATTATTAAATCATTATATAATGCCTTTGTAACATGCTGAATTTGAACCGCATGTGGAAAAGAAAGTCCAAGCTAGACTTTAGTAGCCTGTTTCAATGCCCAGATAAGTTAGGGGAAACTTTAAACTTTTCATTTGTTTCCGTGGGTCTTGGATTAAACTCTAGGGGTATGTCAACGCTGTCACCCTAGTTCGAACTAGGGTGGCTAATGTAGTCATTCGAACTTGCAAAT
>CM057846.1:56804023-56821456 GCA_030068395.1 Apalone spinifera | reverse complement strand
GCTTCATTTGCAAGTTCGAATACCTACATTAGCCACCCTAGTTCAAACTAGGGTAGCAGCGTAGACATACCCTAGGAGGGAAAATAGAAAGAACTGTGGGAAAGGGAATGTTTGGAAGTGTTTCCTAATTATGGGAATTGGTACATAATATTGTCACTGACTCTTGATACTCCCCTACCCTGCTTTAAGGTTTCATCCTGTCAGATGCTGAACACTCTCACCATGATCTAGCGAATCACTGATTCACATGTTTGCCTTAAAGCAGGTGAGCAGACCCACTGAAGTCAAGTTACAATATTTTAGTTTTTTTACGTGAAATAATTTTTTTACATGAAATAAAAAGTAATCTTCACTACAAAACCTGATCATGATTTGCTGTAATCATCCTTCAGATCAATGCTGCCACCATCAAGTGTCCAACTCCTTCTTTTAAACCCCTGGAAAAATCACTTGAACGTCTTCCAGAGGAGTACCCCAAGCTCTTTTGCCACAAGAAAGCTTGAAAAAAAGAAACAACTGGTGTCTCTGATAGCTGACCTCTCAGCGAGGCAGGCACACACAGAGAACTATTACTTTCCGGGAGACACAAATCAAATCATCACCTTAAACATATGATTTTATTAACAAAAACAAAAAGATATACTTAATAAAGCATGCTTAGTTGGTAGGTGTTACAAAGCAACTGAGAAAAACAAATTAAAACACAGATAACATAGTATCTCTGGGTACAGCTTAGATATAGTGAATGGGGGGGAGCACATGGATTTTACACAGAGAAGTTTAGCCAAATAACAAAACAAAGAAAATAACCGGATTGTAACTAAATATACATTTTTTTCCTATTTACTCATGCTCCACTTCAAGGTCCAGTCCATTTCCATGCCCAGTATTCCTTGTAGGCATGGTAGTCCTGCCTGGATTAATTCACCTTGTTTCCCCCAGCTCCTAATTTAAACTCACACAAAGAACAGCAGCTAGGTATCTATATTCAATTTAAATTTCAACAGTATTTCTCAATGGCTTTTCTGGCTTTCTGCCAACACCCTCTAGCTACCTGAGTTTAACCTTCTAGTTACTGGGTGCTGGCCAGCACTCCTCCTAGCCATCTCATAAATCTTTGTGGGACCACAGAATCATAGAACACTAGAGCTGAAAGGAACTTCTAGAGGTCATCAAGTCCAGTCCCCTATCCCAATGGCAGGATCAAACATCATCTAGCTCATCCCGGATAGATGTCTATCTGACCTGCTCTTAAATATCTCTAATGTTGGAGATTCCCCACAACCTCCCTAGGCAATTTATTCCAGTGTTTAACCACCCTGACAGTTAGACTATGTCTAGACTGCAGGCTTCTTTTGGAAGAAGCTTTTCCGGAAGAGATCTTCCAAAAAAACTTCTTCCGAAAGAGAATGTCTACATAGCAAAAGCGCATCAAAAAACCGATCTGTTTTTTCGAAAGATAGCATCCACACTGGATGAATGCTATCTCGCATTTAAGCTGTGATTACGATGGATGGAGTAGCCACCAGGGCACCTGTTCTTTTTCCTCTTTCGTCTTCTTTCAAAAGAACTCCCTCTTCACCATCCACGCACACAGCTTTTTCCAAAAGAGCTCTTTCAGAAAAAGGCTTCTTCCTCGTAGCAAGAGGTTTACCAATGTCGAAAAAAACCCCTCTGTTCTTTCGATTTTCTTTTGAAAGAACGCAATTGCAGTATGGATGTAATTCAATTTTTTTTCTCACAAAAAACAGCTGTTTTTCTGAAAAAACTCAGTAGTGTAGACATAGCCTTAGGAAACTTTTCCTAATGTCCAGCCTAAATCTCCCTTCCCACAACTTAAGCCCATTTTTTTCTTGTCCTATCATCAGATGTTAAAAAGAATATTTTTCTCCCTCTATCATGTAGCACCCTTTTAGGTACTTGAAAGTTGCTATCATGTTCCCTCTCAGTCTTCTCTTTTCCAAACTAAACAAACACAATTCTTTCAAAAGTTTCAGACAAGTAGCCGTGTTAGTCTGTAACTGTAAAAAAATTAAGGTGTTTCAAGACTATTTGTTTTTTTTTAAGACTAACAAAAAATGTAGATAGTATCATGAGCTTTCCTGGAGAAGTCTAAACAAAGATATTAGCTGGATGGCCTGCTACATTCCACATCTTAATTACATTTTTTTTAAAAAGGTATTTAAAGTGGGTACTAAGTATTCTTATCAGCTTCATTTAGCATGAACATTATGACAAATTCTTTCCCCTTTTTTTTCTTCTTTTTCCTCCTCTTCACCCACCCGACCCCACGCATCCCTTTCTGTGCTACTTATTTGAAAACTGGACTGACCTCTTAAACTCCATTCATCTGAAGAAGTGGGTTGTGCCTGCAAAAGCTCATGATACCACTACATTTTTGTTAGTCTCTAAGGTGCTACAGGACTAGTTGTTGTTGAAGTTTTTCTCATTCTTTCAGTTTTTCTTCATAGGCCATGTCTTCTAGACCTTTAATTGTTTTTGTTGCTCTTCTCTGGACCTTTTCCAATTTGTCCACATCTTTCCTGAAATGTAGTGCCCAGAGCTGGACACAATAGATGAGGCCCAATCAGCGCAGAGTAGATATTACTTCTGATGTCAGAATGATGTTTGCTTTTTTTTTTTTTTTTTTCAGTATCAGACTGTTGCCACATATTTAGCTTGTGGTCCACTATGATCTCTAGATCCATTTCTGCAGTACTTCTTCCTAGACAGTCACTTCCCGTTTTGTATGTAAGAAACTGATTGTTCCTTCTTAAGTGGAGTATTTTGTATTTGTCCTTATTAAATTTTATCCTATTTACCTCAGACCTTTTTGCCAGTTTGTCCAGATCATTTTGAATTATGACCCGATTCTCCAAAGCACTTGCAACTCCTCCCAGCTTGGTATCGTCTGCAAACTCTATAAGTGTACTCTCTATGCCATCATCTAAATCGTTGATGAAGATGTTGAACAGAACTGGTCCCAAAACTGATCCCTGCGTGACCCCACTTGTAATGCCCTACAGCATGACTGTGTACCATAGATTATTACAAATATGTTTGAGGTATAGCAGCTATGAAACACAGAAATCTTAGTTCATTCTAAACGTGTTAAATTTTAGATTTAGTATACTTTGATATTTAAATAAAATACATTGGCCATCTATTATATTAAAGGAGATAAAGCTATTTGCAATAGCTATTTCATATAAACTGGTTATTAAAAACATATTTACTAATGACTAACAACTCATAGATAATATATATCTCATTACCCATTTGTTAACAATCAATAACTGGGTTTAAATAGTGTATTGGTATTTCATTCACATAAAGCTGTGTTACTAAACTTAAATTATGTCCTTATGGGAGAGATTTAAAGTGTGACTGTTTTTGCTAATGAACTACCAATTTGTTTCCCTACATTGCACGTTCTAATTTGTGCATATGATGATTTCTAAAAAACATATGTGCACCAAATGTGGTTATGTACTTTGCAGATTACCTTCTGAGATACACATCTTGAAACCTTCTGCAATTTTCTTTCTAACTTCATTGTTTTAAACCACATATCTGCCAATATTTTATCAGATGAATTTAGTGTGATGAGCATAGTGGATAGTGCTAGTTAATCTGTCCAGAGATTCTGTGATCTTTAGAAAAGATCAATCCTGTGCTCATAATTTACAAATTGTTCCCAGATATCAGACATCATCAGCCTTGTTATTTTCATACTGCAGTAAACACAAAAGGAGAAAGAGACATAAAAGGTAAAAGGCCTTTTGGAACATAAAAGAGAATGCAAGGTTGATGTATCCTTTGCTCATGGTATTTTTTTGGCAAAAGATACAATAATGCAAGTATCTTTCTGATTGATTAAAGTATTGAAGCGCATTCTTTGCTTCATAAATAATGCTCTATTACTTTTCTTCAAAGACAAGTAAACCTTGACAGACTGACCTTTTTCGGGGCAGGGAGTTGTTTCAGTGCCATAAATTATACTGTAAAACGAGTGGAAATGCTACTGAGAAGTGTGTGACACAATAAGATTAAAGATTACTACACACAAAAGATTGTTGTTTTATTAATGGAGTCCTGTCAAAGGGATGAAAAATTTTCTGCTTTTTACTGGATGTTGGGATCACGTCAAACAGAAAATTATGAATGCATTTTCTAAAACGCAACTGAATATGGCAAAATAACAACATACTTATTAGACACCCTCCGCCCCTATGCCCTTTATGTGTTCACTTAAAACAGTTTCATTGCTCTTCAAATAAAGTTTAAGCAATGGGGTTTACTTTGCACCCCTGGAGGATCATGAAGCCTGATGGCCTGTTATGTTGAATGCAGGTGTAACAACATTATAGTGAAGACACTTTGCTAGTATTGAGACGTAGGTATTTCCTTTTTCAGTATGTGTAACTGCTGAGAGGAAAAAGCATATGGTATTTCTAGGTCTATTAATTTATCCAGTAGAAACTCAATATGAGAGAGATCTCTATGGTACATTTAAATAAGTTGTATTGGAGCTTTCTTTATTATTATCACAATAACTTGTTAAAATAATTTGCCTTTCGTGAATGTAGAAACTTGCTGAACCTAAAGAAACACAAGCAAGCCTATAGAAATAGAACAGTTTGCAGTTTAAAGAACTCTTTGGGTTTCTTTATTTTTTAATGCGTTGATGTGAAAAATCTTGATCAATGCCATAGTGTAGTGATAAATAATTATAGGAACTGGAGAAAAATGTAATAGGAGCATTGAACCAAAGTGAAGAGAGAGTGTAGAAATCAGAGTTTTTCTGATGCTTGAGTCAGTACATTTCATTCAAGTAATAAAAACTGTAATAGTTTCATGGAAAAATCCATGTTATGCAAAGCTGATATAAATCCCTTTCCAGTACAGATCATTATTTTGATGATTGGATAGGATGTCCATGCACTGGCATTCATTATAGTTAGCAGCAAAGGCCTTGAATCAGAATTACCCTTATTACAGAAAGCTCTCCTAACCTGTAAACACATTTCAAAAGACATGACAGTTCTTGAATACAAAAGCCAAAGGCTAAAATAATCATTAGATCAAACATGTACTCCTACAATTAGTCATCTAATGTTAATGCTAGTTCAAATGTGTGGCCGGCCTTAGGCAGTTCACTGCACTAGGCAATCTAGTATATTTCTTTGCACCCACTGACAAGAAGTCTGTCCCCTTGTAATAGCTTTATTTCACTGAAGATTCGGGGATTAAGATTTCTATTAAACAGATTTATATAAACTTGCTACTATATGTCTCCTTATGGTGGTTGTTCTTCCTCTTTATAGATTCCTGCACTTTTTTTCTTTCCGCTCGGTGTATCTTTCTCCTCTCCCCACCCCCCCGTGTTCTGATTTACCTTTAGACTTCTTTTCCTGCATAATGTTTCCATCCTTCTAGTTCTCTCCAACAGTCTCATTTCTTCCCAGTCCCACTCTGTTCAATGCCTCTCCACAAGCACCCCGCCAATCGCTGCCCCTAATTTACTCAAATTATCTCCCATCTATGCCAACTCAGACCTGCTTCCACAGACAAGCACAGTCAGAGGGTACGTCTACACTGCGAGCTAAAGTCAAATTAAAATATGCCATTTTAGCTACGTTAATTGCATAGCTGAAGTCGAAGTGGCTTTAACTTGGCTTTAGGCGCTTAACTTGGCTTTAGGTGCTGTCTGCACAGCAGGAAGTTGAAGGAAGAACACTCTTCCTTTGACTTCCCTTACTCCTTGTGAAATGAGGATTACAGAAGTCAGAGTCAGAAGCCCATTATTTCAAAATTATTTTGAAATAATGGTCTTGCTGTGTAGAGGTGCACACTGTTATTTTGAAATAGCACATGTAGTTCAATGTAGACATAGCCTCATTGACCCCCCCACTTATACACATTCTTTGTCCCTTGCTCTCTGCCCCTACATATACACACTCACTGTCCCTTACAGGAAAGGACTATAGAATTAACTAAAAATTATATCCCTGCTTTAGAATGCTAGAGAGAGTTGCGGGGGGGAACCCTATTAACAAGATCACATTTCCTGTTGTAGAATATAAGGGGAATTGCGCAGGGCTTCTTTAAACTTCTACAATGCTATTGGTTGGATCCCAGTTACACTGTGTAGGATTGTTCTTAAGTAAATCATCTGCCCAGCCACACAAACTCTCATGCCAATTTATTGCTTCTTCTCACAAACTTCTAGGTTTCCTCCTTATACAGGACTCACTCACTGCCCCCTTAGCTCACATTTCACAGAGTGGAGGCCTTCTGTGTGGAATTATTCTGCATCTTCCAAAGCATAGGGCCTAAATGGGTCCTAGCTGATTCACTGGATGACTCACACCAAGCAGAATGAGTTGGGTCTGACTCTGCTGCGTCTAGACTGGCATGATTTTGCACAAAAGCAACTGCTTTTGCGCAAAATCTTGCCACCTGTCTACACTGGCCTGTCTACACTGCCTGTCTACACTTGCCGCCTGTCTACACTGGATTTTGTAATGTACAAAATCAGTGGTTCTTGCGCAAATACTCTGACGCTCCCGCTCAGGGATAAGCCCTCTTGCACAAGTATTCTTGCACAAGAGGGCCAGTGTAGACAGCTACGTTAATTTCTTGCGCAAGAAAGCCCGGTGGCTAAAATGGCCATCGGAGCTTTCTTGCGCAAGAGAGCGTCTACACTGGTATGGATGCTTTTGCGCAAAAGCAAATCTTTTGCACAAAGGCACATGCCAATATAGACGCTCTCTTGCGCAAATACTTTTAACAGAAAAACGTTTCCGTTAAAAGTATTTGCGCAAAATCATGCCAGTCTAGACACAGCCAAGAGGTTTTCTGCTGAGGCTTTTGCTAGGTAGGCAAAGTATGGAAGGATTGGGGAGTGGAATTAGTCAGGGGGGCAACAGGAGAATGAGTGAGGAAAATCTGCCAGGGAGGCAGCTGTAACATGGATTGCTTGGTTATTGAGCTACTTGAACTATATTAATTAAACCATTTACTTGATAATTTTCACTGGCTCTTTGCATATATTGGGGTGGAGAGTAGTTTAGTAGTTAGTTTATAGAGCTGGGCAAATATGTGTAAATATGAATTGCAGGACACTTTGTAAGAACACACTGGAGACTATACATATATTTTTCAACATTCGTCCAGCTCTGGTTTCTTTATTTTTCTTTGTCTGGTTGGTTTATTTTTCTATTGCATTCTCAATTCTGCCACTCTAGAGACCAGCATGGTCTGTCTAGAGGGTGGAGACATGTCTTTGTATCCCAGATGTTTAGACCAAGTCAAAGACATAGTAAGAGAGAAAGATGTGCACGTGGAAAGCAAACTTAATTACCATGCCGGAATGTAATATAAGATCTTCAATTTTGCAACTTAAAAATGTCTTCCACTTCTGCATAATCAAGTTTAATTATGTTAGGACATAAAAAGCTTATCCAACGAGAGATCTATGTTTTCTTCTCAAATCGCCTAAATGCAACTCATCCCCATTAATTCTGTGCTCTTTAAAATATCACTTTTTAAACTTGATTGTTATCATTTAGTCTATTAGGACTCACTGTTTTCCGTGTTTATTACTCAGAGATTTAAAGTACATTTTAGGTGATAAGTGTTGATATATCGATACTTACAGAAATAACTCAAAATGAAGACAGAAAAAAAACATTATTTTTATTATTTATATTCACGTATGCACTGACATGAACAGGAAATATTGCTGTATTAATGCGAGACACTGAAAGTTTTGCTTTTGTACAGAACAAACCTCAAGTCACTCAAACTTCACATTTATAAAACAGTTTTCATTTATAGAGCAATTTACAGCAAACATATTGGTATCTTCTCATATTTTGTTTTTAAAAAAACCCTCCATCTTTAATATGAAAGTTATCATAATTTGAATTTTTATGCAAGTCAATCTTTTTATTAATTAGGGAAGATATTATGCATGAATTCTCTTATCTTTATAATGATTTAAAATCATGTTTATTTGTATTTGCCCTGATAAAAATCAGAAGCCAGACCCCTTAAATCAACAGAGCTGATATGCTATAAATCCCCTCTATATGAGATCAGAATCAAGTTTGATATGCATTTGTTTAGGTAGCAATGTGGCCATCCTCCAGCAACTCAACCTTTATATTCCTGTGGACTTTAAACAAAGCCTGTTTTATCCAGTGAAGTAATGGACTGATTCTTCCCTGCCTGCATGTTGTGGAACCTTAAAAACTTCATAAATGAAGTACAAAATGCTACCCAATGAGAACAGTAACCTTTTGCCCTCCCTCAGCACTAGTGAAATGACTACACAAGGAGCTGTGGTGGAGCAGGGAGAATGGTCTTGCATTGCAGAGGGTGAGGACAATTCTATTTGGTTGTAATATATACACATTACAAAGTCGTCAGACCATTTTTTTTTCTGTGTGACAGCATTACTCTTGTGCACATTAATCAAATAAATGAGTGCCAGAGAGAGTGTATGTGTATAGGAGTATACTTCAGCAACTACAGGGCTAAGTGTGTTTTCCATAAGAGTAGAGGTTCATAATCTAGAAATATGTTACTGAGGGCTCTCTGCATTTATATTGCATATATGGACAGATCCTCAGCTGATTTAAATGAGCACAGCTCCATTAATGTCAAGAGAGTTATGCGGAGTTATAAACTAGGAACATGGTCCACAATATTCATTTGAGCTTGGTAGCAAATATGAGTTTCTTTGCTACTAAAAAGTCAATGTTTCCAACACTTATAACATGTTAATCTGAAATAAAGCACTAAGCTCCTATTCCAGGTATAGGAACATACTTCAGTACACTTGTTACAGAAGAGTGATAATAGTTGGCAATTACTGCTCTTTTTTTAATAGCAGACACTGTGAATATTTTCATCTATTGTGGGTCATAGATCTGTCTGGTGACTCATTTTAACGGAGCAATTTCCCCACAATTCTAACGGGTGTTTCCTTGAATCAGTACAAAGCTTTATTCATCAATGCAACTGTAAACAGTTTAACCAATTTTGAACGATAAGATGATTGTAAAAAATCCAACTGAAAGAATTTTATATATAAAAAAAAACTTTCTAAGTTAGAAATGGAGTAATTCAGCCATATAGAGTAAAGGGCCTAGCCTTCTCCTTCAAACTCAAATACAAATGGAGTCAAATTTTCTAATTTCAGCTTTAAAGTAAGAGCTCACAAGCACTACAGTTATACATGCAGTGGTCATTTGTGCTCAGAAAATGAGTATCTTCATGTGACAGCAGGACTGTGCATATGCAAATCTGAATGTATTTTGTACCTGTGAGGTTAGCTTGTGCTTCTGAAATCTTGTTCCAGAATGGTCAACTTAAAGATGACACCATGCCTCTGGACACCACTGGTGTTTTGCCAAAAATCTGGGGCAGTGCTTGGTTGTGCTGCCTCAGCAGCAGACTAGAAACTAGATTGTGGTTTACACTCAGTGGCTCCCTTGTGCCTTCCTGGAGTTGAGATATGAGATAATGCCATCTGCCCTGGTCCTGTTTGTGGTGCAGAGTACCTCTCCCAGTCTGTGCTGGTTGGCCCACAGACCCATGACTCTATCTCCATGTCTACCCACTCCTGGTCCACCTGCAGGTGAAAGGGAATAGTAGTGCCATAAGGGCTGCTCCACCCGCTGCACTGCTGTTCATAACAAGGGTACACCACACAAGGGAAGCGGCGTTTCCATCCACTCACTCCACGCCTTAGAGACGTAGCACATGTAACAATCTCTCCCTATACGAGTTAGGAATCAATGGAGGGCATCAGGGAGGAAAGCTCCATTTTATTTTTAAAATCTACTAATGCAATCATATTTTAATCATAGCTCAGGCCATGAGTCTGAGTGAAAATTCTGACCAGGCTTTCCACTGAGACCTGATGACAGGTTAAAGATCCAAAAGGATTCATAACAGATATAAATCAACATCATAAAACTCAGCATCATGTATTACTCTATCAACTTAGCTTGACCTACAACAAACAGGCAAAAACATTTGGAGCAAAATATTACTAGCCATGTAAATAAATAACTAGACAAAAACGATTTTCTTAGTGAAGAGAAAACAATATCCTGCAGTATTGGCTAACAGTACTTCAACCATTTTTTCTATTTATAATTATTAATGTAAATATTTTATGTTCATGAACGATGCCTAATTACTTGTAATGAAACTTTTTTTAAGATTACGCAGCCTTATTTGGACTTCACAGAAAATTAATGTAATTGAGGCCAATTAAGCAGAGTTGATCCTTCACTACTAGATGTTCTGTGTAAATGATATTTTTGGCCCTTGACTCTTCTATTAACATTTTGCTCTCCTTCCTACATCTAACACCACGTCTTAGCAATAAACCCAGTGTTCCATCTTTGTCATTTCCTCTTTGAAAGGATGCATTTGTTTCTGCTCAGTCAGTTGCACCTTTAGTCCTCATGTTGACTTCTAGTTTTGTGCAGTGTCATATGCAAGGAGGTCCTGGAACAAGAGGAAAAAAGGATTTGGAGAGGTATATGGGTCTAAGAAAGAAGAGGAGAATTTCTTTTGGCAGGGCTGTAAAGAACAAGGCACCAGTGGGCAGAAATTCTGCAGAGAATAGCAGTTGTGTGCTGCCTTTATATTGTGTGACTTCATTGTTCCCAGTGCTATTCCAGCACCTCTGTAACATCCTATGTTGTAAGCTGCCAAAACAGAGTGTGCCTAAGGCTTTACCTGCAGCTAAAACACTAGGAGGAAGTATATGCCTCAGAAAGAATTATATTTCCTGAACAGACATTTTTATTCTTTACTCAGTGTGTTTCCACTTACCAAGTCAAAATATCCACTTCTTATTGAGCAGATCAAGCTTCCTGCATATATCCCAGCCTTATCTGCACAGGCAACACAGGTGAGATAAAAATGAGCTGGCTTCTATGCCTTTTTGTGCTGCAGTTCCAGGGCCTGTGGGCATAACTGGGCCTGCACAACCTTTTTTTCTGGTGATGAAGCACCAAAACGAAAGAACTCGGCTTGACTTTCAAATGCCTGACTGAATTTACAGGTATAAACTCAGACACTGAATAAAAGCATGTGTTTACTGCTAATGTGAGCATATGTTAACTGGAAGTCACTCCAGAGCCAGATTATTAA
This sequence comes from Apalone spinifera, assembly GCA_030068395.1. Taxonomy (NCBI): domain Eukaryota; kingdom Metazoa; phylum Chordata; order Testudines; family Trionychidae; genus Apalone; species Apalone spinifera. Next base: position 56,810,275 of record CM057846.1, on the reverse strand, counting down.
TGGGATTTAGGAATCTAAAGATGCAGAGAGGTGCTTAGTGGGATTTTCAAAAGTACATAACTTGCAGTGATGAGCCCTATTTTGATAGTCACTCCAGGCCAGATTTCTAAAGTGACTAACAACATAAGGTATAATCCTCCAGTTTCTCTTAATGGGACCCATGGCCTCTACAGCACCCCATATTACAAGCTGCCCCTCCATAACTGAACAGGTTAAGTGTTGTGCACATCCAGCACTAATGACTGCATACATAAAATTACATACATATTCATTCTAACTCCTGACAGGTTGGGAACATTATCTGTAATAAAATTCTGAAATAATGACTGCATTGTAAATCAAACCAAGGAGAAAGGAAAATATTAAGTAATGCATAGATTAAAGAATTGTGTATTAGAATAGGCAAGTATTATCCTTGATCTTCTGTGTAATAATACACAGTTATCTTTTAATAATTATATATACATGTTGCGTATGTCACTATATAAGCATCTACTGGGGGCAATTGTATACACAACATTTTTTCATAAAGACCATTCAAATAATGTTTGGAAATATCACCGTAGTTTTGTTAATGTTCTTAAAATATTAAAATTTCTTGAAAGTGCTTTGGATAATTAAAAATGGAACCATTAGAATGTGGTAGAGGGCTACATCGAATGAAGATACAGCTATTGGGTTTAAGAAACAAGAATAATCACTAAAACTGGAATTTTTAGGGCCCTCTGAGATCACCCATTTAGTTTCACTATGGTAGATAAATAAAGACAAACTGTAAGAGAAAAAAGAAATAAATAGCATATTTCCCTCCTTGTGTCTAGCAATTACTTCTGTTGAAGAGGTGACTTCATCATTTTCTTGCACTATTTGTAATTCTAGGACAATTGCCAATGACACATTTTCTCAACTATTGCAAGGCATCATTCAAGCCTTATTTACACAAAAATTGCCAGAAAAAAACATTCACCTGAAATACAGTCACCTTTTCTCAGTGGTCAATGCTACCCATCAGAAGTGTTTTTTCTTATGGCAATTAATAGGAAATTGCCACCATCCATCATTTTTAATACAACTGATATTCATATCCACTGGGGAAATATATGAAAGACAAACACCCGGATTACTTAAGGTTGATCTCAAGGTCAGTCAAAACGATCCACAGGAAACATTTACAGGCAGCTGAAATTGCTTATAATTTGTCAGTAATCTTTTGGAGCAGTCTATTGTAGATAAGTTGTGTCTTGATAATTTGGAGTGGCCAATATGAGTTTTGATTCAAAGAGACAGGCTTTGAGTAGGTTAAATGAAAGAGAATGTGTTTATGTAATCTTAAGCCTTGCAAGGCAGGGAGATCAGTGGTAGACATCTCCCAGTGGTGCTCTCTTACACTGTGTGGGTTGATGCTCCAGTTTGATTTAATACCAGATTACAGAGCCATAACCTTGTACTTCTGTTTTGTTTACTGAAAAAAGTACAGTGTTTTGAAAATATGTCACTTGAGTGTTTTATAGCAAATCTGTCAATTGAACAGATTTAAGAAAAGTTGCATAGTTAAACCATAACAAATGTATAAATTGAAGGTTCATCTGTTTTTCAGTGTGTTTTCAAAATGTCATTATTTTTCCCATATGAGATGATGCCCCACTGCAGTAAATGCCTTCAATACTGGAAACAAGACTCTACATACAACAGAATCATCAAATTGGTAAGGCAGGAAAACACATTGAAAATTCAGGAGCATAAACTCCCAAGTACAAAAATAAATATGTAATTTTTGTTGGGCTCAAGAGAGGAGGGATTTATGGATGAAATCACCCAGGGAGTTAAAATAACAGTGAGAACAAGTATTAATGTAGTGAAGCAGTCAACCAGGGTTAAGATTAAGAGAACAGAACTAGAAGACATTTTCTTACCCTCCCCCCCTTTTTTTTAGTAATGGTAGCATTTGTCAGCCATAAAGAAGGATAGTGTGAGATACAATAGAGATTCAAAGTTTTTAGACACTACATCCTCAGCACGCAGAAATCAACCTTTCACAACTTCAGTGCTTTTTGGAATCTTTCCCCACAAGTTTTCTTTTAGTTACATGCCTAGATACCACAACAATGGGAAATTTAGAAATGTCAAAAACAGACTTAAGCCATATATTTCAAAATAACAAGGTGAGCATCCACACTACCAACCTTTTACCAAAATAATGGGCTTGTTATTTTGAAATAACTCCTCCTTATGAAGAGGAAAAAGCTTCTTTCGAAATAGTCATTTCGGGCGTTATTTTTTCAAAATATCTTATTTCAAAATAACCTAGTAGTGTAGACATAGCCATATATATATTAATTGATAGGCCATTTTTTTAAAATCTGGAAATATTGAAATCTTTGTTCAATATTTGTTCAAAGTGTAGAATTAATTAATAATGTTCTATGTGAAAGAGACAAAATATACAGGGTGAAACCCACTCCAGGACATATACATCTATGAAGGCCTTCACAGGGATGAATTTCAATTGTAAATGCTTTAAAAAACAAACAAACAAAGACCAAAATGTCCCCAGTCATTTTAGTGATTAGTTTTTTGTATTTCTTTATTTTACAGAAATAACATCCAGATTTCCATCTTTCTCCATTTAAAATGCCAAGTAACACAGCATAAAATAGGCAAACCTCCTTTTGTTCAGGGAGCAAACCATTAAATAATACTGCTTTCACTGCATCCCAAGGACATCCAGATAGTGTGATCCCTCAAAACTCACTTGGCTACTCTTTTGATTGAATTGAATAAGATTCCTCCTTCTCTATGGGTTCTTGTTGAGTCACCAAGACTTCTGCAATTTTAATTTTTACCCTCTTTCTTAATGGAAAATAAGAGTGTATTAAGGGTATGTTCTCTCTCAACTGATACTGGTGGATTTTCTGTACATTGAATGAAGTAAGTTTCAGAGAGCTTGCATATACCATGTAACTAACCTGCCAGTATACTTACATATTTCAAGTACAGTGACATCATCTTTCATTGATTACTGCTGCAGCTGCTTTGTTTCCCTTTGGATGGCTGATATTTTTTAGATATAGGACTCTTTTCAATATTTATTCGCATTCCTATTAAATATTTCTACCTAAAACACATGTTGGTGAAAAGTTTCAATGTAAGGTGTCAAACCTTAATCCTCTAAGAGTAAAATTCATTTCTATGCATAAGGTTAGCAGAGAACCTACACATCATTTAAGTACCAGTTAAACTCTGTTTTGAGTGGCAAAGTGGGAATTAAGTGCTGACCCTCTGCACTGAGGAGAATTTTAATACTTTACTTGTCAAGCAACAGTGGTATTTGCTGTCACAAGCCTAAGTCTAGAGAGTAAAAACTCTTTCTCCTTGCAAAATATTCTCACTTGACTTAAGCAAGGATTTCACCATAGCTCTTTATATCAGCAGCATGATTGCTCCTGTAAAAGAGTGATTGACAAGCTCGGTACAAGACCAGTCAGAACTAGAATTTTTGCATAAACTCATAAGATAGTTTGGAGATTATTACTGTTATGAGGGAAGAAGCCTGAGCCTTTGTCTCAAATAGGGCTGGCAACAGACTTCACCAAGCCCTGGGCAGCGTGAGGTGGACTTGGCTCTGGACCCCCCAGGACAGGCAGGGCCTTGGGCTAGAGGGGTGGTGCTAGCGACTAGCAATTCCCCCCCAGATAGCCATCAGCACCACCCAGACCACACCATACAGGGCTCTGGCAGTGATTTTTGAAGAGGCCAGAGTTCCAGATGCTGCTGTTGTGGTAGCAATGATAAGGTCCCAAAGCCTAGGGCCCTTTTAAATCACTGGGTCCTGGGGCAACTGCCCACTTTGCCCCCTCTGTTGGCAGCCCTGGTTTTGAAAGCCCTCTCTCTTAACAATCCTCAGTATCTGAAATTTGTCCATTAAACAGACAAATAAATGAATGTATGGTAATTAATAAAATGCAATCAACCCCCCCAACTCCATCTCCAACTTGGCTTTGCTCACCGATGCTTCTCTCTCTCTCTCCTCCTGCTAATCCTCCTTCCCCATTATCTCTACCTTTACTTTGTTAAAGGAGACCCACATTATCTCTACTTCTGGAGAGCCTTTGGGGGCACTTCTGTAACAAAACAAACTGACACTGGGATCTGATGTTGTAACAAAGAAAGCAAACTCTTTGACAACTCCAGCAACACTGCAAGTGATATTTTGGTATCTAAGCCAGAGTATTGCTGTGACATCTACTTTCTAATTAAGGCTTCTGCCCTGCAATGAGGCCTCAAGTTCTCAGGCCCATGCATCTGTATAGAGTCCAATTTAGATAATCACTTAATTTCAGGATTAGTGTCAACAGATGAGACAAACTATGTGTTAGAATGAGAAGGGGATGAAGGAAGAGACAAAAGGAAATAAATCAGAAAGAGAAAGCGGAGAGGGCTATATAAAATAACAAAAACCAGGAAGCCTAAAGGAAGTATGGGACTGGATCTAAGCATTAACAGTCTTTCATATTTTATTTCAATCCTTTTAAATTAGAAATTATATTTTTGGTAGAACAACAGGGGAAATATGAGTTTCATTAAACTTCAGTGGTGTGGCACTCATAGCAGCTTTGAACCCCGGTACAGTTTGTTTTAAAGACTGGTGAAGAATTCAATAGATAATTTACCTCTGTTTCTTCCAAAAATTATAGTAATTGGGACATTTTATAACTGCAGTAATAAGGTACCTTAGGCTGTATGTCCCGCTGAAATGTGGCCATTTCTCTGGAGGATGCAGCTTTCAATCTTTAGTTTCATTCATGTATGTTAAAGCATAAAATCTCAGCATGTCTCACACCCTGTGGGGTCTAATCACCTGGGTAAACTACATTTTAAGCTTCAGGCACTATGTTATATAACACATTCAAAAAGAAAATTTGGAGCCAAGTCTGAAAAGCTGGTCTAACAATATAATGTAGATGTTTTTTAAGGACTTATGGTTAGAGATGGAGTAGTTGAAACATTTATCTGTACCATGCACCTGATGTTAGATTGTGTGTGAACAGCTGTTTCTGAGCAAAATGGGCTAATTTCTGACTCAATGTAAGTGGGTGCTAGCCTAAAGTACTTTACAGAATTGGGCACAACAACTCCCACAGAGGTAGAAAAGGAAAGCAGCAAAGGGAAATGTGGAGTAATTTAATAGAAGATTGAAATTTTAAAGCATTAAACATGCCAGTAAGCATCCACTCAGTCTAATTACAGTGAAAGAACTAAACATGCAGCAAAGAAGGAAAGAAATTATGAAAAGGGTTAACACTGTTGCAGTGTAAAGGCTTAGGAACACATTATTTGCCATACAGTACATACAAGATTGCCTGGTCCCTAGCCTAACAGGTAGGACCTGATGTCCCATATTATTTCCCAGGGTATTATATAGGGGCTCAGAATTATTTGCCCTAGCTGGAGGCTATTAGCATGAAGTTATTGAGCAAATGGTCCCATAGTAACCCAGGGAAGCATAAGAACACATCCTCCCAATGAAGCAGTGAAATTATTTCCTTCACCTCTTTGGGTTTTACCTTTTGTTATAGTTTGTGTAGGTGTGATTGAGTCTGAGGGGGAAAACCTGGGGAAAATGCTTATGAAGCAGTACCAGGTGAGAAAGAGACTAGATGAGAGGAGGATGAGAAGAATAAAGTTGTAACTAGTAGAGGAGGTTGAGAGAAGAGTCAGAGTTTTTTAAAAGTTGGCTCTTTCCCAAATTTCTTTTCTTAAATAATAATAGGAGCAGCACAAAAGTTCACGGAAAAAAAAGTCGTCTTGGTAGCCTGCTAGGGCCAGCGAAGGTCTAGAACATGTCAGATTGTCCTCGTGTTTCACAACACTACTGTCTCCTTTATATTTCATAATGTGGGAACTGACTCCTGGGGCTCCTTTTTTGGCCCACTTGTTTGGGAGTTGGCTTTCCTTGAAAATTGTTTTGAACTATGGTTATGGACATTTTTTGTACAGTGCCAAGAAGTAAATTAATTCTGGCATCTTTTTTTATCCTCTGGGTAGGCTGAGACTGAGAACTTTCACAGCCACCAGGTTGTCACATGTGTTGACTAATAGTCAATGGTAATCTAAAGCTCATAAGAAATCTCTGAAGTACCTGTAATGTATTAAAAATAGAAGTGGCTGGTTAGGTAGTCAGAAGTATTTCAGGAACATTTAGGCTACGTCTACACTGGCGTGCTTTTGCGCCAAAGCTATGCAAATGAGGCT
>CM057846.1:56768222-56788298 GCA_030068395.1 Apalone spinifera | reverse complement strand
CCCCCCCTTCCAATATTGCCCACCTCAAAGCTATGATGTAGGAATTATTTGGGGGAAGCTCTATGGAAGCCTGTGTCATAGAAGAGATCCAATTATCACAGTCGTCTCTTCTGTCCTTGGGTTCTATGAATCTAAGTGGCATCCACATTTTGCATTCCCTCATTCAGTGAGAAATACAATAGTTCCATGGCTAGGGTTCCCAAGTGGCTGTGGAGCAGGGAGGAAAATTTTCTTCATACTATATTAGTAAATCTTGTGTGTGAAATGATGTTTTCAGTTTTCCATAATACAGTTTTATTTATAATTGTCATCCTATTAGTGTAGTATGTTAATCTTTCATTTTCTCAAATATTTGTATGTTGCTTGACTGGAAATCATTAGCATATTAAAAACTCCCTTTCTATAGTGTTTGGCAGAGTAGGCTTATTGTGCTGAGCTAATTGGTAAACTAAATAATCCTAGATATAAAAAAGAAATCAGTATATGTATAGGAAAGTATATACTGTATACTGTAAACATTTTGTGCATAGTTTAAAATGAGATATCTGTTGTGTGTCTACTTGAATCTAGCTATTAAAAATATTTACTTTATTAGGCAATTGATTGTTGGAATCCTGTTCACCCATCCAAAGAATACTATTTAAATTGCATGCTATTTGTCAGGAATTAAATGACTTCCATATTGTGACATAAATTATTGTTTTGGCAGCTGAAGAAGATACTTAACAAGTCAATGTTTGCCAATGGTTAACTCAGCTAATACAGCTATCTCCTATTTTAAATAGACTGGGAATTGTGGTATTATACTACTATATGCTAGATGCTGATTATGGAAGAAGGGTTTAGTTGATTCCTTTTAGAATTGATGGGATTATAACATGTTTTATGAAATAACTGATGATTTGGTATGGCAGCTCAGTTACTTAGTAATAGAGAAACAAATGTTTTCTATTACTAAGGACTAGTTTTCCTTAAAATAGTAACTCAAAGTTAATGTTATATTGAAAAAGCTTGCTACTTACAAGCTACTTGACCTGTCGGGACTGTGGTCTTGGTCTAAAGAGGCAATTGTTCTGATTCAAAAGTCCAGCTGTATCACAGGCTTGGTCTATGGTGTTAGCCAAGTCATATGATCTCACTGTGATGCAGTTTATGGATCTGCAAAATGGGTATAATAATATTATCCTACTTTACAAAGATGTTTTAAAGTTAATTAATTGATGTTTGTACTGAAGTGCATTGAGATCCCTCAATAAAGCGTGCTCTGCAATTGCAGAATATTAACTATTATTACAAGCAAATTGTGGCGTCTATGTGTCTGACTTTCAAATATTCCCATAGGTCACATTTTCCTTTGAGAACACCTTTATCAACAAAACATATTCTTAGGCTTTGAATGATCAGATTTTTATCACAAAATGTTGATAAACATCACAATACACATACACACACACACACACACAAAATCATTTCTAACCATAATAAGTAAGAAAAATGCTGTTTGAGAACTTAGAGTTGAGTGAAATTCAGTAAAACTCCAATAGTTCGGCATCCAATAGCCCGGCACTCCTGATAGTCCAGCATGAAAATGGCAAGAGCCTAGTGAGTGAGCTTCAGCAAAAAATGAGTCACAAGGTAACAGTGGCAGCAGCTGAACTGAGCAAAAAGGCTAAAAAAGGCTTAAAAAAATTAAAACATTACAGTATACTGTATACAGTATGTACAATAAAAAGGGTTAAGAACACTTTATATACAGTATATAATATATATATATATATATATAACCTGCTTATAGTACCTGCTGATAGTCCGGCATATCTAATAATCCGGCACCACCTACGTCTCATAGGTTCCGGATTATCGGAAGTCTACTGTATATTTACTCTTGTATATTTTGATGTGATAGACAATTTATGTTTTAATGGCTATGCAGCTTTAAGTTTTTGAATCTGTCATGTCATTAAATTGTTATTGTCTGAGCCACTACATTTCCTGCAACACAGTGTGATGACGCATTGGGGAGCCCCCAACCCTGCACCCCCGTCTGCAGCCAGATGTGACTCTCAGTCAGCCATTAGCGTAGGAGGCTTTATTGATTCTCAGGGACACAGGCGATGGTAGCAGGATACACTGAGAGCACTAATCCTTCCTGGGGCGAGAGGTTCAAGGACCCCTGAATCCTCCTGTCCTGGCTCATCTTCCTCACCCAGACTTTCCCTTCTCACAGCCACTTGTCACTCACTCCCCCCAGGCAGCTACACCTCTTCCTTTGTTCAAACTCCTTGCCCTGGCCAGGTATGAAGTTGCTGGGCCACTGTCTACATGTCTTGGCTCAGGAGACCCCCATCCCCCTCTGGGCCCTGCACAGACACAGACACTCCCAGAGTCCCTGCAGAGCAGCATAGGATCACAAAAGCAGACAACACCCCCACTATGTCACACAGAGAAAATTTAAATGGATACAAATAAAAATCTTAAAACTTAAAATATTACACAAGTTTAAACATTTAATTGATCTAAAATCTTTAAGTACATAAAACTAAACATTAATATCTATCTAAATTATACAGAAAATTGAATTCTGCCAACCTTCCTCTCTCCTGTGAGATAGAAAGATAGATCTCTTCTGTAACTATGCATTAATTTGCCCTAGTGAAAAATGTTGCCTTCTATTCATCCAGATGCCCCTCGAGACCTCCTTAGCTGTTAACATCAAAGATTTAAAGGCGTTTCTTCTGCAATACATACACTTTTATGAAAGCTAACTGTTTGTCAGGATTTTTATTGACCACAGTTTTCTTTATTAAAACTGTGGTTGTGTGATTGTAATTCTAGCTCCACCCAATCTCCACATACATTTTGAGATGTGCAAACCAAGCAATTATATATTTCTAGCCATCTGCCATGCATATTTTAAAACGTATTTGTTTAATGGATTAAATATTTTTCATCATATACTGTTGGTGGAATTCCCAGGTGGTAAGGTTTGTAGAACAGGTGATGTTTCAAAAGTCTAACCCAGAAGGCCCCTTACAGTATATTTCATTAACCTTTAAAGTTTTTTTCTAAGTCTTTTGCCCATTGTTCATCAGATGTACAGCCCAGCTGTTTGTCAGATCAAGTCAAACTAAAATGTTGAACAATCCTTTCACATAGATTCAAAGAGAAAGCAAGGTGTGTTTAAAAAATCACTTCCAGTTATACTATTAATCTTCCTCTTTATCAGATTATAAAATCCACTGGATAACTAACTAGAGTCTTTCACTTCCAAAATCATCTTGCAGGGGCAAAAGGACCATTCCAGTGAATAAGTCTATCATATCCAGCCTATATATCAACCAACAGGGTTTCAAGGCTTGGAAAGTGTGAAAAACAGAGTAAATAGCATTCTGGTCTGATTAATCCTATGAAAGGAAACAAATCAATAACACAGTCACTAGCAATATCTTCCTCCAAATCAATGGGCTGCTTCTTGAATTTTATCCTCTTTGACTTGTGCTCTTTCTTTCTATCCTTTACTTGCCATGATTTAGGGCCAGGTTTTTTCACAAGATTCTTCTCTGTTTCTATTTCCTAGAGACTTTCCCCCTGGACTTCTCTTCTTTTCTCTCTCCATGCTGTCCTTGTGTAATCTCATCCACTCACAGGATATTAGCTATCATCTATATCTCTATGCTGATGCCTATTTGATCTATTTTTCTATGCTTGCTCATGTGTCCTGCAGCCACCTCATGCATTTCTGGTTGTCTCTCCCATCGCATTTGCTCTATTACCAACTCAAATTGCACAAGTTAAAACAGGGCTATTCAACATGCGGCCCGGCTCGTAGGCCACCTGTGGCCCATTTGCTTGCAGCGCGTGATGCAGTTTGGGTTTACACGGGGCTCAACATGTGGCCTGCGGGTGGGAGCCAAAACAAAAAAGTAGTCAATATAATGGTCTTCTCTTGATATGCATTTTAGTAGTTCAGTTCCTGGATTGCTCATTAAAAGTGCTGTCATATGGGTGGAAATCAGGTAAATATTGCATTTATTAATATCAGCAGAACTGACTTAAATGGGGCTCGTGTGTCGTGTAGTCTAGTCTTAATCTTTGTATTCATGCCCATCAGTGTGAAAAAAGCTATTTGGATATATTTGCATATATATTTGCATGTATATGCAATCACACTTAAGTTGCAGCCCTCGGCATGTGCTATAGGTATCATTATGGCCCCTGGGGCTTCCAAAGTTGAGTAGCCCTGGGTTAAAACAAAACTCCTTGACTTCTGTGCAAAATTCTACCTGCCCTTTTCCTATCCTGTCACGTAGGGCAGCAGTTCTCAACAACCAGCATAAGGACTGCAAACCCCTGCCTGCCACGGCCACAGCACTCAGCCAGGCCACACCCCAACTGCTAATGAGTCCTGCCTACTGGCGAGCTCCATTCCCTATGAGGTGTGTGCCTGCACATGCACTAAAAATTCTCCTTCCACCCTCCCATTGTGAGTGGCACTGAGGGCTGCCCCGTGAGCTGCAGCTGGAGCCAGGTGGGTGCTGTGAGCCCAAGACATGCATGGGCTGAGTGACCTTGTGCCTCTAGGCCCCAGTTGTTAATGGCCTAGGGGAGGAACTCTCAAGCCACCAGAAATGTGTGCCCACCCCTGTCACTTGTGCCACAGACACTGCAGATCCCATGTGTGTGTCGGTGGCTAGGCTGTTGCCAGGCCTGGCTGGGCAGGGGTGGGGGTCTCTTCCCAGCCGTGAAAGAGCAGTTTGCTGCAAGGCGGGACGGCCACATGGAGCCTGGCACAGCAGCCTTAGAGCAGCCGCAACCCAGGCAGCCATGCTCAGCTGGTGGCTGGGTGGCAGCGCAGGGCTAGTGAGGGGCAAGGACAAGCAATGAGGGCTCGGGGTGCAGGGGGGGGGTGTCTAGGAGTGGGGAGGTCTAAGAGGCAGGGCTAGTAGTGGGGGGGGGCTACTGAGGCAGGGCTAGCACAGGGGGCTCTGCAGATGGGCTAATATTGGGGGCTGGGACTGGGTGGGAGGCTCTGGGGTGGGTGGGTTGGATGTAGTGGGGCTCTTGAAACAGGAGGCTGGCCCTGGGGATCTGATAGTGGGATGCTCTAAGGGGTGGGAGACTGGCACTGGGGGGCTCTGAGTGTGGGACGCTGGCACTGTGGGGGTTGGGTGCAGGGGACTCTGCGGTAAGTGCCTGGCACTGGGGGGTAATGGAGGGGTGGGGGGGCTCTAGGAGTTAGGGATAGCACTGGGGGACTCTGGAGGCAAGGGCTTTTGGCAGACTGGTAACATTTTATATGTATATCCGCATATTCATTTTTGCAGAATGAATATGCAAATAAAATGTTACCAGTCTGCCAAAAGTTTTTGAATGGGTTTGCTAGTCCCTGGTATCAAAAAAATCGGGAACCACTTACTTAGGGCATGTCTACACTAGGAATTCGAAATAATAACCTCTGAAATAACTATTTTGAAATAAGTTTATTCCCAAAGGAAAGCAGGAGTTATTATTTTGAAATAAAGAACCCCTTATTTCAAAATAATGGGCTTGGTAGTGTCCATGTTCTGATTGTTATTTCGAAATAAGAGGAGTTATTTTGAAATAACTCCCTAGTGTAGACCAGGGCTTGGACACTTACACAACCCTCCTGGTCATCCTAGTTCACAAAAATGGTGTTATTCTTGACTCTTCTCTAATTACATCCAAGTTGTTACCATCTACTATCACTTATTCAGCACCTAAATAGCAGTTAGTGGGGCTATAATCCTTGTCCGGACTTTGCAGTAGTCAAAAAGGGATCTCTGCTGCTATGAAGATCTCCTTTTTTGACCACTATATGGATCATGTTACTTATGACTGCTGATCTTCCAGGCTCTGTATAGCTCTCCTCCAGTTTACCCCCTGCTTTTGTGTTCTCCCATAGTACCTTTCTCCCTCCATCCCACTCCACCACTCCTTTTGACTTCTCTTCCTTCCATTTTCATTTCTGCCCTATCCACTCAGAATGCCATTCCTATCTCAGCATGGTAAGTCTCCTCTACCGTCTCTTAACTCCACCATGAAAATTTATTTCTTACTAGAACCCCACAGTCAGTAATCCAGTTCACCAAGAATCTAATCACTCATCTGGTTTTTAAACAAAGCTCTAAAGTAGATGCAAACATTCCCATCTTGGATTCCAAGGAGGTCTGATTATTGTTTTTGCCAATTTAAACTGTTAACTCTTTGGGGGGAGGGACTGTACATATATCTTCTGCTTTGTGTAGAATATCACTGCTTGACACACAGTAATAATCTATTTTTTATTTTTGAAGCATAGAAGTTGTGTACAATAATTTAAATGCATAGTAGAGAAACTTGATAGAACAATATGTTGGGCTCTAAAAGGTTAGCAAAAGTACGTTGAAGGCATTCATTGTGCTCTAGGTAGGCTATGAACTAGAAATCATGCTACCCTGTATGAGCATGGTATGCAAGTAAGGAAGGCTAGTACAATTACATGTCATCATCTTTAGCTTTTGCTCTAACAATGAACCTTATTGCACATTTAAATCAATGAAATCAGCCTGCATACTTTTTAATGGGTATTTCCTTTTTCAAAATTCTGAATAGAGTAGCATTCTGAACATTATTTTTTTGATTCAATACCAGCATTTTACTTGATCTTTACAAAAGTTTGACCTCAGTCAAAATAGAGAGATTGAGCAATTGTTAAAGCAGTGTGTTGTTTGAACAGTTAATATTATATTCATTCTATGAAAATCCTAGATCTCTCACACAAGTAAGGTTGCAAAAGCCAAGAAATACATATCCCACCACTTTTATGATTTTGAAAACCATTAAATAGCAAAAAAGAAAAAATATATGTTTGAAATGCAGCCAACTAGTCAAAAAAGGGGACTCTGTTTCTTTAAGCTAGGGAGAAAAATAAAACCCAATCATTCCAAATGTATTGCTTTAGTCATCTGGTTTCATTCTATTAATGACCTTTAACATCTGCAAAAATATTGTGAGAAGCTAATTTTGTTTGTACTGAGGTGGTGCAGAACAGTTTCTGGCTGTCATTCTAGGATGTGCTATAAAATAAAATTGTCTTTCTGGGAGTCTGACAAAAACCTACTGTACAGGTCCAGTTTATTTACAACAGCCTAAAATGAAAAGAAAACAGAATTTTACAACATGCCAGCATTCGAAAAATGAGCAGTATTTACACATTTATAGACTTTTTAGTAATAGGGTTTCAAGATAGCCAGGAAGATTATTAGGTCAGTTTTTTATTTGTGGTTTTCCAGAAAAATCTTAAGAAGCAAAAACTATTTCTCAGCAAATGTTCTTCTCTTAGACTGTGAAAAAGCATCTCCACTATACTGCTTTTCAACAACAACCTCTTTAAAGCAGAGCTGTGGTCCCTTCCTAGTGTGAAGCCACACCACTACAAGGGGAGCTATTGCCTCTGAGGCACATACTTCCCCATGTTCTTGACACAACCCAGAGAGAAGGTAAAGGCTGCACCATCCTTTACAACGATAGACACCTTAGCTCCTGTATGCATACCCATTAATGCTAGGACTGCCAGATGGTTTCAGCAAAAATACCGGACACACTTGACTTACATCACAATCTACATTACATCTTATTTAGAAAATACCAGACATTTATATTTTCTCATTTATAATTTCTCAATTTGTTTCCCGAACAGAAAGCTCAAATACTGGACTGTCTGGTTCAAAACCGGACACCTGGCAACCCTAATTAATACCATGGCTCCTCTTCCTTTAGAGCACGCCAAGTAGCAGAACTCATCCTCTTCTGAGACTAGGAAACTGCATTGTGACTAGTACTTAAGTGAGCTCCACACACACGGGATGGGAACAACTTTTAGTCATTTGGGTTGGTGATCATGAGAAATCTCATGGGCTATCCAGCCTCCCGTATTGGACATTTGGACATTGTTGAAAGCACGGAGCCTTCTGAATATGATAGAGACACTCTCGTTATATGATGAGGGAAGAGATGGATCTTCTAGTCGGGCTAGAAATGTTTTAATTTCACTAAAAAAGCAATTTAAGACTCCCCCAAAATTACACACACTGTGGATTGTGAATATAATTGGATAATATTTCTGAACATTACATCTTGCTTCATTCTAAGCCTGATGCTATTCAGCATGTTCATCAGTAATCTTGGAGTAAACAAAATGTCAATGCTGACACAATTTTCAGGTGACATAAAAATTGGCAAATAATGATGAGGATAGGGCAGACATACAGAGCAATCTGGATTACTTGGTAAACTGGGCCCTTTCAAATAAAATGTCTTATCAAAGCCAAATAGATTCATACATCTAAAAACAAGGGATGCAGGCCATTCCTTCAGAATGGAAGCCTGTCTCCTAGAAAGCAGTGACACTGAAAAGTGATTAGAGGACAGAGGGAACTAGCAAATGTACATGAGCTTCCCATGGAATGATGTGCTAAAAGGGCTACTGTGATCCTTGGAACTAGATGAGGAATAGGAGGGAAGTGCACTCTTTCCATATATGACATTTGAGGCTCTTATTGGAATTCTGTGCACAGCTTTGGTGTCCACATTTTAAGAAGGAATTTGAAAAATTGGAGAAGATGCAGAAAAGAGTCATAAACATGACTGGAGAGCTGGAAGAGAAGAGCAGAACAGAGAAGGCTTGATTACAAACTATAAGTATCTCAGCATGAGGAGAAAATCCCTGGGACTAAAGCACTTTTTAATCTAGTAGGGAAAGGCCTGACAATAACCAATGACTGGAAGTAGAAGCCAGAAGAATTTAAAGTAGAAATAAGGCACAATGTTTAAAGAAAATAATTAACCAATGGAACAAATTACCAATCGAAGGGGTGAATTTTCTACTTCTTGATGTCTTCATATCAAGACTGGATGCCGTTCTAGAAGGTATTCTGTAGTCAAGCACAAGCTATGCTTTTGTCAGACACAAATTATGGAGCTCAATACAGGGGTAAATGGGTGAAATTTAATGGCCTGTGACATATAGGTCAAGCTAGATGATCTAATGGTCCCTTTTGGCCTTAAACTCTATGAATCTATGAAGTATGAGCTACAGTCTAATGTTCTGAGGGTGCCAAAAGAGCAGTCTTCCGGTATATCAAAGGGCTAATTGATTTACTTTAATTCTTTTCTTTAGAGAATATATCATGCTTGTCTGTATTTCTTTTAGTAACCAAAAGCCGTTCATTATCCCATGTATCTGAAGATATCTTTTTTTCATTCTGTTCCAGTTCACTAAAGCTTAATCAAAAACATATTTATATAGGAATTATCTGCACATCCTCATGGTATGTGACTTCATGTATTTTCTGCATGAGATTCCACAGAAAGAAATGGAAATATTATAGTATCTGTTACAGGAAGCTTTGGTGAATACCAGTGATGGGTAAAACCTCAGAATTTGGAGGCTTGATTGACAAGTATTCAGACCATTGTGTTACTATTTCAAGTTAGTCTGAAGCAATGGCTATTCAGACCTCTGAAAATGTAAAGCATTGTATACATTAGAAGTTCTATTACATATTATAAGTATCAAAATCTATTGGGCCTGCAAACTTGGGAGGAAAGTCTCCTGATAACAGAATTTATTGTTATGTCATCCCTTATGTTTCATATTTTAGGTAATTCTCAACATGATACAGGATCCTTTCCTGGGGCACATTTTTCCTTAATACACTAGTAACCGGAGTGATGTAAATGCTCCGACACTAGCTTTATATGCTTAGGGCACATCTACACAGCAGGGCAAAAGTCTAATTAAGATACGCAACTTCACCAACGTCAATTGTGTAGCTGAAGTCAAAATAGCTTAATTCGGCTTTTAACACTGTCTACACAGCAGGAAGTCTAAGGGCAAACTCTCTTCCTTTGACTTCCCTTCCTGCTCATGAAATGAGGGTTACAGGAGTCAGAGTAAGAAATCCTCCATCTCAACATTATTTCAAAATAATGGCTTGCTGTATAGTTGCGCATTTCGTAATTTCAAAATAATGTCAGTTATTCCAAAATAATGCTGCTGTGGACGTACCATTAAATGGGCTAGTTATGAAGGTTTTAGGGCTAGATCAGTGATACATAATGAAGTAGCTGCACTTCTTTGGAAAATATACCCCACTGGTTTTAGCTGTAATTTAAGGGTTTAGAAATCTACCAACATCAGATGTGGCACAATTGAATGCATCATCTGGAATATATTTCCTTCGCTGATACCCACAATTGTCATTCCCATAATACTGATATGCTTTCTAAGAACAACCTGCCTATAATCATCCTCTATTTCCTCTCTCACTTAAAAGGTTCAGACTTGATTCAGATATACAAGGCCAGTATTTTATTCAGTTATTTTTCAATACTATATTACTCCTCTCCGTTACTTGATGATGTACATTTCATACATCCTATTAAAAGTTTCTGTTCTAAAAATGTCCTCTCATGTATGTAATTCTCAAATTACAAAATAAGCTATTGTTTCTTCAGATTTCTGGTTCATTATTGTTCCCGAACTTGAGTATTTAAACCATACTCTACCAAATCTATTCTTGCTTTGCAAATTATTTCTTGTAGTTTCTCCTTTTAAGATTCCCTTCCAGGTTTCTCCTTGAAGTTCATGGAGTCTTCCATGACTAAATATGGGATACCTTCAAACAATCATGTAAACAAGTCAGTAAGTAAGTAGGCTGATGAAGGTCAGAAAGGAATTTTCCTCCAGGGTAGATTGGCAGAGGCCCTGGAGATTTTTCGCCTTCCTCTGTAGCATGGAGTACAGATCACAGCTGGAGGATTCTCTGCATCTTGGGGTCTTCAAACTATTTGAAGGCTTCAATAGCTGAGATATCGGCGAGAGGATTATTCTAGGAGTGGGTGGGTGAGATTCTGTGGCCTGCATTGTGCAGGGGGTCAGACTTGATTATTATAATGGTCCCTTCTGACCTTAAAGTCTATGAGTCCATGAGTAAGACAGTGGACAGGATTACCTATGCATTGTACAAACTCTGTCAGTAGTTTAGGCAGTTCAGACTCAGCAAAACTGAAGCACTCGAGTACTTATGGTGGTAAAATATAGATAGATGGGTAGAATTGGCCTCAAATGAAATCCTAATGGGGAGTCTTTCTGCTGATGTAGTAGTTTCCCTAGCCACAGCCACAGTCGCATGGTTAACTAACATTGCTATTCATATGGAAAGGCAGAGCACAGTGATGATTGCACAGACTGTAGATTCTTTGTGCACTAGGTGGAAATTTTTCCTTTTCATACGTCATCAATAACCTGCTGCAGTAACTCCTTGTGCCAAGCCACAAACGGAAACCGGGAAAGAAGACATTATGAAGGAGAAAGCCACGGCTTGGATAAAATTGCATTCTCTGAATGTTTAAAGCAATAAATAATTCAAGTAGAGTATAAAAAAAAATCTTGTGTTTCCCTCAACCTCCTAACTAAGTCCCATATTTATATCAACACATATAATTTCATTATCTTAGGCAATTATTTATTGCAACATCAGTATTTGGGCCACTAATATTTAATATTACAGTATTTATAATAAGGAGGTGGGAAGAACCATGAGAGAGGAGGAGGTAACATTGTGCCTTTGGAGAGACATCATCTCCTACTAAGCATATGCCCAGATATGCAACACTGTTCATTAATAAACTATGCTTACCATCTGTTACGTGATGGTCTTATCCCAAGTAGTGTACATTATTATCAAAAACAACTAATAGTCTTAGAACACCTTAAAGACTAACAAAACATGTAGATGGTACCATGAGCTTTCATGGGCACATCTACATGTTTTGTTAGTCTTTAAGTTGCTGCAAGACTATTTGTTATTTTTTAAGTTTTTCCAGTTACAGACTAAATCGGCTATCCCTCTGAAGCATTATTATCAAGTCACAAGTAGGTCAGTGGGTAATGAGGCTGGTCTTCAGATTATAATGTGGTGCCAGCCAAATAGGTCCAGGAGAAAAGACTCCTATTAACTATTCCCAACCTTGCAAAGCAACATTTATGCATGTGGTTTGGTTCGAACTAACGTGTCCCACTTTTGAAACAGCTGTTGATCGGAGTAACGCGCCGGCGAGATCATGCTAATGAAGTGCGGGATATTTAAACCCCTGCTTCATTGACTATTTCAAATGCCTAAATTTGCATCCCTAGTTCGAACTAGGGTGCAAGTGTAGACATACCCTCTGAGATGTTATTCTGAAATAATGCTGTTGTGTGGACGTACCCTTAGGGATCTCAAGAATTAACTCTGAATTCTCTAGGCAGCAGGCAGATGATAAGTATGAAGAGATTTTTAATAGAAGGAAAAAGGGGCAAGACAGAGAGCCAGCAGTAATGGTTTAGATATTTACTGACTGTTTCATAAATAAGTCCCTTCTTTTAGTCATGTAAGGAGCTAACTTTTCCAGTAAGATCCAGTAGGTAAAGAGTCTTTTAAGAGTAAAGGGTTTCTCCTGTTTCCTTCTGAGCATTAACCCAGTTACTCAGGCCAAATAAATGAGCCAAAATTAAAAATGATCCCCTATGAGAATATTATTGCTTGGTGTTTTTCACCATCTGGAACATCTGCTATTGGACTGTGGCAATGCAGATGTTCCAGGTGAGTGGAAAAATAAAAAAGATCAGTTCTACTCAGGTGATTTATTTATCCCAAAGCACAGGAGTTAAAATGATAAAAACATTTGTGAAAATGTACAACAAAAAATACAGCTTTATGTGAGAATCCTTATCTGTTACCAGAGACAAAAACCTTCTCCAAGCTCCCAGCACCTTTGCAAGCTCCCATGACTTAGCATGGCCTTTCACAGATGAACCCTTTCCACCAGCTCTACCTTTTACCAAACCTGTATGGGGATGAAATACAGTCTGCCTGGACTTACAGACTCAGTCACAGCTGTGCTCACTGTCAGCTACAACTCAGCCTTTCTCCAAAGAAAACTTTCATACAGGTTCCTGGAAATCTTTTACAAGTGTATATGTGTATGTAACTGAAAGTGACTGTCTGCACTGAGTCCAGTGATAGAGATGGATTGCTAAAGTAAACATGGCATAGATCTAACCCAGTATGGCAATTCTATCTATCTAATCTAACATTTGTGTGGGGCACATATCAATATGGCTTCTCAGGATCGAAAGCCCATCAACATTGATGGAAGGACTCCCATTGATGGAAGGACTTCAGTCAGAGCCGGCCCAAGGTACGGGCCAACTGGGCTACCGCCCGGGGCGCCCCATTGTAGGGAGCGCACGCAGGGCTGCTGGCCTGGGTGGGGATGGTGCCGTGCATGCTCCACGTGCCCGGCGTGGCGCCGTGCATGCTCCATGTGCCCGGGGTGGGGTCGCTCATGCGCCGTGCACCCGGGGCAGGGCTGCGCATGCACCAGGCACCCGGGGGTGGAGGGCACCGGGCACCCGGCACCCGGGGCAGGGCTGCGCATGCACCGGGCACCCGGGGGTGGAGGGCGCCGTGCGCGCAGGGGCGGAACTGCGCATGCATCGCGCGCTCGGGGGCAATGCCGTGCTCCCAGGGCCCAGGGTGCACAAATGGCTCAGGGCCCAGGGCGCACAAATGGCTTCAGTTGAATTGGATCTGGCCCTCAACTCCTGAAGGCAATTTAAGGCAGCACTTCTTTGAAGAAAAAGCAATGAGATCTTTTAATAGACCAGTAACCTATTAGTAATTCATGAAAATCTGAGCAGAGAAAATCTGAGCAGAAAGATACTTTGCTGATCACATGGCCTTAAGGACCATATTCCTGTGAATTTGGCTACTATTGTTTCCGAGGTGCTGAGATCCCTCTTGTTTAAATCACAGGAATATTGTTAATATTCTCCATGTTTCTTTTAGCAATATGGGATTTTTCAAAGAATGTTGCTTTTTCTATCCTGCTCCAGACTGAAAGTAAAAAAATGCATATATTATAGATGTTCCTTTCTGATGTGTATGTTTTGTGTAGCAGATAATTAATTGAACACTATTACAGCATTGACTAAGTTTTGATTTGTTAATTCTTTACAATATTGATTGAAATGCTTTGACATCATGTTCTTTCATCTTTCAGCAGCTGACATCTCTTTCTCACTTAACTGCTATCAAGTCACTGCTGTGAATTCTTCTTACTAAATTCACCTGGAAGTTCTTGCATAACTCTTGGCCTTTATTGATGCATTGAACTTCCTTCCCAATAAAAAGCACTAAATAAGAACATTTAAAATAAACTTTTGAATCTGATTGGAGGGCCTCTGTGTTTGAAGTGCTGATTTATTTAATTTATTTATCTGATTCTATTAAAGACCATTGTTACTTTTTTTCAAGAAAACATATTGGATTCTTTGAATGCTTCTTACATTTTGTGCACAATAGCTCCAGGCCTGCAATGTGGTGTCAGGAATAACTTGTACTAGCACAGGTGGGTCTGTGTTAGTGAATTCATATTACAGGTATAATGGGAGTAAGACTGCATTTCTCAGAAGGTAGCAAGTAGACTGTTTTCTGTAAAGCTGGGGTGGGGGATTCAGACCTGGGGGCTGGATGTGGCCGCTGGCTTGCCTGAATCCAGCCTCTGAGGCTCAAGGCCCCTCCCCAGCATTGGGGAGCCCATGCAAGCATTCCAGCTCCTCCCCCTGTGCTGCTCCACTGCAGGGCTGGAGCACACAAATCAATTAGCCTGGGCCCTTCTAGGTTTTGGTGTGGGAGGGGAATGTGGGGAATGTCTTTCTCCTTGTCAGTTGGGGACCACGTGAGTAAGGGTTATTTTTTTTTCTTTGCTTCTCACTTGTGTGCAGCCCCCAACTGCACACCGATCCAAAAAAGATTCCCTACTCCTGTTGTAAAATCAGGTCTCTATGTAACCATGAGACTGTATACACATCAGAAGGAGCCATAAACCCTCCCAGTGAGTGGTTTGAAGCTGTTTTTCTGGGCCTATAAATGTGTAATGTCTCTGGACCTGTGAGACTGGGAGTAACTCCTACTAGAATATAAGGCAGAAAGAGATTCATCTTCTAAGCCACAGCATTCATAGGTACAGGAAAGCTATTACTGGTCCACCTTGGGCAGATGAAATGTGAAAAGCTCTACATTTGGGGAGAGCAGAAAATGTTTTTGTGTAAGGTCATGTTTTTATAAAAACAAAAAACAGCAGCTCTTTGCTGGTAGGTGGGAAGATTGGAATAAGACACAGAAGATGGATAGTGGGCAGCATGTGTCCAACGTACCAAAAGGTGTATGGATAGCAAATCCACACTTCTGTGTGTGGGTGGCTGGGTGAGTAGGTACAAATTTCAATTCATCATTAACTATGCAGTCATGACCTCTGTGTGTATAGATCAATAGATATAGATATATAAATGCATGTAAATATGTGATCATGGATCTTTACAAATTAGTGCCTGGCTAATGGAAATAATTGGAAAAAATTTCTGCAGTGAGCTCAAGGACAATCTTTGCCTTACTCAGGGGATAGTATATGATTTGGGGAGGGGTTGTGTTACACTCCTCGATTGGGTGGGATGTATTCAAGCCTTCTTACGTGTTTTCAAAAAACAGCTCAGCCATTGCGAATTCACCCCATAGAGGTATGTGTTTTTGGAACTGCAGGTTATTTCTAGTATAGGTACCGTTAGAACCTGTATCCAGTTAATGATTAGTGTTGTGTGCATTTTCAGCCATTGATTGCTGCAGATTGATGCATAGCTGTAAGATTAACATCATATGGATCCTACATATTAAATTTTTCCCGTGCCTATAATTTTTTTATTTTCCTAAGATTACTTTAATGGGTATATGATATAAAATTAATACTCTGCACTGCTGGGGTGCCTTCTCTTTGAGGATCTTAGAGAACTTTAGAATCACTATAAAAAATACCCCCATACAGTAGACAAACATTATCCTTATTTTACAATGATATTTACAAAGTTAAGTAATTTGGCCAAGATCTCATAGAAAATCAGTAGCAGAGCAAGGGACTACTATCAGATCCTTTGACTCCTAGGCCTTTTGAATATTTTGAAGATCATAGCTAGAATCTGATCTGGATCTAGATTTCACTTAAATTAATTAAGACCTTGGGGTTCAGAGCCAGTGTTCCATTTTCCAATGGTAGCCATAACGATGGCTATGAAAGCACCTGTGTGAAATGAATGTATGGTAAGTTCCCAGTGGACAAATGCTCATTTCACATTAACCACCATTAAAAAAGGCATCACCTGACAGCTGTATCAGCATCCTTGGAAGAAAGGTCAAAGATTTAAGAGCAGGGAGGTTATACTACCCTTAGATCTCTGGGGAAGGTCATGTTGGTGGTACAGTCTGGAAAATCAATGTGCTGACATTACATCTTCCATGAATGTGACTTCAGGTCAATATAAAAGAGACTTCATTTTCTGAATATGCAGAGCATCTACCTTCTTGACCCCTAGATTTATAAGGTGTCTCAAGCTGAGCACCCAAAATTTAAGGATCAAAATTATTAGTCGCTTTTTAAAATCGTGGCCTCAGTCTTGAAGGCCATTTAATTTCAAGGACATTAACCTTCTTATTTTTTAAATATGTGAAAAATACTGTAGTAAATATTAAACCAATTAGATGGTTTAATGATCAACTTAGCAGGAAGACACATATGTCAAGCAAAACTTAATTGTTCAGTGACTGGCTCATGAAAATTTTGCGATGTGTCACAGGATAACAGGTCTCTGAAGGGGTTAGAGGCTCAGCCAACTTCTGACATGCTCCACCAAAGGAAATAAGGCAACTCAGATTCACTCGGGACTTATTAACTCTAAATATCTGAGAGGCATTTAATTAGGCAGGGAAGCACCTGGGCATGATAAAAGGAAGTTACTCCAGAGGTGCTAGCTAGGAGAACAGCGGGTCATGGGTAGAGAAACAGTTCTCAAACTGGAGAAAGCTCCTAGAGGGAAGGCTTCTGGGGGAAAGTTGGTGAAGGGGACTCACCAGCAAAGGAAATAAAATAAGAATACTTCTGTGTAGGAGAGTTTCTAAAGGAAGGGACTATGAATTCTAAGTCTCAGCGAAACATGGCTCCCATAAAAGACTTTATATCAAGCAACCCCAGAAGCCCTAGATTAGAGGAATTGTCTGATCTCCTGAGGAAAGGTCACAGTTCAGCCTCTGCAGGGAACTTTATCCAAAAGAAAAGACCTTCCCCCAGCTAATGACAAGAAGCTCCTGATTCTACAGAACAGTTCTGGGTCATGAAGGTCTCACTTGTAAGGGTCCTTAGATACCTAGGCTTGGCCCTTTGCTCACCTGGAGGCCATGGAGCAGCTGCAAAGTCACAGGCTGAAAACTGTCTTTATGGGTTATTTTAGGCAGGGAAGAGAAGATCTGCAGAATATGGTGCAGAACGAATGTGCAGAGCTGAATCAGATACAGCTTCCTTCCACCCCTCCATGCCTGGCAGGACTTCATGTGTTGTGCTAAACAAGGACTTTCTGTGGCCACAGAGAAAAGGGCTAGATTTGACTCTCATGAAGAAAAAGATCTGCACATGTTTTACAAGGGAGAATAAGTACAGCAGACTATAGCCTTCCCTCAGTCTTTGTGCATAACCGCCACTGATGTTAATGAGAATGTTGTTCGCTAATAAGGGCCACATCATGACCCAATCTTATCCCCATTTCATAAGTGAGAATACTGAGGTACAGAAAAGTAATGATGTCCAAGGTGGATACTGTCACTGAGGCATGTCTAGACTACATGCCTCTGCCAACAGAGCCATGTAAATTAGACTACCTGACATAGTCAATGAAGCGGGGATTTAAATATCCCCCCACTTCATTAAAATAAAAATGGCCGCTGCTCTGTGCCAGCCCAGCTGATCATCGGCACAGCACGGCAGTCAAGACGCAGATCGGTCAACTGGGAAAGCCTTTGTCGACCGCTCCCTTATGCCTTGTGAAACGAGGTTTACAGGAGCGGTCGACAAAGGCGTTCCTTGTCGACTGATCCACGTCTTGACTGCCGCGCTGTGCCGACAATCAGCTGAGCTGGCTCAGCGCGGTGGCCATTTTTATTTTAATGAAGCGGGGGATATTTAAATCCCCACTTCACTGACTATGTCGGGTAGTCTAATTTACATGCCTCTATCAGCAGAGGCATGTAGTCTAGACATACCTTGAGAGATGGGCAAAACCAGCAATAGAAATTTGGTCTTCTGAGGCTCAGTTCCAAACTGTTAAACTACTTTGCTTGAAACTATCTGTAAACCGGTGGCATTTTAAGTCTGCTCTCATCAAAATAGATGAACATTCCGCATAGACCAATTTTAATCCCTTCTTGGACTTTATCCTTATTAGTAAAACAGGTAGTGACACAAAAACAAGCTTCTGCCTAAGACTTTTTCCACAAACTTGGTTGTTCCTCAGTTTCCCTGCAGGACTTCCTTTGTCCAGGGCTATAGTTCCCTCTAAAACAGGTAGGAGATTCCAAACCCTCCACATTCTGGTTGGAGTTAACAAAATGCACCAGTCATTAAGGTCAATAGTAAGTACTTGAACCTCCATACATGCGGCAAGCACTGGGCATACAGATTACTCAGCAGAAGAATCCTGCTTCCATGTACTAGGCCTTGTTTAGGTCCTTCTTTTCTTTATTTCACTTTTATTCTACACAAATGTTTTTATATGAGCTACAAAAATGTAAACCATAAGTAATACAGTGGTGAGTCAGGCTCTTGGATTCCACCACCACTCTAGTTCCATTACCTAGTAACTATGCTATTTTCTAATCTTGTTATAAAAGATAATCGACTGTCACCAGACCAAGACATGAGAGTTTTAATGCCTCCAAAATCCTGTGGGAAAAGGAGTGGTATAAAGCTCAGAGGCACTCCTTTAACCTTTGAAAATATGGTATTTTTATTGATGGGAATTCCTCTTTGCACTCATAAGCACTACAAAAAATAAAGTAGGTAGCCAGTTAAAATAAAGCCAGATCATCACAGAGTGGAAATCAATGTATGCTGATTTACACGAACTGAGGATTCAGCCCACTAGAATGTTGAAAAGATGGAAGGTGTGAAGTTTGATTCTGTTGTTACATGTATAAGGAGGAATGAAATTCTGATACCTCATTCTCGTGAAAGATTATAACAATCACAGCACTGGTATGTGTATGTTAGAGCATCCAAGGAAGTTCAAAAAGTGAGAATCCTCCTCTCTGCAGTGAATTAAGGATCACAGCTAAAGAAATTACTGCAGGTTCTTCAGTGTTGGTTGCATAATAATATCTTGACACACATTCTCTGGGAAGACAGGCTGATATATAAATGCAGAGAGACAAACAGAAGAAATGCACACATCCCCAGCCTAATCTCTTATAATAGTGGATCAGTTTGAACAAGTTTGCAGTCTATCCATCAGTCAAACACTCAATTGTGAATTTTAATTAAACAAAATTCTATTGCCAAAATTTCATTCAAATGCCAAAACTAGCACTTAGCTGAAACATATATGCAGAATATTTAGTTTTTCTGGTTACATTTCAGTCCAACTGTTCTTAAGTACAACAACTTAATCACTACAGAGGAGTAGTTATAAGGTTGGGAGAGCAGAAGAATGGTACCTCTATTAAATTAAGATACAGCATTTTTAGCTGGTCTGTAAATGACAAGAAATGGAAATACTTTCATTAATCAGCCTTAAATGCATGTTAAAATTATTTATGATGTGCCTACTAATAGATTAAATTACACTTTGATGAAATGCAGAATTTGTTTAAGAGGTAAGCCTTTCTTTAGCATCAGAGTGGAAATATATTTTGGACTGCACCTGGTCTTTGAATTGACACAGTTATCAGAAAACAACTTTGAAAAAGCAATCAATTATTTGCTCTGCAACAGAACAAATATTGTCACAATATTTAATATAATCTTCCATTAAGAAATTTGTAATTATAAAATAATCAGTGAAACAATTGCTGTTGTGTCCCTATCTAAGCAATAACCTATAAAACACATGGGCTATGTCTACACAGGCACCCTTTTCCGGAAAAGGGATGCAAA
>CM057846.1:56757273-56768122 GCA_030068395.1 Apalone spinifera | reverse complement strand
ATTTGCATCCCTTTTCCGGAAAAGGGTGCCTGTGTAGACGTAGCCATGCAGTTTGGCAAACACAGAGTCAAAAAATCCTGTCTGCCTGAGTTCTTATTCCAGCCCATTGCTCCCCCTTACTCATATAAGCTTTTCATAATGTAAAACATTTCTTCATTTCCAACAGATAATACTTTCAGTTGAAAGGTAATTTTTAAAGTCTATTACTTGCATTCTTAGTGAAGAGTACGATGTAGAATTTTGTTCTAATATGCCATTGAAATTGTTTGAGTAGGTACACCATGGAATCAAATACAAAATGTCAAAATGGTTTCTATTAACTATGCACATTTGCACTGCTTCAGTTAATGGGCATGTTTTTGTTCTTCTCCTTCATCTTTGCATCTATAAGATGAAATGATTCAGTTAATGTAACTGAAAAGTACATTGAAAAGGTAGAACAAATTACAAAAACATCAAACCACTATTCCACCCACGTACTTTATTTTATAATGAAGTTTAATAATGACAAAATTGTCTTTAGATTTAAACATCAGTCATTTCTGCAATTGTGGTTAATGTGAAAATCTCACCCACAGTAATGTTTTATGAAAACACAGTAGAAATTGTACATCACATTTTAGACTGAAATGTCATAATGAAACCTTAACTAGATATTATTGAAATATATAGTACGTTAAAAGTAATTTGCCATAACTTGAGGGATTGAAACAGGGACTTTGTCCCCATCAGCATTACAGGTGTGAAAAGGTTTTTTCTTTTTTTATAAACTCTATATTGTGCTTTACCTCCATTATGGTGAGAGAGTCTTTGATACCATGTATCATATAAAATACTGTTGTAATAGCTAAATGACTTGTTTTGTGCTGATGGTGCCATAAAATGGAGAGAGCGAACTCGCACCTCAAATATTATTTTCTCCAAAGGACACAAAATAGATTTGTCTTCCCTTCATTTTAAAGTAAGAAGTCTCCTACCTCTCTAAGTTCTTTATTTGCTACTCTAGCCATATAAGCCATGATGCGTACCAAAAATGTTAGCCCCTGAGTGGGCTGTATTCAGAAGACAACATTTCTGCTGCTTGAAGGTAACAGCTCAAGCTTCTGCACCCAAAGTGATTCAGCAGCACAAACTTTCTTCATTATTACATACGTTCTGCTGCAAGGCGCAAAGCAGGGATACAAGCTTAATTGAAATGGTTCAGGGGAGGTTAAACATTGTCCTTCTCTGGCTGAATGAATTTTTAGATATTGAAATTTAATTTGGGTCAAAGTTGGATTAGCTGCCATGGAAACTGAACTGAAGTGGCTCTTAAAAAATAAATTTAAAAATACCTAGTGTCCTGCATGTTCAGGTTCTGTTAGCTGTCAAGTGAGAGCACCACTCCTTTCAATAAATACATTTAAAGCTAGTTTTCTGAGAAACCTGTTAACTATGAACCTGCATAGTGAGATGAGGCAGGCCAGCATAGAGCCTTCCAAAAAGAAACAGGTCAGTCAACCCTATTGTGTCTGTCAACAATCAGTGCTGTTCCAATAACCTGTCTATTCAAGTGTGCCCCATTACAGAGTTTTTGAGTTTATTTGTTGCTTCTTTATACTTTGCTAATGGACTGTTGTTTTCATCAGTGGTGACCAGTGGAATTCTAGATGTCTTTTGCTAAATTCTCTGGAAAATGTTATCATTGGTCACCAGATGGCAGTATAATATCACAATCCTACATTTTCCCCTATATACGTGAAGATTTAAGAAGCAAAAATGGGTTCAAGTTACTTAGGACTTGTACTACTGATCACAGTGACAGTGGAGAGTTGACACTGAGCCCCAAGAACAGGGCACATTCTGATGTTTTTGCTGAAGAAAAAAACCTTTTGTTATTATTGAGAAGTTGTGAAAACTAATAAAATGTAGACATATTCTTGTAATACGGCCTGTCCTGTGAATTGCTAGTGTCATGACTTCTGAGCAATCAGAGTGCTCTGCACTGAAGCAATGGGCAAATTTATTTTTAAGGGGAAAATATATAATATTATTATTAGAGTGCAACTAGACCCAGATATATATTTATGGGCAATAAGGATGCTTGGCATTTTTTAATATCAGGCCAAGAATAAATAAACTATCCTAGTGTACTTTATTGTATTAGTCATTCTCTCAGGACATTCTTTCCATAGCCTATGTTCTCCTAAACTCTAGTTTAATCTGAGGAATCCTTTACTCAATTATTTTAGCCAGCTAGTTAGACTAGGATATTTTTGTTTCCAACCTATTAATTATGGACTTTTTCATTTCTAAAAGGCTGTATGCTTAAACTCCACACTAAATTTTAAAATATTCGGTCCATCATAACCATAAACTCAAAGTTCCTAGGCTAATACTTGGGAAATCTTTAGGACCGATTTTGCAACACAAAACACACTCTCTCTCCCTCTTTCAGACACAAGTGGCCAACCAGATCTTGACTTTAACTCCACTCACTTCAGTGGAGTTGCAGAAGGCTGTGAACAAAAATAGGCCTAAAAATCACAGGTGTGCTGTAACCTCCCTTCAGATTTAAAGTCCCCCCTCCCCATTGTTTTGCTTTTCTAGTCAAAAGGTTTATTTTTAATGGTAGAAGCATGTAATAGAAAAAGGATGCTCCTAACTGTCCAGCTGTGAGGGTGGGACCACAGATGTGAGAACCAGAGGTGAAAGTAAACAAAAGTTTTTACTGGTTCAGGAGGGGAAGGCACACCAGCCAAGGGAGGTCCTCGTGACCTCCTTATGTGACCGTCTACATGACTCTTCCCTGCCCCAGCTCAAGACCTGCCTGCTCTTCCGCCCCCTATGTTATCTGGGGGGAGGAGGGTCTGTGGATGCTATGGCACCCAGAGGAGCTGCTGGCAGATCTGCTCCTTTCCCTATTGCCCCTCCCATCAGGAAAAGGAGCAGAACTCCCTGCCCCTCCCTTCCCTCCTCCCCTTTGCCCCCCAGTTCTGCTCAAAGTGCATGGTGGGGTGTTCTTGACTGGAAAATCAGCACCTATTTTGGCCAGTGCGTCATGTACTCACAGACTTTCTAACACTGAAATATTTCATAGATTTGTGTTAGTTTTGCTGAACAGGTCATGTCGGGGAGAAAAGATTCACAAATGTCTATTTTTCATTTTGATATTTTCCAAACAAAATGTTTTAACATTTTGAAATTTCTATTCAATTTTTGTAGAAAATATTTTAAAACCCTCACATTCAAAATGAAATATTTCATTTTGTATTGGACAAAACATTCACCTCAAAATGAATTTTTGTGCTCTTTGATTTGATGAAAAAGTCGACAAATTTCATTCTTTAGTTTAACCCAAAACAATTGTCTCAATTTTTAAATTGCCAGCAAACTGCAAAATCTACTATTCATGCCATTTTACTTACGCCTGTTAAAGCTTTATCTTCCATTCCACCAAATGAAGCAGGAGGGGATGTAATTCCTCATGTCACCTGATGGATTAGCTCTGTGAGCAGCAGAGTCCTCCTAGCTTTCTACCAGCTTAGTTCCAGCTGAGACCAAGAAACTTGCACTGTGCACACTGCACTAGCAGAATCATTGCTACTGCAAATTTGTAGTCCTGTCTACGCCAGTGTTTTGAGGAAATTTCTTACCATTGCAACTTAGTCAGGAGCAGCTGGTGTAACCAGGCCACTGATGATTCTAGTAGCCGGATTATCTAAATCTATTCCAAGCAGTCTTAGATCACACATCAGCCAAAACTAGTGTTCTGCTGTTTCCACTGGTAGTGAAAGGGGAAAGATTTACCCCAAAATGTTAGATACAGCTTAAAAGGTGATAAGCTAAGTCCCTTTGACAAAGCCATGAGGTCCCTCACTCAGGGCAGTGTTAGTATTACTCATGTTGTTCCATTGACCTGTCTGTGTGGGGCAAGGAGGCAGCAACCTCTTTGGCTGTAAAGTGTAAATAACAGAAAAAAATTCTGCAGGAAAGCTAATGAAGTGGCTCCTGGGGGTTATTCCCCAGCATATTTATGAAGACTTTGATGCTGTATTCATCCAGCTCAACTTCAGTGTAACACATTATCTCCCCTCATTAAATGCAAGGTGGATTTGCTTGCCATAAATGCACATAGGATGAGCCATTAGCAAGGATTAGATAAAATCCACATCCAAATAAGATCACTATCTGTTGTGTTGAAAAGGAGATGTCTCAGATCCAGCAAGGAAAAAGAAGTTAATGGAACCAGAGTTCCCTGCAAGCGAGGTGCTTGTGTAGCCACTCAGGAGAGAATCAAATGCTGCCCAGCTGATTAGCAGAAGCCCATGTTCGTGTTTCTATTGGTGATGCACATTAAAAAAATTATTGCACACATGGATGGAAAAAAATCCACACATGGATGGAAATGATTAGAGGGAACATTGACTGGAACCCTTATTCACTCTTACATCACAACAGAATTAAGCGTGGTCTATGGTTTTAAGTCAAATTATAGCTAGCTTACTTCCATTATAGCAGTCACCACTGAACATCTTTTTAATCTTTCATGAAAAATGCAAAAAAAGAGAAAACAGTAAAAACATTTGAAATGTAAAGCACTAAGGAAGGCTTTTACTTTAATTACATCCCATATCCCCTTTGCCTTTACTGTAGAGGTTATTTAATAGAGAGAAAGACCTATTTGACCTATTTAAAGACAGAATTACTATTCTTTTTGGAGGGGTAGACAAAGTTAATTTAGACAGACTGTAGCTGTCGTAGTTAGAGGAGACTGATCCCTCTCCATTAAGACAAAACTAGGTAAATACATAAAAGGGAAGAGAAAAGAATAACAAAAATAACAAATGTGTCTGCTATCTTTGATGCTGACTATCAAACTCATGCTGGAGAAACTGGCCCAACACAGTCTTATCAATCACTGTAACACCTGACAAACTTAAGGTATTGCTTTTAGCTGCCCCACAGGTAACAGATTCACAACAGGACTGCAAAACATGTTGTTGTCTTGTCTGGCTAAGCCACACTCTTATTAGAAGCCAAAAAAGAAAGGGAGATAAAATAAGAGAAATAAGGTGGAGAAGGAAAATGACACGTGGGGGAGGATGATAGCAGGAATCCAAGTCTCACATGCAGGATTTAGCTGAAACTAGCGAAGGCTGTGGTCTCATCAGGATGCTCTTTGGCATGGTTTGGTCAGAATATTTTTCAGGATGAGGATGAAAAAGCCCAGTGGTCTCATGTTGTAAGCTGAGGTATAAGAAGGCAGTGGGAGTGGCAGCCATGATGACAAAACTGGCTTTTTACTGTCAGGTTTCAGAGGGGTAGCCATGTTAGCAAAAACAACAAGGAGTCCAGTGGCACTTTAAAGACTAACAAATGTATTCGAGATGAGGGCATAAGCTTTCATGAGCTATAACTCACTTCCTCAGAAGCAGAAGAGAAAATAAAAGGAAAATGGACACAGAAATGGGAATGTGACATCAGTGCTAATTAAATCAGAGTGGATGCCACTTTACAGTCGATGAGTCTTACTCAGTCCCATCGAGTGACTCCTGACCAACAACAGTCAAGAAGAGGGTATAGTCTCATCCCATTTACATTAACCTTTCAAAACACATTTTGGTAATTTCCACTGTAAACGTTTCCTCCCATGTCTAGGATTTTTCAGCTCATCATCTTGTCAGCCCATGATTTGACCATGAGCCTTGCCAACTCTTTATTGAGTTCCAATTAAACTATCCAGGTTGTACCATTCTATTTATCCCAACTTTTACTGAATTTTATAACACATTTTATGGAACAGGCTAATTTGGACTTTTGTTAACCTGGACTTTAGTTGCCCTGGACATCATAGTTAAGCAGGCAAATGAACAATGTATTAGACGTCAAGTGACCAGAATTCATGGCAAAGCCATGCAGCAGTATTGCTTATTAAGACTAATAGGCTGCATGGAAGGATGGATGCTTTTGATAAGCAATTTGAATGAGGAATAGCTGCGATTGTTGTGCACAGGACTCAGGACGGAGCTCCAGGTTTATTGGGAAGCATGACAAAATGCCCAGGATGAGAAGACCAGAAAGAAGGGAGGTGTGAATGTGGAGCAGAGAGTGGTAGGGGGAAAGGAGTGGACCAATGATTTGTAAGTGAGGCCAAAGATCTTCAAACATGATGCAGAAATCATGACAGAGCAGGGCAGACACTGAAGAGGAGGAGAATTTTTGTGTCTCAGACTGTTTGAACTCCTTATTTGGTATTTCCTTGGTATCTTTGATTAAGCCTATTGTGTGGCCTATTAAGTCTATTGGACGGCCTAGAGGAATAGACAATGGACTGGGATTTAGGAGGTGGGGTTTCTATTCCTGGCATTGCCAGTGGCTTGCTGGGGATAAGTGGGAGCAAGTCCAGTCTCTGCCCTGTGTCTCAGTTTTCCCATCTGTAATAGGTCCAATTATGCTGACCTTTTTAAAGCTTTGATCTGTACTGTTAAAAACAAGTTACTATTGTTTTTAAACATGATTTTCATATCAGTCAAAATATCAGTCTGTGAAGCTTGCCTCTCCCATGAGCTGACAACAGAGCCACTGCACCCACTCTGGTGAGTCCACTCAATGTCATAAAAATTTGCATTTGTTTGTAAATATGCCATGGTTGAAAGTTCTGTTCAGTCCATATGTAGGTGTGTGCTGGTCATGGGAATTACATTCCTTCAGTTTACGCATTGCAAACAGAATCACAATAATTATCATCTTTTTGGATCCTGGACAAGGTTTTTATTCATAGATGCTTCACAACTGGATCCATGGAAATCCATTATTTTACACAGCAGAATACATTTTAAGCTTCTATGTTAATATTATGTCAATCACTCCTGCTTCCTTTTTGTAACAACTACACCTTGATTTCCAGTGACTGTATATTCAAATGAAATTCAGAATAATCCTCAGTCTTATTGTAATATGTTCACTATTCTTGGTAGCTAAAGTTGGTTTGAGAATGTTTGCATTTGTTTCTCTAATGGTCTATCTGGCTAAAGTTAAGTTTCCAAAGTAGGACAATGCTCCTGTAGTTAGAATTGGATTTTTTCATGACTGTGAATGTTTTCATGACTGCGAATGTATTCAAGGACTGCATATATCAACTGTTGCAAGTTACTATGTTACTCCCTTTACATCAAATGAAAATCAAATATTGAGAACTGAAACCCCTCAGGACATCCCATTAAACTATTTTGTATGGAAATTAGATAAAGTGTGCAATGGCAACTGACGCATTCTGGTCTTCCTCCTGGCCCTTTGAACTTGAAGCAAAATAAAGAAAAACACATGTCTAAAATATGACTGTTGGCTTTTGATTAAACAGTAAACTGACAGGGACACAGTTTCTGAGACCGAGCAAAAGACAATCACTAGGATAGTCACAACCCAGCATTTATGTGGTGTAATGCTGTACCCAGAACTGTCAAAATCAGATTTGCATAGCAAGAAATGTAGGGGTTTTTTCTTAAAGGAGCCCTTCCTAATGTCATTATATGTAACAGCTTCAACTTCAGCATAACTTCAGAACCCGCTAAACAAATGAGCCAATGGGGCCTCCAATCGCACAAGATAATTTTATAAGGTTGCAATAGTGTCCCAATGGATGTCACTCTGTAACCCCTAGTCTTTTCCTTTCTCTCCTTCTCTTTGTGAACTATCTAAGGTATTTCCAAGGCACCTATTCCCTGGGTATCTAAGTTGGCACTATGTGAAGTGGTGATACAAAAGACCATCCCTGGAGTGGCCAATTTGCCAGCTTGTTCTATCAAAGATCATTCAAAGAGAGCTCTTCGCATTAGGTCACACACAACACTGACCTTGCTAAAACCGCCTGAGATCATGAGCAACATAGTTCCTGTCAAGGTGGCTATAGCTGCAGAAAATCCTCCATGGGGCAATTTCTGTGGGTATCCCACGTAGGGTTCTAAAGTCCACCAGAGGCATTGAGAAGAGTGATTAACTCACAGCTTGCAAATTCTGTTCACTGGATTCTTTTGTTGTTGTTGTTGTTATAAATGAATATTGAAACAGCCATTATATTCCTCTATCTGTTGCCAGAGCCGTTAATCCTCTAATTCGTCATGCTGACTGACTCTTTATCAAAGTCTCAGAGGGGCAGCTGTGTTAGTCTGTATCTGCAAAAACAACGAGGAATCCTGTGGCACCTTAAAGACTAACAGATTTAGCTGGGCATAAACTTTCATGGGTAAAAACCACTTTGACAGATGACTCTTCATTGTCCTTAATCAGAGATTAAATCTGAAAACATACAGCGCAGGGGTGAGGAATCTCAGATGCAAGGGCTGGATCTGACCCCCAGCTTGCCTGGATCTGATGCCCAAGGCTCAAGGCCCCCACTCCTACTCCACTCCTTCATCCCCTCCTGCCTAGACCCCCAGCCCCCAGTCTTCTCTTGCACCCCTCTCCCACTCAGACCCCTCACCCCCAGCCCACTTCCTGGCAGCCCCCTCTCTAGCCTGGGCTCCCCTAGGTTCTGGTGTGCAAAAAAGAACTAGATACATTCAGGGAGGTTAGATCCATCAATGGCTATTAGCGAGAATGGGCAGGAATGGTGTCCCTAGCTTCTGTTTGTCAGGGGCTGGAAATGGATGACAGGAGAGGGATCACGTGATGATTATCTGTTCTGCTCACTCCCTCTCGAGCATGTGGTGTTAGCCACTGTCAGAAGACAGGATACTGGGGTAGATGGATCTTTGATCTGACCCAGTATGGCCCCGATATAGCGAAATCAGAAATTACGTGTAAAAAACAAATTATACTCATTGAGCCATAGGGGAAAAAAATTAACACAAAGTGTACACTTTTTGTTATACAAATTTGGGAAATAATGAAGATTCTACGTGCTTTATGGTTTCCTTCAAAATGGACACTTATTTATAAATAAGTGGCTTTGTAATGACGCGGTGGCACCTTCATAAATCTTACCCATGTACAATGGTCTGTAATACATCTGATGAGAAATGTGGTCACTCTTTCTGGATTAAAAAGAGAGAAACACAATAAAACAAGTTCATTGGCAGGTTCAGGTGGTCACTTAGTATATAATAAAATCAGGAAATGAAAGTGCCCTGTGGCATAGGAAAAAGACCATAAGAACCCTTTTTTAGAGGACACAAGAAAGCATTTCTAGTGTTTCCTATGTTTTCAGCATTAAAAAAAATTAACTGTACCTCTTTTCAATAAACTAAATATTTATTCAAATCTTCAGCTTGTTATTTCTTCATTAGGAAGGTTTCCCCTGCTGCTCAGTGGAATATGTGAGTAACTTTGCAAATGTCAGAAGCACTCAAGTTGAATCAACTAGGGGAAGTGATAACAAGGCTCATAATCAAGTGGAAGTACAATAGTGGCACATTTCAAGCTGAGAAATAATAGATCAATACAGAAGGCTCTTTCCCATGGGATAATACTGCCATTTGTTCTTATTTTGAAATCTGTTTCTACTCATCACATCACAAGAAAAATGAATTTTTGCTTTAACCTCCAATTTGTAGATGATAATTTTAATTATAATCTTAGACCACTGGATATTATTTTGGAAGAGAAATTTTGAATTTTAAACATAGAGAAACTGAGTTTGAAGAAAAGAAGTGTTTAAAAATTACTTGATTTAATTCTGAGAATCTTGCACTTAATACATGCATGAGTTCAAACAATGAATTTCAACAATGCAGTGAAACTGTAAAATGTCTTGTTAGGGAAATAAGAAGGCACGGCAATGCAGAAACTTATTTTGGCATAAGAGAAAAGACCGTGCAATCAAACTAAACATGCCTATGAGCTTTTTATTAAAATTTCTCTTTAAATCTTGAAACCGTATTTAATTTGGGGGATCTATAAAGATGTTACCATTGTGTGATTTAGGAAGAGACTGATATGAAGGCTTTGATTGGGTTTGTGTGCCTTTATACTGTCTACAGTATCTATAAAATCAAAGAGTATTAACCTTGTTAATATTATTTACCACTAATATTATCTCAGGATCCTTCTTCAGTGTAATTATTGGCAAGTGTTAAAGTAAGCTCATTGCTTCAGAATTACAACTCCCATTCCTCTGTCCACTCCTTGTTTGTTAATAAAAGAGTACATTCTGAATCATTGTAGTACTTTGTCATTTCTAAACTGGACTGAATTGCATGTGCAGGGTACTAGTCTTTCTCTATGGCAGCTGCTCAGGAGAGAGTCCAATGCTGCCCAGATGATTAGCAGAGCACCCATACTGTAACAATATGGCTTTTCTGTAGCCATGTTGGAAGGCCTGTGCTAGGCCTGAACCAAAGCCGCCTTCTGCAGCCAGACTGAAGAATAGCAGCCATTACCGTAAGGCCTGGAGTCACATACTCACAGTTCCATCTAAATTGTATTAAAAAGTGTCACACTAGGCTGTGAGGAGGGGACTTTGCCATGATAGCTCCCTCACTGTCATCAGATAAAGAAACAGATCTCAAGATGGGTAAAGAAAACTTAAGTAACACCATTCTGTCTGGCAAGAAACTGCTTATCAATAGAGAATGTTGTGGAATCCTCATTCTATTACACTTTCCTATTGTTTGACTGTGTGATCTCTGTCTGGTTTGTAACTGTTTCTGTCTGTTGTAAAATTATTTTGCTAGGTGTAAATCAATTAAGGTGGTGGAGTATGATTGGTTAGGTCATTTTGTTATGATTGGTTAGTAAAATTATACTAAAATAATTGGTTAAGGGATAGCTAAGCAAGACTCAGGTTTCATTATATAAACTGGGGTCCAAGAAGGACATCAGGAAGAAGAAGATCAGAAGTAACAGAAGGAAGAAAAGGCTGGAAGAAGAC
>CM057846.1:56711292-56724099 GCA_030068395.1 Apalone spinifera | reverse complement strand
GAGCCTCATTTGCATAGCTCTGGCGCAAGATCGTGCCAGTATAGACATAGCCCATGAGTTCTACACAGATTAATACCACGCTCTTTGTATTTTTTTATGTCTGAATGTTGACTTACACAAGGGCAAAAAGGAGGTGTGGTGGGGTGAGAGCAGCTTTCCATTTCTACCTGCCTTATGACTTTAATGCCTTATATGCCTACTGTTGTAACACTTCTGTTAGGAAACATTGTAGGTTCTTCTTGTTCATCCACTCACAATAAATTCAGGATTTTTGTGAGTAAGAAAATATATCCCAGTAACAGAACGCAATGAACCTAGCCTGGTTTATTTCTCTCTCACACACACACACACTCACACACAAAAGAAAGAAAGAAAAAGACATGCATGTGACTGGTCTTGTTTAAAAAAAGTGGTTGTTAATAGGACTATGGTGCTTTCTGCCTCTGAGAGAAGGATGCCACTTAAAAGTAAAGACAAAACTAATTGGAAAACCATTCCCTACTCAATCGCTCTTCTAGCTTAATTTAAGCAACATGGTCATACTTTGATGCTCACTGTTACCAATGACTAAAAAAACCCTCTGGAACTATTGGCCACAAAGAAAAAGAGTATTCTCTTCTTTCGCTGTGTTTAGCAAATGGAATGGCTCTGAAATGAATAATTATAATGCTCATTAGCCATTAACTAACCCTAGTGTAACTCTTGATGATGGTTTGTTAAACATAGCTATAGAAATAAATCCTTAAATGAGAATGAATGTTCTAGGAGTAGATTAGATTTTGTAAATTGTAAACAACTGGTGTATGTCTAATTGTTCAACACCTATAAGGAAATGGGTAAAGACTGAGACAGGGCTGGCCCGAGCCATTCGTGAGCCCCGGGCCTCGGGAGCATGGTGCCGCCCCTGGGAGTGCGACGCATGCGTGGCCCCGCCCCCGGGTGTGTGGTGCATGTGTGGCCCTGACCCAGGGCACCCGGCGCATGCTCGGTGCCATCCCCGCCCAGCCCGGCAGGCCCGCGCAGCGCCCCCTACAATGGGGCGCCCTGGGCGGTAGCCCGGTTGGCACCTACCTTGGGCCGGCTCTGAACTGAGAATGACTCATCAGCCAAATCTATATAGAAATGAGCAACTGCACAGTACTGCTAAAACATAGAAAATCAAGCATATTATAAACCAGGGGTGGGCAAGAAAGTCATTGAGAGCAGGAGTGGCTGTGACTTCAGGGTTAGAGGGTGTTGACGATGATCTGCTTCTTCAGAGCAGATCTAAGCCTCCTTTTGGATGAAGATTAGGAAATTATGTTGTTTGCAACTGGAATGCCTTGGTATCTGCCACCATGGCTGCCACCAGTGGCCATTCTTGTAGCCGGAGCCTCCTTGGTGGTGATGGGGTGAGGGAGCAGTGGCCTCTCCCATAGTGCTGTCAGCAAGGTCCCTGTCCCTCTCTGGAGCTACAAATAGGAGCAGGCGGCCAGCATGATTTCTTTGCCCTCCTAGGGATGATGGGGATCAGGGTTCAGCCCTGGGATGGTATGTGGCAGGCTGTGGCTGTGTACCGGCAGGTTCCATTCCCCAACCACAGGGCTCCAAGCTCTGGCTTCGGTTCTGGGCTAACCCTGCTCCCCCCCACACACACACACACATATCATCCCTGTCTCCCACTGACTCCTCCAGGTACATCCATCGAGGCAGACCCCAGGATCCTACCCTGGTCTCACCCCCCAAGACCTCTGGGCCCCATTCTCTCCTCCCCATCCAGGGCTTAATTTGTCCAGCGCTTAGTTTGCCAAGGCTAAGGAAGTCTGTTGTGAAAATCACTTTTCACAGACTCCCAACTAGCCTGCTGTGAAAAGTGATTATTAGCAAATAGAGAAATGTTGCTTTTCACAGCAGTAGTCTTACTAACTAGCCAGTTTGGGGCGGGGAGGGGGGAGAGAGGAGCAACCAAAAACAAACACGCACAGCCTCTTATTTGGGTTTCTATTCTATTGAAGTCCAATAAAGGCAGCTGTACATTATTTTTAATTGTTAAATCTTCAAAATACCCTACATAAATAAGTGACATCATCTGGATATATTTGTGTGCATATGTATTCCTTTTTCCTCAAGTTAAATAAGTATGTTAGGAAACATTGTCTGAGTGGCCACCAGCAAGACAGTGGCTGCACTTTTGAGGCCACCCAAACATTTGTTGGGAAGAACCCCTTTGCTAGTGTTTATCATAGAGGTCACTTCCATCCCCAGTATGTGAAGCATAAATGGAAAAGACTCCTGTATTTGTCTCTCAACCCTAGAGCAAAATTTGAGGCCCACACAGTTGAAAAACTCTTTGCCAATCCGTTTGTTCTTCTAGATTAAATTCTTGGAACTCAGACATAGTGGGCATCATTTGTCTCTTGGGTAATTCAGTAAGAAAATGTCACTGAAACAGGAATCTCAGATCTTTCCATATACACAATTTCTACTTTTTGGTTAAATATCTTGCTTGGGCTGGGATGTTCTGTCACACAGGCAAAGTAGTATGAACAACAAGGTGTGTTAACTGCATTCAGTTAAGGCCTAGTAAAAATAAGAATAATTACAAAGCAGTCTTATTTGACCTCTAGATGTCTCTGTTTGTTCTGTCTTCCCAGAGGGCCTGTTCTGCAAAGCACTGGGCACCCCCAAGTCTCATTCAACTACTTCTGTGATTCTTGACTGCCTTTGTTTCTTGCACAGTGCTGAGCACATTGTTTGCACTGGAGAAATAAATAATAATAATAGTTAAATTGCACAAATAACAGCATAAAAATCCAGCGAGAATGCCTTGAGATGTGCCACAAAGACAGCTCCTGAAAGCATGGCAGGAGCTCAAAGTAACTGGAAGTTCAGCGACAGGCCCCAACAATAAATAGCTCTCCATTGCAGTATAAATGCTGCCAAGGAAACGGATGCAAGAAGCAGCAAATATGTGGAACACCCACAGAGGGAGCAGAATTGCACAGCTGCAGTTGCTACAGTACCTGTGGCTACTTGCTAGAGTATGTCTCAGTGAGTCTGTGTCATGGCTGGGATTCTCAGATCCTAGGTCCTGGTTCTGCCAGGGAGGTGCTGACGCTGCCCATTTCCCATGCTGAGTTTCTTACTTTCCTCTTGAGGATCCTCTTGTTAACATTGACATTGCATCCCACCCTTGCCCACATGTACACTTGCTGCAGCTGCCTCACAGTAATCTTTGTTGTGTTTACTGCCTCTTCTTTTGAGTCAAATAGCCTGCTTAATGGGAATTCGTGCCGATTTAGGCAGCAGTAATTTCTATTTGATCACTTACTAAATTGTCTGTGGGACATGCTCAATGTTCTCACTAATCTTTTCAATCCATGTGTGGAATAAATTGTATGTACACCAAGGCACGTGTGAATGTGCACCACCAGTAGAAACTGCTAATCAGCTGGACAGCATTTGAATTTCTCCTGAGCATCCACACAAGCACACACACCAGGAGAAAGGATCCTATCCATAGACTACTCTTAAGTTTTATGGCTCTGTTTTTCCATAAAGATGA
Source organism: Apalone spinifera (assembly GCA_030068395.1). Lineage (NCBI taxonomy): Eukaryota > Metazoa > Chordata > Testudines > Trionychidae > Apalone > Apalone spinifera. The sequence continues at coordinate 56,720,555 of CM057846.1, read as the reverse complement.
CTTCCCTGAGGGCCAGTCCAGACCTATTTCATCAAAATCTTTCTTAAGCAAGAGGCACTTGTAAGAAAACACAGCTACCAACTTCAGACACACAAATACCTAGGGTGCATCTACACAGCATAGTTATTTTAAATAACTGACATTACTTAAAAAACACCAATGTGAGCATCTACACAGCAATTCCATTATTTTGAAATAATTTCAAAATAAGAGACGGCTTATTTTGAAATCTGTAAACCTCATTCCAGAAGGAATAACGGTTATTCCAAAATAGCTATTTCGGAATAGCAGTAGTGTGGATGCTCCACTGCTGCTATTTCAAAATAGCTCCTCCCCAGGGCTATTCAGAGTAATTACTCCCCAGTGCTTCCTGGGGCTCTAATTTGAGATAGCATATACACATTAGGGAAGCCTGCCTCGGGCTAATTTTGAGGCTTCCCTGTAGTGTAGACGTGCTATTTCATAATAAGCTATTTTGGAGTATTTCTAGCGGAATAGCTTATTTTGAAATAAGCATTCAGTGTACACATACCCCTAGTGGCTGAATAATATTTTGCAAGTAAATATCAGATCCATGAAAACTTTTCTCTACCTCCTCGTGCTCCGAAGCAGTGATTCTCAGCCCTTAGCCTGCGAACCACATACGGCCTGATTAGCAAACAGCTGCAGCCCAGCTGTGTGCTTTAAAAAAGTCCAAATTTGCCACTTGGATCTCACGGGGTGGGGCTGATTGAAGAGGAGAGTGTAAGACATCTTGCAGGAGCCCTCCTGCAAGCAGGGAGCTAGTGAGTGCTGCAGGATGGCAAGACAGTAAATCTCTGGGCAAGTTAGGGGCAGAGGGTTCTGGGCAGTGATAGGGTGGGCTACTGGGAACTTGGGGTTTGCAAAGGTGCTGCTGCACCCCATGGTCCTTGCTGCCAGCCCATGTCTAATGCTCTGCTCCTGGCCTGACATTGGGGGTCCTAGCTGTCTGACATGATGGGTTTTGGGTCCCAGTTGCCTTGCCCCATTCAGCAGGATCCATTATCCCAGGGTATGGGTCCACTGATGGCTGCCTGGCCCCACGCCAAGAGGTCCTGGGTCTGGCTGGCTAGTCTTATGTGAAAGGTCTGGGTCTAGGCTGCCCAGCCCCACACCCAAGGCTTTGCTCCTGGCCCCATTTTGTGAAGGGGTCTCTGGGCATAGGTGAGTGTACGGAGTCTTGAAGGGGCACTGTGGTTTGGCCCGCAATGATGAATAGGTAGAGAATCACTGGTTTGAAGGCATCATGTCTGGGATTAACATAGACTTCTGCCGCTTTTGAGTTTCTGTGTGAAATAAATCCCTTCACTTTGGCCCTTGCTATGCTGTGGATCCTTTGGCATACCCTTGCCTCTTGTGTTTCTAGGGCTGATTTTTTTATAGTTCAGTGATGGTGAGTTGTCTTAAACATACAATGACGTGAAATCAAGTAGTTCAAAATGCTGAAGCACGTTTTCTAAATCACTCGCTCTATAATTTCATTCTGAACCTCATGCACTAGGTCATTGTTACTGTCTTCCTTCCCAATACTAGATTGCTTTCAGGATTTTTTGTGTTTGTTTTGATTTGTCTCTTAAGTAAACAGTTTCTTATCTGTGTGGGTTACTGAAATTTTCTGAGTAACTAACCCTTTCCCTACTTCTGGCTTGCTTTTTTGCTCAGCCCATATTAGATTGTTCTGCTAATGAGATTAAGCCTTTCTCTGATTATGATCCACAACCACAAGATTCACTTTCCTCTGATATTCTTCACTCCATTAAAAATAAAAATCGGCTTGCACACACATTTTTCAAAGCTGTTTGTAAATGTCATATAAAATATTGTTGACATGAAGTACTGCATGCAGTTGTATGTTTTTCACTCTGTTACTATCCCTTTCATCTGTGTTATGAACAGCGCTGTCAGATGTTTACATGGAAGGCACTCTAGAAAGCTCTGTTTGTAGTGTATATTTATATTAAAGCCTATAGAAAACAGAGAGCTTTATCTCTGTGTGAGATTAAGATGTTTTTTATCTCTGCCACACAGATATCATCTGCAATAATGAAGACATGCAATTCTTTTTGTGCTTCCAAAGCTCCATGCTTAGAAAAATCTTTGCTTTATAAATGCTGGAGTGTATGGTAACAAAAGGTGCCTATTGCATGTGAGATGAAATGCAGTTTCTCAAGTAAAGCGTTTTTTATTGTCTCCTTCGAAGAAACAAAGCAGGGAGTAATGATGGGCAATGGACATGGGAACTGCCAAGATGTTAGTCTTGTATTTGTGAAACAAATAAACTATTATTATTAATAATAATAACATTCCAAGAGCTCCCACCCACAGACTTGATGCAAAGATGAAGACTTAATAAGCAAATTCCTTTTCCTCCTGAGATACTCAGAGTCTTGAACAGCTGATTATATATTATATATTATAGGAGAGGTACCACTGCATTTATTTAGGTTACCTCCCATTATAAGGCCCAGTTTCCAGTTCTTTGTAGCATAGCCAAAATTTGAATTGAAATTTTCCATACTGGGTGTCTGCCTAAGGCTAAACATATTGGAAAATTCTAGCCAGTTCTGTTGTTTCTGTGTATAAGACTAGGGGAGAAAATCATTATTTTGCCCAAGTTAAAAAATGCTGGTGACCATTTATTTGAAAAGTGTCGGGAGAGGCAGAAAAGCCTCCTCTTTTGGCAGAGACCTTATCTCTCATAGAACAAGGCATACAGGGTTCCCCAAAAAAGCACGTTTGCTCTTCCGCAAAAAAAAAGCAGAAGAGCAAACGCGTTCCTTGGACGCGGCAGAGTATTTCCGGGATACCTCCAGTATAGACGTACCCTGAAAAAGAGACAAATGGGATGAAGATAAGAACCCATGAAAAAATTAATAATTCTCTTTTTGGAGCAGGGTTTGAATAGTGTGTGGTAAATGAGATCTAGAACCATAATCTGAACAACAAAAAATGAACTATTGAATCAGCACAATCCATCTTGTGCATTGAATGAGAGGGCATTCCTGAGGGAAAAAATAGTATCTGATAATGTAATTAAACACTGTATCATAATGTCTATGCATTGGAGAAGGCAATTAAAGTTGCACAAGCAACCTTAATTCTGGTATTTCCTAACTTCACAGTGGTTTATTGCAATTTTAATAAAGTTTTAAAATATATTTTATATGCAATATATATAAAATCTATATAGGCGTGTACACGTTGTGCACTGTCGACCATTCCAACATCATGAGATGTGTTATGAATTCTTCCCCAGATTCCAGGCATTCAGTCAACAGAGCAGGATTGTAGAGGTCTGACCCATCCCAAAGGCCAATGCCTGGCTGACAGTTCCATTGTGACACTCAGCCAGGAGGAAAAAGCCATCTCTCGGGTCAAAGATTTAACTCTTGCCACACTCCCAAACCAAACAGTAATCTCTCTCCTCCTTCCCCTCCCCCATCTGACAGTGAGGTTGTCCCTCATTTTTACAAGCCGGGAAGTCCTTCTTCTCTCTCGCTGTGTTGTATTTGACAACCATGAAAGGATTAATTTGTACAAGGCTGCTGCCTCCACAATAACCTAGCAACAGCATCATTCTCTCCAGGTACAATCAACCAAGGAGATTTGGTCTTATCATGTAATGCTCACAACTTGATAGGCTGTGGTAGAGTTTTGGTGGGTGGAGTTTCCGTGAGATGAGAAAGATTTGGAACTCCCCTCTCCAACCTGCTTATGTAGCATCAGTTAAGTTCAGTTTAAGAAATGTTTCAATAAAATTTGTTCTTGTAAGACATCCTCATTTTTAAGCATTTTTACACTAATCTCAACAGATCTACAGCAATGATGGGCCTTCAGTTACTCTCTGGAGGTTAGGCAGAAACACAGACACATACCAGATAGTCCTTTCTGAGACAAACTTGTATGCCAGCTGGAGCTTGTGCCTCTTCTCTTCTTGGGTTACAGCTGCAGAGCTGTAAGAATTTCTGTAGGTTATTAAATAGTTCAAAGAGAAGAAATTTTACCCTCAACGCAGTGGGAAGATCAGTTAAATAAAAGGTACACACTCACTTCTCTTCATTAAGAGCTAGGTTTCTTTTGGCTTTGATGCAAGACTAACTTTCTTTTGGAGGAAACAACGAGTAGTCCTATAGCACGTTAGAGACTAACAAAAGTGTGAGTGTGTGTAGGTTCCCCCCTTTTTTCCTCTACTGTGCTCATCTGTAGAAGTGGGTTTTGCACACAAAAACTCATGATACTATATATATGTTTTTTAGTCTCTACGGCTACGTCTAGACTGGCATGATTTTCCACAAATGCTTTTAACGGAAAAGTTTTCCGTTAAAAGCATTTGCGGAAAAGAGCATCTAGATTGACGCGGAGTTCACGTTATAACGATGCGCTTTTGCGGAAAAGCGAGTCTACATTGGCGGCATGCTTTTCCGCAAAAGCAGAAGCCCGGAACCATTTTGCGGAGGGCACTGTTGACTGAATGCCTGGAAGCCCGGAACCATTTTGTGGAGGGCACTGGCCCTTTTGTGCAACAGTTTTTCGCAAAAAGAACTTTTGCCTGAACGGGAGCAGCATAGTATTTCCGCAAGAGCACTGGCAATCTTACATGAGATCGTCAGTGTTCTTGCGGAAATTCAAGTGGCCAGTGTAGACAGCTGGCAAGTTTTTCCGGAAAAGCGGCTGATTTTCCGGAAAAACTTGCCAGTCTAGACACAGCGTAAGGGTATGTCTACACTATAAAATTATTTCAAAATAACTAAATTTGAAATACTAACTCCCAAAATAACTATTTTGAAATAAGCTTATTCTCCAAGGAAAGCGGGAGTACAGATTTCAAAATAATCAGCCTGTTATTTTGAAATAATGGGCTTAGTAGTGTGGATACTCTGCTTATTATTTTGAAATAAGGGGGTTATTTTGAAATAATTCCCTAGTGTACACCAGGGTTAAGGTGCTACAGGACTACTCGTTGTTTCTTTAAAGTAACAGACTAACATGGCTATCCCTCTGAGACTTTCTCTTGGAAGCTAGACAAGGTTGATTTGGATCATACTAGGAATCTTTTGTCCTGCGCTGCAGAAAATTAGTCTGTGAAATTATTTTATGTCCAGCACCCTTAACTCAGTTTCAAAAAAGTATTTAAAATTACATTGAACACCATAAAGTATATTGAGGATATTTGCATAATATTAAGTGCTATGTGGAACAGAAACATATGTAGTTTTAAAAAGGAAATTATTAATCTGTGGCCACGGTGGTCTCCCACCTTTTTAACCACCAGATCACTTTTTCAAATTAAATGCAATGTAAGATCTACCTCAAACCCAAATACCCTTCACCCTTCCTGCCTCTTCTGAGGCCCTGCCTCACCCTGCTCACTCCACCCCCTTTTCTCCCCCATCCTCACTCACTGTCACTAGGCTGGGCTAGGGAGTAGGGGTGCAGGCTCTGGTCTTGGGCTAAGGGGTTCAGAGTGTGGAAGGGCTCTAGGCTTAGCCCAGGGTGGGGGATTGGGATCCAGGAGGGGTTTCAGGGTGTAAGCTCTGGGAAGGAGTTTGGGTGCAGAGGGACTAAATTCTGGGGCAGGTGGTTGGGTGCAGGAGGAGGTTCAGGGGTGGGACAAGGGTTCAGGAAGCTGGCTCTGGCTGGGCACTATTTAACTGAGACGGCTTCCGAGTGGTGGAGCAGTGGGGTTAAGGCAGACTTACTCCTACCCTGGCCCAGCACCGCTCCTGAAAGCAGCTGGCATGTACAGTAATGGCTCCAGAGCACCGCATGCTGCCTTCATATACAGGCACTGAGCCCACAGCTTCTACTGGCCACGGTTCCCCGTTACTGATCAATGGGAACTGCAGAAGGATGTTGCAGGCAAGGACAGCATGTGGAGACCCCTTGCTCTGCCTTTCTCAGGGGCTGCAGGGATATACCAGCCACATCCAAGAGCAGCAGTTATCATAGGGATAGTTAATCCAGCCATGACAGGTTAGGCATTTTAGAACTCACTACTCAAAGAATTAAATTTGAGAGAGAAATGAAAATTATGAAATGTACAAACCAGTCAAAAACCAAAAACTACACACTTTGCAAGTAGTAAAAATACAACAACAACCTCCCATGTATGTGTTGGGTCGGGAGAGGAGAGTGAAGGACAGTGTGTGTTTGTGAGAATGGCAGACACACACAGTGTATGAGAGTGACAGAGAGTTGCATTGCCAAGCTCCCGCCATCCTCTTCTCTCTGTGTGGCAATTGGGAGAGGAGGGACACCCCAACATCAGTGCCATCCTTTTTCTTCCTCCCAGACCCTGCACAGCGAGCAGGCGGCTCCCAGGGGGCAGCTCCAAGGCAAGAGCAGCATGACAGTGGGTGGAGGGGCAACTGAAGTGCCAGAGCTTGAAAACTTCCTGGACAAACCAGTCAGGATCCCGATCTACTGGTTGGTGATGGTGACCACTGCCATATACTGTCCTCAGTACACATTGATTATGTACTGTTGTTTCTTATAATTTTTCAAATATATTCATAGGCACCCAGACATGTAGAATTCTCAAATTCTTCTGTCATTGATAGAAGCTGTGTGTGCAGAATGAAGGGAGCATAAGACAGAGGACAGGATATCCAGACCTCACACCTGCAGAAATCATATTGAAGCCAGAGTTTTAGCCAATATTATTTGCCAAAAGGAAAGCTTTCTAAAGACAGAAAAATTGGTTTGACAATTAACAAGCTTCTATAATTGGGACAGATATGATATATAACTATGTTTGCTATTAGGATGCGGTCTCACTAAATACAAAGTACAGTTTTAGACAATTGCTTTTTTGTTTTCTTTTCTTCAAAAGTCTAACTTCTAAAATAAAATAAAAAAATGAAGAGCCAGATCTGCCGAGCTCCCCTCTTTTACCATTATAAGCATCACTGCACAAAACAGTGCAACGAAGTACCATTAACACAGGAAGGGAGAACGGGAAAGGGAAATAATGGGTTTTTAAGGGAGACATTACATCATTTGCTTGGCAATGTATTCCCTATTTCACAGGCAGGCTAGTATAGTACAGCCCAAGATAAGAACCATGTTTTATTTGGAGAATATATATAGCTCAGATTCCTCAATATATGCCACATTAAAATTATAGATCTGTCAGCTTATACTCAGCTGTTAAGATGTTATGTGTAAATGAGAAAAGATCTACCACGAGTTTTCTTTTGAATGAGCTAAAGCTGAACCCAGAAAATCAATGGGTTCAGAGCTTGGTTAGTTTACATTTTGGAGGTTTCCCAAAGGCAAGAGGCCTACGTCCAGATCCCCAGTGGTCAAAAATTGATCAATTTCTGGCACCTAATTATTTTTTAAAGGAAGGCTGAGATACTGGAGCACACCACGGCAGCTAGGAAACAATAGCATGTCACTGGCAAAAGTCTAGCAGATCCAATCCAGCCTCTACAGAGTATATGCTGATTTATGTTTGCCAGACCCCATCCTACTCCCTGGAGGAGGAGGTCAGAGACTCCACCTTCTCTGACAGATAGAGGCATCTCAATGGAGAAAGGATCTGAGGCATTTATTTTGTTGTCAGTGCTTGCTAACTGCTGCTGCAAATAGTGGGAGTTGCTGTCCAAGAGAGGAGTAAGCAGCAGCAGCGGGCACTCAAGTGGTTCCTTTGTTAATAAGACGGTAGGGGTAGCAGATGCTCTCAATACATGCATTCTGATTGCCAGAACTGAAATTCTGAATCCCATGGTTATTGGTCACATACCAAAAACATAAAACCAGGTAATGGAGGTGGCAGCAATTTTAACTCTAAAAATTCAGGATGAATTTTTCAAAGGTATCCTCTTCCCATTTAAATATCTCACCCAGTTACTTGGCTGTAAGTATGTTGGCCTCTTGTATGCTGAAAACAAACAGACAGTTTCATTATGAACATGTGTTACATTTGCTGCTTACTGCATGTCCTCTGTGTATATGTAGCATTGTATGGTATGATAGACAGTTTTATTTATGTACAGCAGGACCCTTACATACACAGTAGTATGATCTGCTTCCCTGCCTCTGTTTGGTGTTTGTGTCTGCTCTAATAGGATGTGTCTAGACTACATCCCTCTTTCGACAGAGGCATGTAAATTAGACACTTCGAAATTGCAAATGAAGCCGGGATTTGAATTTCCTGTGCTTCATTTGCATCATCGCATCATGGCACTCTTTTGAAAAAGCGCTATTTTGAAATTGAAACCACAGTCTAGACATGGTTCTTTCAAAAATAGAAGCCTTTTTCGAAAGATCCTATAAACATCATTTTGAGGATCTTTCGAAAGAGGCTTTTATTTTCGAAAGAACCATGAAAAAGGTTTACAGGACCTTTCAAAAAAGGCTTCTTTTTTCGAAAGAACCACAATTAGACTGCGGTTTCAATTTCGAAATAGCGCCATGATGCGATTATGCAAATGAAGCATGGGAATTCAAATCCCTGCTTCATTTGCAATTTCAAAGTGTCTAATTTACATCCCTCTGTTGAAAGAGGGATGTAGTCTAGACACACCCTTATTCCCAGCTGCCCTAATATACACAGAGAGAGAGAAAGACCTAGGGCCAGATCCCCAGCTGTCAAAAATTGGCCTACGTGCATCAATTTCTAGCACCTAAGTTTTTTTAAATGAAGACTGAGATACTAGAGCACACCGTGGCAGCTAGGAAACAGAAGGGGTATGTCTACACTACAGCATTAATTCGAGTTATCTTAATTCTAAATAGTTAATTCGAATTAAGCTAATTCGAATTAATGCGTCTACACAAAAATGCAGTTCGAATTAGCATTTTGCTAATTCGAAATACTGCATCCACACTGACTGGACACAGAATCGGATTTAAGGCCAGCCAGAACCAGGTCAGGCAGGGCATCAGGTCAGGAGTGTCTGTGTGTGGCTGCTGCCTGAGGCTATCTGACGCCTGTGCTTAAAGGGACACCCCCTCCCAGCCCCCCGGGCAGCCAGTTCTCAGATGGCCCTGCTTGCTTGCCTGCCTTGATGTCTCTGCGTGCTCTGGTTGCCCTCACTCGGGACACTACAGCACTCTGCAACATGGAGCCAGAGCTGCCCTGGGCACTTTGGTTCTTCTCGTGGACGTGTTGCTGCAAGCCTGGCTGCACTTTCTGCAGGCTGCCATCCTGGAGGTCCATCAGGGAGCTGTCAGTATCCCACAGGCCCTGCAGGAGAGCTTCCACCCTGAGGAGCACTAAGAGCTTCCCTGGTCTG
>CM057846.1:56695940-56711192 GCA_030068395.1 Apalone spinifera | reverse complement strand
ATGCTATGGAAGTTAATGTAGAATAACGGCTGATATTCCGAATTAACTTTGATGTGTAGACATACCCAAGCATTTCACTGACAAAAGTCTAGTGGACAGATTTGTGTCTGTCTATGAGTCCGCTTGTTCAAGAACTCCTCCTAAACTATAAGAGCTAGGACACCAAATATGGTGTGCAGTGTCCTCTTCTCCTAACTTAAAGTAAGGTCAGGGTTTGAATGTGCCAGAACAACCAGAAGTGCTGGGAAAGGGACTGTTTTCCATAATATGGAAAGGGAAGGACTGTTTGGAGGGATACGATACTGAGAGTGGCCTTTTGGGGCAGCGAGCCCACAGGGGAGAGCTATCCTGCAAAGCATCCACTGGTGGACACCAAGAGAGTGGCCAGCAGGGCTAGGGCTCCACCATCTTGCTTGCCAGCACACCATGTAAGTAGCCTCCCTGTCCCAAACCCTTCCCCCCCTCCCAGCCCTTGGCTAGTGCTGGGGGACAGGGGAGAAAAGGCCCCTGGTTGCTAGGGATCCTTGGGGGAGGAGGGGGAGAAAAGACCCCTGATGGCAGGGGGGTGGGGGTGAGGGGAGAGAAAGGGCCCATGGCAGATGGGACCTCCTGCCCTGAGCCCCTTCTCACCCTCCATCCCCCATCCCAGCCTCCTGTATTGCACACCTCACATGTCCAAGGCCCTGCCCTGACTCCTGCACCCATACCACACATGCAAACAGCTCCCTGCCCTGAAGGACCCAGGCAATGCCAGGTAAGTCTTTTAGTATGCACATAATGAGTGTGAGATTCCCTAACTGTTTATGCAGCAAAATTGGATCAACTGTGCATTGTGACACTGGGCCTAGCATAGTCCGGTGATGCCTCCATGACTGATGAATCACCAATCTGCTCCTCTATATTAACCCTCCTTTTGTGAGCGCTGTTTCTGCATCTCCATTATGCCCCTGCATGGGGCTTCCCATCTGTGACTAAGAGTTTTTATGCTCATTCAGAACCATGCTCGAATCTGCCCTCTCACTCCCTGGAAATGTTTACTGTTACCTAGGTAGATCCAAGCCACCTTTGACAGCTTCACTTTGAATGATATTGTGTCTTCTATATCCATATGCTGTTGGGGGAGGGGGGCATAGGCTGCAGATTTTATCAATCTGGCTATGTTTCCTTTTCCAAAAGCTATACCCTTTTCCCCTGTGTTGTGTGTGGACATGGCTCAGACCCCAAATGATGCTGCCCCCACTACAGTACACAGTGCTAACAGGCAGCACAGTAGAGCAGTGCACCGGTTTTAATCTAACTTGCTCGTTTGTGCAGCACCATGTATAACCTCTCCCTTCCTTATGAATGACACAACGCATATGTGGATGAAGCCCTGTACATTGCTGCATGAAGATAGCATGTTTCTCTGCAAAACTCTACTATTCCATGTGTAGAAATTAATCAACACAATTCAGTTTATTTCAACATCAGTTCATTTTCCATATTTTGAAAAGAATCCTAAAAATGCAAATTTTGCACTGCTGCATTTCAAATAAACTCTGCATTGAGTTTTAAGGGCGCAATTTTAGCAAGAATGGTGAAGGGGGAATTCAGACTGAGTTCCTTCCATCTCTGCAATTATTTCTGAAGTTCTAAAAACTTCTTTGTGAGCAAGCAATTATTTTATTAACCTAGTCGGATGTATCTTTGATCCCTCGTCTACAAGAGAAATGTTGTCTAGTGCTAACACATGAAGAGATGCTACTAAATAAAATAATCAAATGTCCTAAACACATATATTGGATGTCTGTGTGTTAGTATTCAACAGTCAAACTTATTTGCATTGTAGGCAGCTACAAAATGCTACAATACAGACAGTGTAGTATATAAGTAATAGTAATTAAAATGTAAAAAGATAACAAGCAGTGACTTGGAGGTTTTAATGTGTTTTCTTTTTTTAACATAAAGCCCATTTCCAGAATTTCACTAGACCATGTGGACAGGCCAACTGTCACAGCTGTCTGTCAAGGCTGAATTAGACAAAGGCAGACAATACAGGCTTTGTGGTTAAACTGAAGCAACAGTCTCAAAAGTTTCCATTTCTCATCCAAGGGCACTGTGGGAGCATTGTCTGCCCCCTCTCTGAAAAGAGAGTGAAACAATTATGTTACTGAAATTCCTCCACAGTGGGTCTGAAGGGCTGTTTATGTCCTGCTAGGGGAAACAGCAGCAGGAGTTTAATGACAGCAGGTGGGGAGAGTTGCAGGATACATCCTTCAGTGAGATGATGGGCTGATACGCACTTACACCAATGTAAATTGGAAGGAAGTTCCCTGAAGGCAATGGAGAAAAACTGGTGTGAGCAAGATCAGAGCCATGCCTGCTATTTCTGTGTAAGCATTCCACAACACACACTGAAAAAAATTAAGCATTTGTTGAGGTGAATTTTATAGCAGTTACTTCTCTTCTGTTTCCTGGAGATGCTGAAACATTTAGTAGAGAAGGAAAGAAGTCTATAAGAACATTTCAAGATGTTAAACATACTAATAAAACAGTACCATCATCATAACTTCAAACCAATCCTAATGCTGTACCAAGCAGTGAGTTGCCCAGCCAGAACAACCAGAAACCTGCTGTGAATGTGGATGATATGAACGGTAACTAAAGAAATAGCATGAATTCAGGAGCCAACTATGTGAAGTCAGTCATGGTAGTCATTGTATGTGCATACTGTGTACTTTGCAGAAAATGATAAGCATGTTGCAGGCTGAAGTCCAATTTTCAGGTCTATCTAATAGCCCCTGGTCCACACTAACCCCCCTTATTTTGAAATAAGAAGTGGAACATCCACACTACCTAGGCCATTATTTTGAAATAATGGGCTGGTTATTTCAAAATAATAAGTCCTACTTTCTTTGGGGAATAAGTTTATTTTGAAATAGTTATTTTGGGAGTTATTATTTTGAAATAAGTTATTTAAAAATAATTTCCTTGTGTAGACATATCCTAGGAAAATAATATTATTAATTATTATTTCTATCTCAGTCATGGATCAGAATCCTATCATGCTAGGTTCTGTACAAACATAATCATTTCAATGAATTGACCTGTATGGCTCTTCAATTCACCTGTCCAGAAATGGCTGGTATGAATGTAATGAACTATTTCATTGTCTCTCACAAATAATCTTACTTTACTGTTAAGAATACCATAGCTAACTACATAAAGTGTGACTGTTCCTCTGAGAATGTATTGGCTTTTAGGCAGAGCTCCCTCCTCTCTGGAGAGCCTCCATGGCAGCTACACCCTGGCAGCATAATTATGATGTGGCTGTCCTGCCAAGATGCTAATGGCAAAAGACATCCATATACTGTCTTTGTGCTTCTAGGCCATTCCCTAATATCCTCACAACTCTCAAGAGATTCATACAGCTTGGGGACAAACCCAGTGGAAGGATGTGAAGTGATGGCCCTGATGGCAGTCTCACAGAGCTTTCCCTCCCCTGGCTCCCACCACTGAATGTGTCTTAGATTTTAAGCTCAAGTGTTTATTCAGTGCCCAGAACAATAGTGGCACCCACATGGTTCATTCCATTGGTGGGGGCAGGGTTGCCTAGTGGGAAGGAGGAGGGGAAGGAAAAAGCAGTTTGCCCAGGTCCCCCATTTGAACATGTCCCCACAGCAAGTGATGTTGTGCCCTGGTGCATCAGGCCACAATACTACTCTGTAAAAATCGGCCTGGAAGCCCCTCCATCATGACAGAGGAAGAGTTTGGCCAAATGGTGCCATGCTAAATTAAAGTGAGAGTGATTCAGTTGTGTGTACTGTGTGAAAAATGTCAGTGGGGGAATGCTGCAATGAATCCCCTCTCCTCATTGCTATTGTTGGCATAGTTTTTGAGAGGTCATTGGGCAGTTAGAGCATAATCTATAAATCAATGAAGTGAAAAAATCAATAAGCCTTAGTTTACAAGTTCTGGACCACAGGTCTCAAAAACATCTGCAAACTCAGATTTCTAAGGCTCTATATAGGCAAACCCACGTTATGACACACTGACATGTTCTCAATCTCAATTAGCACTAAACTAATTAACAAAACTGTTCTATACACTAGAGTGAGTAGAATCTCTCTTCTTTCTTGGCTAATCCCTCATGTGATGTAAGGGTGATTGAGAATCTAATTACTCTTTAATTGAATGCACACATGATACATTTTTCACTATTTCAAGCTTAATGCTTTTGGTCCAGAAATCAAAGTCAGTGAAATTAAGTTGAATTGGGATTTAGGCAGCTACTGTATTAAAGGAGGATTGTGGTAAGGAGCCTAGTTATGCATAAATGTGAGGATTTTGTATTGTGTTTATTATGCAAATATATGTAAAGTATAATTTGACAAAATGTTAATTTTGTTGATTAATATTGTTACAAGTTTACCTTTTATTCTTGATTAAGAATAATGTTACCACCATAGTATTTAAAAAATAGTAATATTCTATTAGATAAATCTTGCACTGCAGATAAATATTGTACAAAGATTTTTTTTTATCAGCCAAAACAACAGCTTTTTTATGTGTGTGGGGGAAAATGGGTGGCTGTAAAAGTGAGAAAATTTCCCAAATGAAATGTTTGTTTTCAGTTTATGCCCCTGATCCTGGAGGATGGTTTCTATCGGTAGGACCTCTACCCATATGGAGTCCCATTGGAAGTACTATGCAGGTAGGTTCATAGATAGCATCTTGCAAGACTATAAACATTTCACTAGGGAAATTTTGGGGGCCTATTATTAGATTGCCATGGTTTAAAACAATTTTAAAAGATATAAATGTTAATCTATTTAAAGAACCATAAAGATTCACTGACAATTCATTCCAAATTCTGGAAAGCATTCTGTTTCCAAGACAATTCTGCTGATCTCTTATTGCAAAGATAATATTTTCCATTACATAATTTATTGCTTTGGATATTACAGAATGTTGTTCTTCAAAACTTTTTGAAATCACAAAGCTCCACCTTGTGGGTGGGGTTCTTGGGGTTGGTTGGTTTTGGTTTTTGTTGCCTTTGAGTTTTAAATGGAGGAATGACAAGTCAAGTGGAGTCAAGAGCATGCTCATGCTAATCCAGGTGGGAGTAAGAAAAAAAAATATCCCATGGAAACATGCCCAGGCTAGGACCACAGCAGGGTATCAAAATGTCCTCTTTTTTCTTTTTTTTTGTACGGAGGAAGGCTCTATAGAAGATGTCAGTATCCCATCCTGTTAGGATCCCTACCTCCCTAATTATTTTTTCAGTGTCTCGCTCCCTTTACTACACTACACCTCATTCCTCCAAATTCTGCTCGCTGTCTCAAGTTTCTCCCCAAACAAGGAGAATGTTAATAACACTGCCGTGATTATAAATGTCTGTCCAGTGGCAAAGTATATCTATCTAGATGTTTAACTACAAATGCTCATTATTCTAGAGTTTGGGCCTCTTTGAAGAGAGGACAACTCCAGTGCCATCCCTGGAATGTAGATTTAGCAATGAGTTAAAGAGAAGAGTTCACTGAATCATCAACATACTTTTCTGAAATATCTTGGATGTTTCTTCCTTGCAAATATTATGTTCAGCTTTCTCAGGGCCAGATTCTGATACTAGTTCTTCTTTGAACAGAATACTGGCGTCAATAGAACCATTCGTGAGATTAGATGCTCCCCAATATAACAAGACTCTGGTGTCTCTATCTGGCCCTGTAGGTCTTTGACAACATCTTAATGAATAAATGTATCTCTGATTCTCTTGTGTGTGAAATACATGCAGATGTATTAAATAAACTGTAAATAAGTCCTGCATTTTATCCCCTATTTCCTATCTAAAAACAACATTTATGAAATATTAGCAATAGTAAATAAGGATGGTATTTTATTACTCTGAGATAAAGACAAAACAATACATTTTACATATATTCAAACATGCCAACAATTGGTTTTTAATGAATAGCTCTTTGCTTGTCGTGGGTTTATTTTTCTAGATACAAATTACGAACTAAAGTTATTTAAGTATGTGAACATGCAGGGTTTGGTTCAAGTTCCAAAGAGGTAATTATATTCAGCCTACCTAAAATTCCTCCCTCTAGTTTCAGCTAGCTAAAGCAGAGTATACTTCACTTCTCCACTGTGATGTTAAAAAATTGCTGAGTACCATCTGAGAGGTGACTGCACTTTGAAGGATTTCTTTTGGTTTTCTTTCGGATTTCTACATATGTGTGTAGATGCTTATGTAATTCTATGTCCATCGTTTCTAAAAAATGCTGGATCCTTGAGAACTAAGGTGCTTCATAAATAAAATGCATTGTTATGGTTACTATTTAATAACCTGAAGTCTTCTGCTTATTTTACAGAACAGTTTTGTCAGTAGCAATTTAAGCTTCCTGCTACTCTGCCCCAATCCTATTCTGCCAAGACTTTATCTAGATGTGAAAGATTACTGCAGCACAGTCTCAATGTCCATTTAGATCGTGGCTTCTCTGCTGAAATTGGCAATATATGTGCCGATTACTGCTCTCTGCAATGATACTTTTTTATGTGGATTCTTGTCTATATGGAACTAAGTGGAATATGAGCAGGAATAAATAATATGTACTAGTGACCTAATGGTAACCAATTCCTTAAGCCATCTCCTGATTTTGTTTAGCTTTAAAAAGCAAAATATTTTGTTGTTGTTAATAGCCTAAAAGATTTTGACATGCTATGAATCTCCCTATCTATCTCTATTTAGGTATTTATGAAGCAGTTCAAAAACAGGTTAAGCAAAGATAATTCAAATAACGTTCATTCTAAGGCTATGTCTAGACTTACAGGGATTGTCTTAACTTTCCGGGATTTTACAACTACTTAGGTTACTGCCAGTGCTTAACTACCCATATTGTTAGAAAGATATTCCTAATATTTAACCTAAACCTTTGTTGCAGACTAAGCCGATTGCTTTTTTCATACTCCCAAGAGAGATCTTGGAGAACAACCAATCAGGTCATCTTTCTAACAACCTTTTGCATGCTTAAAGGCTAACCAGCCCCAGTTCTCTTAATCTTCCTTAAAGTGTGGCAAACAAAACTGAGCACAGTTATCCAGCTGAGGCCTCATCAGAGCCAAGCAGAGCAGAAGAACAATTACCCATGCTGTTCATAGGACATTCTTGTTAATACATCCCAGAATGCTATTTGCCTTTTTCACAATAGCATCACATTGTTGACTCACGTTCAATTTGTGATCCATTGTCACTGCCAGATCCTTTTCTGTGGTTGTTCTGCCTAGCTACTTATTTCCCATTCTGTACTTGTACATTTGATTTTTCCTTTGTAAGTGTAGAACTTTGTATTTGTCTTAATTAAATTTCATCTTATTGATTTCAGACCAATCCTTCAGTATACAATAATCATTTTGTCATAATCCTGTCCACCAAAGTGCGTGCAACCCCCTCCAGTTTGTTGGAATCTACAAATTTTATATATTCTCTCTGCTTATCTAAATCATTGATGAAAATATTAAGTAGTATTGTATTCAAGATATACTTACGTACACATTGTAAGCAGGTAGACATCCTATTGACTTCAATGGGACTAGTGCTATGCTCAAAGGTAAACGTATGTTCAAGTATTTGCTGAATTAGGGCCAGATGCAGTAGCCTTTACAAAAGGAGGACATACAAAACAAGATTTTGGCAACATGCAGTACATGCAGCCTTTTTTAAAAACTTAAATGTAACAGTAAAAATTAACCTTTTTTCTGAAACATGTTGAACCTTAAACAGTTGATACACATAAGAGGAACTGAGATTTCTATGATGAAAAGACATTAGTGGAAAAACAGAACAAGGTTTAAATGTACAAATGTTCCTATTTCTTTACTGCTAAGAAATCAATCTGTACATTTCGAACAAACCCATGTTGATAGTGTTTCTTAAAACCGGGGAGAAGATCAGAAACACCAGAATGATAAACACCAGAATGATAAGTGGCTGATGAAAGCTTGTTCTAGCTACTGTATCAACATAACATGGAAGGATAAAAATCACAGAGTGTTGGCAGTTCCCCAGGGCAGCTTCTTTTATGAGCCTCAAGAACCACAAAAGTTTCTGGTAACTAGGAAAAAAGATACTTATTGATTGGCAATGTCAACATCCATGAAATGTCAAATTTGCAAAAATCTGCCTCAGCTGTTGGCTGAGAAACAAACTAACAAAACCATAGTTTCCTTAATTCAGTCTCATAATGGCAATGCATTGCTATGTCTGGCTTTGCCAGGCTTTCCATTCATGCTCTGTAGCATGGCATACTTTGCAAACATTATGTGAACTGTACAGCTGCACATCTTTTTAGACAATGCACACCTCTATGACCTACACTAATCCTTTCCATAGTATGGGGAGGTGCCTAGTTGCACCTCTCTGGCTCAAAGGTATCATTTGTACCACTTGTTTACTGGGTACAGACTATTAGGGTATGTCTACACAGCAGGGCTAATGTCTAATTAACCTACACAACTTTAGCTACATCAACTGTGTAGCTTATGTCAAAATAGCTTAACTCGACTTTAGGAGCTGTCTACACAACAGAAGGTCGAAGTAAGAACACTCTTCCTTCGACTTCCCTTACTCATGAAATGAGAGTTGCCATGAGTCAGAGTAAGAAGTCCTCCAGCTTGACATTAGTTCAAAATAAAGGCTTGTAGTGTAGACATGCACTACGTTGTTTCAGAATAACGTCAGTTATTCAAAAATATCGCTGCTGCACAGACATCCCCTTAATGTTTATTCCCCGCAGCCTGCTAATTCTACTGGCTAATATGCTAGGGTGTGGCCACAAGGTTCCACAACTCTCTGCCCCTCTTCGGTGGGGGAAATACCAGGCATGCAGCTCCTGCTCCACCCCACACCAACTTACTCTACCCACCTCCCCTGCTCTCCTGTGCAGAAATCACTAGACCAAGCACAATTTCACCCAATTATATTTTAACATCTATTTTTTATTTTTTCTATTACTTCCATTCCAGAGTTTGGAGCACTAGTGATTTTATTGAAAAAATTATTTAGCATCAGAGTTATTTTCTATTACTACAACAAAGTCTGGTGTACATTGGACAAACATTCAGTTATTAACACATTTAGTATTAGTTAAGGCTGAGTACTTCAGCAGTTTATTGTGAATCACATGTTTTCAGAACTTTTCAATCAGCCATCAAAAACAGCATAGGCTGTGATTTACAGAGAAAAGTGTCATTATAGCTGAACATTTTTATTTGGGGCTACAATATGAAAAGAAAATATGTTTCACTGCAAAAATATTTTCATCTGCATATGTTTTTTCCCCCCAACAATTTTTTAGCACATGAAGTTTTAGAACATGATCTCATTGCAGTCAATAAAAAAATTCTCCTTGATTTCAGTGGCCTTTAGATCAGGCACTACTAGCCCCATCCTACATCATCCAGGTCTATGGATGATTAACTACAATGTGATCATAGGCCTCAGTTCCGCAAGGTACTTAAAATGTGTCTCACTTTTCACTGAATTCAAAAGTTTAAAGTTGGAAACATGTTTAAAGACCTTGTAGATTCTTGTCTGGAAGGTTCAGCACCTTCAGAATGAAGAACAAAGGGTATGTCTACCCTGTAGCCCGTGGTGGCATAGCTGGCAGCTCAGCCTAGCTGCCCAAATATGTACTCAGAAGTCCGTATGGGTTTATACTCAGGCAACTAGCCTGAGCTGTGGCTAATGTGAACCTCAGTTACTCTGCTATTTTGAGCATACTAGCTTAAATAGAGCTAGCACATGTCTATCAACCCAAGTTGGAAAGCATGCTCTCAGCTGTAGTATGGACGTAACCTTAGTGAGTATGCAAAGAGAATCCATTGATGTTACAGAGCAAAAGGTATGTCTAGCAAGTCATTTGCTGACAAGATATCAAAGATTATAATGAAAATAGAGGGTAATACATCCATAGGAAATTATACATGCTGCAACTTCCAGTCAAAAATACACTATTGAAAAAAGTACCTATCTACACTTCAGATAAATGTTAGCCTGTTTCTGTGTTAGATCATTTGTGTGTGAGACTTACACATTCAAAAATCTTGAGTCAGGCCCCAAATGATTTTACAAAATCATGAGTATTGAAAAATAATACATTTGAGGGTTTTTTTATTTGCCTTGTAGTATTGCAGCATTTAAGGTTCATGATTTGTAGCTTTCTCAGCACTTATGGAGGCTGGTAACGTATTTTTTTCTAAAGACAGCTGAGATCATCAGGTAAGGATTGCATTCCAGCAGACGAGACGCTAGGGAAAATATCAGATATTCCAAGATTTGCAATATAGGTCATAAAGGTTCACAACCATGCTCCTGTTTTTAATTGCTCAGAACTTCCTGAAATTAATTGTTATGGAACCGAAAACTGCTTGTGTAGTATTTGCTCCAATGTGATTTTTTTTAATAAAAATGTTAACAGAATCAGTGGAATTTCTGCATGCCTAAGGACAAGTATATTACAATGAGCTTTTCCTGTATTAGATCTGTTGCAGTTGTTGGGGGTGGTTTGAGCATGACTGAAAATGGAAACAAGTCTTCTGGGAGATGTGTGTGGTGGGAGAGGGGCTACCTTTAATCACCAGCTCTAGGAGAGACAGATATTGTTGTGTGAGGGGATCTGGCTGTATTATGATTGTACTGACAGTATGGTTTCACCTCCATTATTTGAAAACCCCATGAGGTAAAATAGTTTCTCCTAGAAAACGGCAGTTCACAGGCGGGGACCCAGTTTCAGGAACATCAGGTTAAACCCCTATCTCAGATATTAACACTGTCAGGTACTGGTGTTAGCTCTGCTAGAACTGAAAAATAACACTATCTGGATAATTTTCACTTTGTAGAACTGCTAGTGGATTGTTACAGACAGAAGGCAACTGCAAAAGAAATGACTCATTTGTTTAAAATTTAATGAAAAAGCCTACCCAGAAATATGTTCTCTGTGTCATCTCTTCCTTCAATTTTTGTAGTTCATTAAATCCACTACTATATATTGCCACCAATATATAACATATCATTTGATGATAATTGCATAAAGCTTTCCTTGGCTCTGTAAACATTTCAGTCAATGTTGAGGAGCAGATGTTCTGTAAAATTTATGAATGTGGCATACACGGAGCCCAAATCTTGATTTTCTAGCAAACAATGAAACCTTTCAAACACTCTCTTCTCTTCCTTTCTGCACAATACATTTGCTCGAATTGGTTGCTCTTCCCCTGATAGACTGGTGAAGTCATGAGGAACTCTGATGTTACTGGAGGGGACCCTCAGTACTCAGTGGCAGCAAGACTGTCGCCAAACCATATTAACTTGAATAAGGTTACCTACTCCACCTAGTCCAGGAACACTGATGACCCTGAGTGAACAGGATCTGCTAGCCTTTATAAAGATAATAGATAAAGCATAATAAAACCAGAAATATATATATGAGTGAAAGTGCCTCTCCAAAAAGTATCAGAGGAGTAGCCATGTTAGTCTGAATCTGCAAAAGCATCTGACAAAGTGGGTCTTTGCTCATGAAAGCTTATGCTCCACTAAATCCGCTAGTCTATAAGGTGCCACAGGACTCCTCATCGCTTCTCCAAAAAGTATCCTTCCCAGTGAATCATGCCTCTCCATTATGTGGATGTCACTCTGTGAACTGTAAGTAGAACTGAGTTTAAGACATGGTGCAATACAAGAGATGGTGCTATCACTGGACACATGCACTACTGGGAATTCTGTGTCCACTACATCTACTATTTCAGTAGGTCTTGTCCAAAGATTTTGGCAAAACATTCTTTGGTTTGGAAAAGCTTTTTTCTGCAAAACTATTTTGCCAAACTATTTTGCCATCCTATTCTGACATTTTCGGAATGAATATTTTCATTTTTTTTATTTCAAAATGTCTTTTTGTTTATAAATGTATTTTATTTTGCATAAAAAGAAATAGGGTAGAAATAAAAAAGAAACATTTTGATTGATCTGAAAAGAAAATAAAACAGAATTTTGAAATTTTGTCTTTTCATCCATTGGGTGTTTTTTCCCCAAATCTCCGATTTTTTTCATGAGACAGAAAATCCATTTTCTGACAGGCTTTAATAAAATTCACTGGGGGAACCCAGCCAGTGTCTATACAATTCCTATTGACACTACGCTGTCACTGGGGAGAAGATGGCTCCTGGCTCTACACAGAGTTGGGTAGGTGACTTCCCCATGAATCCTTGAGGCTGCAATCCCTCAACTCCTCCCACCAGTAAGGACATGCAAAGAGCACTCTACAAAATGAGCACTCTTCCTTCTCCCCTCTTCTTACTGTTTTCTCTAGACAGGGGTGATTACTGCTGGACTGTGAAGAAACAGTTTTTAGCCTTCATAAATCACACTCTGAGTTCCTCAGAGGCAAACTTGACAGTGAGAATATACTCGTCCCTCTTGATTAGCTAGATGCTATCTGGATTAATGCATCCAAAACTAAAAAGAAGATTGCCCTTAGCAAAGCGAGTTTCTGATAAATAACTCAATTGGGTAGCCAAGAGCCATGTCTTCTGTAGATACATAAAATGCCTGGAGCCACACATCTTTCTTAGTACTGTAGGGTCTTAAGTAGCATAGCTCGATAGCAAATATTAACATTTTACATATTAAAATCCATCATTTGGAAATGGAAACTGCAAGTTATTTTGTGAAGCAAGGCCAAGACAAATATGATTATTTAAAACCATTTTTTGTAGATGTTGACTAATACAATAAAATTTCACACAGAAAAGCAAAGGGGGACATTTTCACATTTCAGTTCCAACAGTTATAAAAGAAAGACTTTCATGCTTAAAATTCAAAGGCACCATGTAAAGTAATCTCACTGTTTCGGAAACCTGAATTACCTGCAATAGCCCTAGGGCATTATTCACTCACAAAAGAAAAAAATGTAGTTAAATATTGCTGTGCTTTTCCTAAGTAATTTTTCTGAAGGAGACAAGTTGATTTGAATCATCCATTTCAAGATTAAAGTGATGACATTTTGTGACTGCAGCCACACAGGTAATTGAGGTTTGAGTGGGCTTAGGAATGTGTCCAAAAATTAAATATGGGAGGGGGGAGCATTGCTGACAGAGGGACCAGCATTGGATTTTCACTGTTAAAATCTGTGTAACTGATGCTTGGCACAGGTATGAAATCCATAGTAAGTATTTACATAAAAAATGTTTTAAAGGCTTAATTAAAGACCTCCAATAGAATGCTAGAGCACTGCACTAGTCTATTGAACAGTCTGTCATTCATGTTATCGCGATATAAATATATCTATATCTCTATATAAAAGATTACTACAATAAGAATATTTATAACCCATTGATTTTTAATGGCTCCATTTTCTAATAGTTTCAAGTAACCAAACTACCTAATATCAGAGGGGTAGCCGTGTTAGTCTGAATCTGCAAAAGCGGCAAGGAGTCCTGTGGCACCTTATAGACTAACTGAAGGGTTGGAGCATAAGCTTTCGTAGGCAAAGACCCACTTCTGACATTCATCTGACGAAGTGGGTCTTTGCCCACGAAAGCTTATGCTCCAACACTTCAGTTAGTCTATAAGGTGCCACAGGACTCCTCGCCGCTTTTGCAAACTACCTAAAAGACCATCTTCTACCTGATCACTTGCTTTGCCCCTCCAAAGCTGGAACCAAAAGCATAATCTCATAAAGATGAGTGACAAAATCTGGGTCCCACTGAAGTCTAGTGGGAGTTTTGCCATTGACTTAATCAGGCTATGGTTTCACACTCAGGCAGGATTTCGAATTACTCTCCCCTTAACATACACCAAACCAAATGGTGGCATTCTTCCAAGTGAGGTACAAGATGTGCTTCTTTTTAACCAATTGGGCTAAGGAAATTGTTGCTTTTATGTATTTGGATTCTTCCTGCAGGTCTGAGTATTGTATTGGATAACTGTGGTCTAATTGTTCTTTTGGTACTTAATTGCTCTTTTTAGTACAACAGCCAGACACTTCAGGCTAGAGAAGTTTTATAGATGCTCTACTCACACATTTGCCCAGGGTGATAACTTTTCTTAGTGGCTGAGCAGAATAGAATTATTTTTTTAATTTTGCTTGCAGTGTTGTTGTAGCCCTGTTGGTCCCAGAATATTAGAGAGGTAAGATGGGTGAGGTAATATATTTTAGGGAACCAAATTCTGTTGGTGAAAGAACCACCTTCCGTTGAGTTTACACAGTGCTCTGCTTCAGGTATTGAAAAAGATACTCTCGCCAGGTCTACAGCAGACATGGGAGGTTAGGTGAAGGTACGCAACTCCGGCTACGTAAAATATGTAGCTTGAGTCGGCTTACTTTAAGACGAGGTTGGTGCCATCTTCACAGAAGGAAGGTGACAGAAGCAAATATTTCCATTGGCTTCCCTTACACTTCATGAGTGCCAAGAAAACCAATGCTGGCCAGAACTGCCTTCAGCGTTCGACTTAGGGGTCTTAATTAGACTCACTAAATCGAATGCCAGAAGAGCGATCTCCAGCAGGTCAAGTGAAGACATGGCCTAGAATGTCACAGCTAAATACAATGTGAAATAGACTGTTAAGCATATCGAATTAACATGTTTTAAGAGACCATTCAAGGTGAAGGGGGCAGTTAACACTTCTCCCAACATAGGACAAAAGAAGGTTAGAGGATTACAGATTGGCATAATAAACCATAAATCTGTCTTTACTGAGAGCTTGTCTACACCACACTTTAGTGTGCTGTAACTTTCTTGTTCGAGGGTGTAAAAAAACAAGACTCCCCCTCCTCTGAGCTATAGCAGTGTAAGTAAGTTATAGCAGTGTAAAGTGCCTGTGTAAACAGCCTTCCAGGGCTGTCAGTTACTCCCCCACACGGAGGTGGTTTCCCTACTGGGCTGGGAGAGCTCTCTCCCAGCACTGGTGCCATCACCACACTGCCGCAGCAACACTTTAAACTTAGCAGTGTAGACAAAGTCTGACTCCATGATTTTTAGTGTTTGAAGAATTACAAATTTAAGTATCCAGACTCATCTTTTGACGGTGTTGTGGAGGTTTCCTATATTGATGAGGACTCAGAGGTCAAAGCTAGAGTGATCACTTTGTAAAAAGCATTTGGCCAGGGGTAAATTGGTGGTTTGGGCTTTTATCATTGTTCTCTGTGAGTTCATTCAAGAAACTTATGTAACCCCCAAGGAGATTACTAAGATTCCCAGGGCCTTGTCTGCTGGCAGCTC
>CM057846.1:56667421-56691395 GCA_030068395.1 Apalone spinifera | reverse complement strand
TGGTGTCCTGAGTGAGGGCAAGCAGAGCACGCAGAGACAAAATGCTTTGCTGTCATCCTCAAGGTAGGCAAACAAGCAGGGAAAGCTGAGAACCGGCTGTCCGGGGGTGTCCCTTTAAGCACAGGCCTCAGATAGCCTCAGGCTATCTGAGTTCAAAAATTAACTATTTTGAAATAGCTTATTTTGAAATAATGCTGTAGTGTAGACATACCCTCTAAGAATAAGGGTGCAAGAGCCGACTGCGGGAACTACAGAGATATCTTGCTGCTTTCCGTTGCCAGGAAAATCTTCGCCCGCATTATCCTGAACAGGCTGATTTTGACAGTTTCAGAAGTGAGTCTCCCCGAGTTACAATGTGGCTTCCACCCTAATCGCAGTACTGTCAATATGATCTTCATAATCATATTGAGACAGGTGCAAGAGAAGAGCGTTGAGCAGAATATGAACCTCTACTCTGTCTTCATTGATCTGACGAAAGCATTCGGCACGGTCAACAGAGATGCATTGTGGATCATCCTCAGGAAGCTGGGCTGCCCACTGAAAGTTCATCTCATTCATCAAGCTGTTTCACGACCACATGACAGGAGAGGTACTTTCAGATGATGCCATCTGAGAAATTTAACATCTCCAGGGCTGTGTACTCACCCCAGTGCTTTTTAACCTGTTCCTCACTCATGTCCTCATGCATGCTGTCAGAAACCTAGATCTTGGTATTTACATCAGATATGGTTCACTGTTTGATTTGGTTGGTTCACTGTTTGATTTGAGACGCCTTACTGCAAAGACCAAGACACTGGAGAAGCTTATCACTGAAGCACTGTTTGCCGATGACTGAGCCCTTATGGCACACCAAGAGAACCACCTGTAGACCATCATTGACGGGTTCTCTGAAGTATCCAAACTGTTCAGTTTCGCAATTAGCCTTGGAAAGACAGAAGTCCTCTTCCAGCCCACCAAATAGTACTCCTCCACAGCCATGCATCACTATCGATGGCACACAACTGAAGATAGTGGACAGCTTTAAGTACCTGGGCAGCACAATATCAAGTGATGGATCCCTTGACAAAGAGATTACAGCGAGGATCCAGAAAGCCAGTCAGGCACTTGGGAGATTGTATATTAAAGTTCTCCAGCACAAAGATATTCGCCTTTCAACTAAACTCAAGATATATAATGCCGTGGTCCTCACCTTTCTCCTGAATGGCTGTGAAACATGGACCCTGTACTGTAGGCACATCAAACGGATGGAGCAGTTTCACATGCACTCCCTACAATCAATCATGAGAGCATGCTGGCAGGACTGAATTACTAACCAAGAAGTGCTTGATAGAGCTAGTTCCACGAGCATCAAAGCCAAGATCCTCCAGACCCAGCTTTGATGGTCTGGCCATGTTGTCCACATGAACGAAAGCAGGATCCCGAGGCAGCTGTTCTACGGGGAGCTGGTACGTGGTAGTCACAAACAGGGACACCCGAGGAAGAGGTATAAGGACAACCTGAAGACCAACTTGCAGTGGACAGGCTTTCAACCTCGACAATTTGAACAGCTGCTGCAGACAGGACTAATTGGCATTCCCTTACGAGGAAAGCAATGACAAAGTTTGAGGACGACTGCCGCCAACGCCTCGCAGCTGCATATGAAAGACAACGTAGAGCTGCGTTCCCTCCTGTCCTGACAACCAGCGTTCCATGCCCTATCTGTAACTGCACGTATGCTTTGACCTTTGGGCTCCGAAGCCACATGTGTTTCCACAAATGAAATGCACAACATGTCTTCCTCGGCTCCCGAGAGACAACCAACAACAACAATAGAAGAACTACATTTTTGGCATAGTAACAAAATATAGAGGGCAGATTCTCCCCACTCAGAGTACTACACACTCAAAGGGGATTTTTGCATGGAAATCCCTTAAAAAGAGTCTCTGTTGTGTGTAGTCTTTGCCATTTTACATTGAGCCTCTGTATCTCTGCCTGGGCACCCAACTCACCACCACCCGAACTTCACTGCCTCCTAAGACTGGTGCTCCACAGAAATAGTGATGGAGCCTGTGACTATGCCATCATTTCCATGTAACTTCTGAGAGATCAGCGGGTGTGGGGGGCGGGAGGGAGAACTGGATGATGCATATCCCCTACCAGGTCCATCCATTCATCTTCCTGCATGACTGGTTCCATTTTTTCCTACAGTAAAGATCTCACACTATGCAGAAAGGGCTCTTCCAGCCCTGAGGGGCAAAGGGTATCACAGAGGCCCCCTGAATGCATAAATAATATAAAGTGAGGGGTATGAAAATCTAACCCCAGATATTTAGGAGAGTGGACTTCTTCAAGGTAGCCAGGGGTATTTTCTTCAGTCTTAGTAGCTGCTCTACTGGCTGGGAACACCGGTTCCTCCCGTAATTCAGAAGATAACCACGATCTCAGCTATTTACTGTAAAGCACTACAGAGTCACTTCTTTCCAGATTTATGTGTTTGATTTAGCAGCTTGCTCTTCCCCGTAGCTGAGATTCTCTTTCCTCAGAGAGCAGCAGGTTCTGAAATCCACTTGTGTGGTGCCTCTCACAGATGAGATGTAAGGAGACAGCTGGGACTGAAAAGATGAAAGGAGGGCAGAGCAGTGAGGCTTAAGAATGTTTTTAAAGGAAGAGCTGTTGTATTAATTGAGCTGGAGTACAGGTGCCTGTTCTTGAAGATGTTTTCCTTTTTATTTTATGATTATTTAACTCAAACTGAAAAGAAACACAGTACAGGCCTGGGGGACTGCAGAAGCCAAGTGCTGGTAGAAGCAGTGAGTGGCTTTTCTGAAGGTGGCCTCTCCCACCAAAGTTGAACAGAATCAATACTGGAACAGTCTGAAACCAGTGTGGTTTGGGAAAAAGCATTTCACAAGAGTTCAGCCTTCAATTGATCTCCGGAGGCTTGGAGACTTCAAATAAAAACCAATCAAGCAGGAAAAAGTCTTTATGTAAAGCCCTGATTTTGGAAATATCCACTGCTGCAACTTCTAATGCTCTGCAGTGTACTCTGGGCTGAATCACTCACCTCCTGGAAGCTTTCCTTACAGAGTAGCTCCCACACCATTCAGTCAAGAAACCAGATTTCACTCTAGTCCCACAGACTGAGTTCTGCAACCCTATCACAAATCTTTGACCTGTAGAGGGTCAGGGCCATCACGCTCCAGCGCACTGCTTTTGTATCAGCTTTGGAGCCCTGCTCTCTGCCTGTCTAGTTTCTGGCAGCATGGTTCGAGGCCACATACACTGCATGAACTCTGCAAGCCTTGTCTATGGTCATGAGGATAGTTCCCACTAAGGTGCGTGCCTGCGCAGCCACACACAAAAAATTCTTCCCCCACCCATTTCTTCTAGAAAGCCACGCTGCAGCACTTGCACAGCAGGTGGCTTCTCAGGGGCTGGCTGAGACAGCGTGGTGAAGGAGTCACTGAAGCAGGGGACCGGGGAGGAGAGGGGGGGCGGAACGTACCGCACCCATGTGGTGGGAGGCCTGCTCCAGTGGTCGGAGCTACCACGTGGCAGGGGAGACCAGGACCTGTTCTGGAAGGTTGGGCTGAGAATGGGACCTGCTACATGGTCAGGGGCAGGGTCTGCTCCAGCAGCCAGATGTGTGTATGTTCATAAATTGGGTACCATAGTGGCACACATCCAAACCAGAACACATGACCTCAATATTGGTGCACAAGCCAAAATTCACTCCACTCAGGGCTGGGAAATCTTGGAATGCTGCTCGTGACAACTAAGGAAATGGTTCTGTGGGAAAGATAATACAGGCCCAGCCTATATTACCTTTCCCAGATAACTTTCACAAAGGAGAAACGGAAAACTGTTACTCTCTTGCCCTTCCCCACCCAGTGGGGAATATTTTGCCATCCTGTCCCCCTTTCCATGCCTCCCTCCCCTCACAGTCACTAACATTGCCAAACACCTCCTGCAAGGCACTGGGTGTGGGAGCGGAAGGATGTTTCAGTAGAGGTGGTTCCCTCTCCCAGCACACACCTGTTCCACCTGGGAGTCCATCCAAATTCAAATCCAGAGTGGAATAAGAAGGACCAAACCTCTTCTCTCTAAAATCCATCTAAAATTCCCTTGGAATTCTATTGAGAATCAGTTCAAGCCCACAAAGTGAACTAAGTAGAATACATCTAAGCCAGAGCAAAGCTTTTTTTTCTGTATTCTAAACACTGTGTAGAAACAGCTTGTCATTTATATCATAGCTGGTGACAAAAACACTATTAGTTTCTGTTTTTCGGAATTTTGTATAAACATTTCAGTCATTTTTCCTGATTTCAGCATCTAAATTTTGTTTTATTCATGTTTCAATTAAATAGCTATTTTCTTCATAGCACAACAAACCTGAGAATATTCAAATTTCCTCTGTGAAAATCAGCTTTGCTTGGAAAATGGACCCATTTTCATGTAGGTGGTTTTTTGTTTCCAATTTTGCTTGAAATTTTCATGTACCTGAGATCCACTTGCTAGGAAAACAGGCACTGTTTTGGATGAACAAAATGCTATGAATTGCCCATTTTTTTTTATTTTGCTGAAAATATTTCCACATTACTCCAGCCACAGCCAGTGAAAATATATTTTTACATTTTCTTTAAAAATCATTTTGTACGAATGAACTAGACAAAGGGGCTAGAGATCTAGCCACTCAATTCAGAACCAGCTAAGTCTCACAGTGAGTATAGTGGAATGACAGCTGCTCACTGTATCACTGTTAGAAAGACACATTCTGACTGACTCAGAGAATGCAATTGTTCTGTGCTTCAGTGAACCACAAAGTAAATTCTTCATAAGTGTCCAGTTAGAAAAACAAATTGTCCAGGGAAGTCTGAAAAAGCTTTTCCCTATTTTTTCTTTCCGGTTGGGAGCATAATATGAGGGAGAATACTATTATAACATATTTCTCTAGTGCATAGGAATATGCTCAGTGTCTCCCAAAGCAAATTAAGACATTCTCTTGAAATAAAGGGAACATGAGACAACAGAGGGTCATAAAGGAGACAAGGGAAGTGAGGAAGAAGAAGGAGGCTGACAATAGGAAGGAGCAGTTATCCAATAAAGGTTTTATCCTCTTCCTACTGTTATTAGTGACAAATCTCCATTGGACAGACTGTGAACCGTTTGTTCCCACTGATAAACAGTGACTAGCGCAAGACATCCAGACATCAGTAGGATTGCTTGTGAAAGCAAATGCACAATAGGGCACCAACTGACTGTCATGGGAGTAGGATCAGGCACTAACACCCTGATGGTTCTGTCCCTTGTTTGTTCTTTGTTACTGAGGTAGTTAATAAGTTCTGATCTCAGCTAACAACCTGACAATTACGTTCTGGACCCGATTCTCCTATTACAATAATGCAATCAGGAGTAACTCCACAATAGTCCGTGGAATACAGCAGTATAAAATTATTGTCAGTAAGAGAATTAGGTCAATTGGTTGGATCCTTAGCAGCCAATCATAATGAAGTCTAGATCAAATCAGTTTATACAATAACTTCTCTACTAGCTTTATGCTCATATTAAGCAAAAATAAAATGTGTTGGAATGTATAGGAATGAGAGTTCTAAATCTATGTTACATAAACTTTATAATCTTTTCCCATTTTTCCTTCAGTATCATATTATGTTAAAATTATCTGTATGGTCAGGTTAATCATAGAACATAGGAATTGTTAAATCAACACAAATCAATGGTCTATCCAGTCCAGTATTCTTTCCATTGCCAGTCACCAAAAGCATCAGAGGAAAGTAAAAAGACCTACCTGATTTTGTAATATTGTACTACTGAGGGATATTTCTTTTCAATCCCATCCAAATGATCTTCTTAATCCTGAAGCATGAAGATAGATAACCCTATAATTTGTCTCTACCCTGGCAGAATTGCAGATGCTATTATTACTATGCATATAAATACCTGAACTTGTTATGAAAATGTAGGAAGCGATGTTCTTCAATAACATCCTTCAGAAAAAAAGGTTCTAGAGTTTAATGATTTTTTTAAAGTGGTTTCTTTCAATCCATTTAAAATTTTCCACTTTTGGTTTTCATTGAATGCCTGAAAGTGGACTAAGTAATCAAGGTGAGACGATGAAGCTGAACCATTGATTAATATAATAGCAGCACAATATTTTCCTCATTAAGCTCTGTCCCCTTCACAATACAGCCTAGCACCTAGTTTGTTTTTTTCAGCCATTGCTGTGAATTTGTGCAGCTTCACTGCTGTAGCCCCATGACCTCTTGATCTTTTTTTCTGTGTGTTATGTAATTTGGAATCATCAATATGTAGGTAGCTTAAACTCTGCCAGACACTGCACTAATCGCCTATATACACTGAATTACTGTATGGCTTGATAACAGGACTCAGATGAACTAGTGACATCATGCAAAACTGTCCACCTATCGAGGGGAATAAGGGGCTCCCTAGACTTTTTTATTGCATGATGTGCATAGCCTCCCTTATATGGTTAGCAATATTTTTCCTACAAAATACCAGAATCTCCAGGAATTTCTGTGATGAAAAAAAGAGATTTAATAAATGTCTCTCCACAATAGCCCACAAAATCTTTTGTGCTTTGTGTTAATGGCTTTATGTTTACATACTACATTATTTTATTTCACTATATCAGAAAATACAGGATATAGGCTAAAAATACCTAAGTAGTGTAAAGCAGAATGTTATTCAAGGACTCAATCTGAGAGCCTTAGTATTATTTAGTTTACATTCCTATTTATGACTTTTTAACAATATCATAATTGGATGGTTCTATTAGCTGACACAGAAATAGTACAAGTATATTTTAACAGTTATTCTGAATCTACTGATACCAAGAGATGTGTTTTCTTTCAGACCCTGCTAAATTGTCATGAGACCTGTCCTTTCAGCTAGAAAATAAGTGTCAGGTTCATGATTAGATGAGGACATTTAATTTTAAAATAAGTTTGCTGGGAGCTAGTCCTTTTATCTTATGATCAATTAATTATATTTTTGAATTTGTCATATAAAAAAACTATCAACTTAAAATAAGTTGTGAATGAAAGCTTTTCTTTATTTGTGTTACAAATAATACTTAGAAAGTGAAAAAATGTATAGCTCCAATTTGTCACTGTTTATGCTCTTTTGTCTCTGTTGTTTTGCCTTCTCTCAGCATGGACAATGAAAAATCAATGCATTCACTTTCTATGTCATAGTTAGGTTCACCTTGCTTATTGCTGGTGTTCCTATGATTGGGTTTAAGACACTGCAGGGGAATGTTTATTTGTTCAGCACCAACAGTTTCCTTTGGGATTTTTTATTTCTGTTGTTCAGAAAGGCTCATAAGTACTATAAAAGCATACTTTTTAAAATGGACTAAATTGAGAGTTCATTTGCCATCTCTTATTATGTAAGATCAAGAAAAAGGAGTAAGATAAGTTAAATATAGTCCAAAGCAATAGAATTAGCCTGCACTGTTAACAATTTTCATTCTCCAGAACACAGTGTCTCCTTGAGTGTCTTTGTTCCTTTAACATCAAAAAGAAGTGATATTTGAAAGCTTTTGCTTACAAAGGACTGAATGTCTTTTATTCATTGATCTCTTCCTTTCACTTTAGTAAAGAATTATTTTAAATGCAGATGATAAATGATAAGATTTGTTTTCCATCTTTGACCTTTCTATGCATTCACTGACTTAAAAGGTTTAACCTTTACTTGAAAAGCCATGTACAGATCTAATGGGATCTTCAAGGAAAACTAGGTATAGCATCCTGCTATATAGTTGCATACTGTAACCTTTAGTTCAGAGCCATATTCTAAGGTCACTTTAAGCACAGTTATTACCTGCATTTGGGATACAGTCAATGGATATCGAAATAATATCCAGGTAACACTTTCACTGCAAGGTGGAATGGTAAGGGAGCCCTCATATACCCAATAATCACGTAGAAGAGGATCTGAAATTAAAAGGATTATTTAATGTTAAAGTAGTATTTAGGAGTTTCTATGCACATATGCACAGCTTTTATTATAATAATTTAAACCCTACTCTACTCTGTTCAAGAATCTAAGCCTGTTAAAATCTATAAAAATGGTTATAGTTATCCCTGTATTACTGATGCGAAAAACAAAGTTCAGAGAGCATACCTCTTTAGTCACACAGCAAATGTATAACATCATGGAAAAACAGTCAGGGCCAACTGGTGAGGGAGGGTCAAGGGGCCACCAGCCACTGGCCCGGGAAGAGCCAGGACAGCCTCCCTCCACTCTAGGCCCTGCCTCTCCCTGTTTCACCCCCTCCTTATTCTTTCTCTGCTCCTGCCCGGCATTTCCCCCCAACAGATATGGCCATGGGGAACTATTAGGAGCAGAGGTCTGGTGCTGGGAACAATGATCCACCCCCTCCCACCTCCCAGCATTCGCCAGCAGCAGCGGAGAAGCAGAGAGAGGAAACTCCAGCTCACTCTGCTCCCCCAACCACATCACAGAGTGTGGTGAGTATGGGGACAGTCCAGGCTCCTTCCCTGAGCACCGCACCAGGAGAGTAGAGTGGGCTGGGCCCATATTGCTTCACTTTTGCTGCCAGTGAGTACACAGTGGGCACCAGCCCCCCCCCCTTTCCGCTAGCACCCCCAGATGTCCAGGGACTCTTACCCCACCAGCTGCTAGCTGGCCTCTTGCCCCTCCCACTCTCAGTGTTTGAGAGTCATGTGTCCCTTTTATGCCCTCTTGTCACTCCTGAAACAGTTTCCTAATCTTTTGATTCCCTGGTCCTCTGCTCTAAGCCTTAATAAGTTCTGAGGACTCCCTTAACTAGACTGTGCATAACCCTGATGTTTAAAAGGGGAAATGGGAGAATTAGTTCCTTTCTTGTAGCCTGCTCAAAGAGATCAGACACAGCTTCAGGCCCTGGTGCAGAAAGGAGCTCAGAACTCTTTGCTGGATTGGGGTTTAAATTATTGAGCTCCTGCACTGACAGGGCTAAGAGCGGGCCTACCAACTGGGGGAAGAGGACAGCTGTCCCAGGACGTAGCAATTTTAGGGCCCAGGGTTCCTGACACCACCACCGCTTGTGCAGCAGCTGCAGCACCCAGAGCCCAGGACTCTTTAAATCACCACCAGAGTGCTGTGCTGTGCACTGTGTTAGGCTCTAAGGGCTGGGGGCCCCTTTCACCTGAGGCCCCGCTCCGTTCAGGAGCATTGAGCCTGGCTCACCCTCCCCCACACCTGGCTGTCAGCTCCCCTGGCCAAAAGATGCAACAGAAACCCCATGAGGAGGAGCAGGCATGGTGAGGGCTGTACTATTCCCTCCATATCCACACATGCATCTTGGCCATCATGAGGGAGAACACTTGCTGCACTCCGTGATGGTGCCAATGTTTGCATTCTCCGAGTTCCCTCTGGGCATTGTTCCACTGCAAACATCCTCACCTTCACCCCACCTGAACATTGGCTTAAAGCCACAATCCGTCCTTAATTTTAGGCAGAGCTGGTAGGCAAGGGTCTTGCGGAAAAAAACAGTATGTGAGCATGTAGTTAAAATCTGTATCAAAATTCATATGCATCAAGGGGCTGAATTAAGGTTGCATTTGCAGCCTTAATTCTGGCATTTCCTATTTTCTGAGTGTTTTACTTTCCAACCTTAATGATGTTCCTTTAATGTAGTTTTCTGTCTGTGGTGTGGAAAGAGACTGTCACGATGGTATGGAACTTGGCATGGAGGCAGCCCTTATAATGGAAGCTTTGTTCAGGAGGAAGTGGTAGAACTGGTCAAAAAAGAGGTCAAATTTTCATGACACCCTATAGTGAGGTAGATTACACTTAATTTGCTGTGTGACTTTGGGCAGATCACTTAATTTCTCTGTTACCCATGTGTGGTGCAGATAGAGCATGCTTTCCATTGACATCAAGTCCCAGGGATCTGTGGGGATTCTTTATCCTGCTTCGTACAATAGTTGCTTAGAAAAACAGCCATATACAAGGAATTACTAATGTCTACCTTCTGCAGCGTGGAAGAGTAGAGCGCACTGCACAAAGATAACACATAATTTTCCTTCCAAACGCCCCAAAGCCAGCAGGAATGGAAGATATTATGAAGCCAGTTGGCCAGAGAGTAGTGAATGCTGCACAATCTTAAAAGATGTACTAGCATCCACACTCCCCAAGCACACTGGAATGCTCAGGTAAACACTCTACCTCTACATTACCCCAGGCTGGATGTGTGTGCCACTATAGAAGCCATGGGTGTATGCTGTGACTCCACTAGTTGGCTATGTCTACGCTATGGAGTTTTTCTGGGATACTGGGAACACATTGGCTTTTAGGAGCAATTTCCAAAAAAGCAGGCTCGTTCTTTTAGATGTCCCGTGTAGATGGGACAAATGTCGGAAAAGCCTCTTCCAAAAAAACCCAGAAAAAGTTACTCAAATTGCAGTTTGCAATTTGCATATCTTTTTCAAGAAAAAGAACGCAGTGTAGACATAGCTGTTGTCTGCTGCATGGCAGAGGCAGTAATTCTGAAAACAATGATTCAACACTAGGAAAAATATAATGGATAATCGATGGGTAAATTGCTGAAAGCCAGGTCCGTGGAGCACTTATGCCAAATCTACAGAGTTTTGCTGGTAATTCAGTTGCCTTAATGCTATTCTCCAGGAAAGAATAAGATGCAACAAGATTTTATAAAGTGGCACAAGGTGTTCAAATGTTCAGAATGCAACTTATGTAACAGCACGTCTATGCAAGTAAGTAAAGGTTTGCTGTATATGAAACAACACCTACCTGGTAATAAAGAGTTGGGATTAAAACAGGGTATTGTTTTGGACTTCCCCTGAAAAATCAATACAAATCCATCTCATCTCCAGTTCTCATTAAAAAGATGTTGAATAGAAAAAAGTAGCCTTTGAATGTTGTTGTCACAGTAAACCTTGAATTTTTGGCCCTAACAACCGCTGTCGACAGCCTCCACTGAATTATTGTTACATTAGTCCTTGCCGCTATACAACCCTTTTCTTTATTTATTTTGTATTTTCTTCCAAGTCTACGTAGCCCATTTCTGTGGAGCTCTGCTAGCTTAGTATCTCTCCTTTTGGCAAGGTGGTCTCTTTAAGTCTTTGACTGAAGTTCACTGCATAAGCTTCCGTGGGGGCTCCCTGTAAGTGAAGCAGCCTACCTGCAGTGAATTGAAGGAATGCTCCCTAAGCCCTGGTCTACTCTAGGGAGTTATTTCAGAATAACTTCCCTTATTTCGAAATAACAAGCAGAGCATCCTCACTACCATGCCCATTATTTTGAAATAAGGAGCTGGTTATTTCAAAATAGTTGTTTCAAAATAGTGGTAGTGTGGACACTCCACCGCTGCTATTTTGAAATAACTACTCTCCAGAGTCATTCAGAGTAATTACTTCCCAGTGCTTCCTGGGGCTCTAAGTTGAGGTAGTGTGTCCACATTAAGGGAGCTTGCCTCGGACTAATTTTGAGGCTTCCCTGCAGTGTGGACAGGCTATTTTGAATTAGTTATTTGGGGAGTTATTGAGTTATTAAGTTATTTCGAAATAATTTCCAGTGTAGACATGCCCTCAGTGTGCTAAATCGCACGCAGCTTGTTTACTCCAGAAGTTCTGAGGGCACATTCTGCCCACAGATGCCTAATTGCAGGTGCCCTTTGAGATCACGGATGGCAGTGTGCACATCCAAGACAGGGTTAACTGCACACTTGAAAATATCTTTGATTTTCAAAATTGAATTTAAAAACATTTTTAAAAGATGTTTTTCATCAACATTAATGCTTTATAGATTTAAAAATCACCAGACAGGGGTGTTACCCCAGGCAGGGATATTTTCTTAGATGGTGCATGTAGGTTCATAGACTCAGATAACAGGATCTCTGCAGTTGGTTGTTTTGCTCTGGGGATGGGAAAGCATTTTAAGGAAGATCCTTTAAATTGTTCCAGATTTATATTTAATTTCATTTTTATTTTAAATTGGAAGCACGTAGAGATTATGAACAGGTGCAGTAAAATGAATTACATAAAATGCTTTTTTAAAACAGAGCATTTGAAAATTAGCTCCCTCTTACACGTACATTCCAAGTCCTGAGCTTCTGGATTTGAATTTCCCATATCTAAATGCCTAACACAAATCCAATCCAAAGCCCATTAACTTCCACTGACTACAGTGGTTTTGGATCAGGCCTACGGAACAGGAAGTATGCTGCACTCCATGATTTGTTAAGCTTGTTAGAAAAAGAGTGTAACATATCAATTCTACAAATTAGCAAATATATTATCATAAACTTCTCATTAACCTCTTTTGACTATGGCAAAGTTGAGTTGAAATTGAAGATTTTTAGTATGACACTTTATAATAAGACTATGTTGATGTGCTTAATGCAAATAAAATATTCATATATACAAAGAATGTTTCATGCTGACCTTCTGAAGTTATGATTGGGCATTCATGATCTTCCTATTTTTATCTGTGATTCCAATAGAGCATAAAGAGTTCTGTATAATCTCTTTCTCTCTCTCTCTCTCTCTCACACACACACACACACACACACACATACACACACACACACACACACTAATAGTTTGTAAAAATGAATACTACATCTGGAGTACATTCAATTTTGTTTAACTAAAAATTTAAAATTCAGATTAATAATACATAGCTCCTACAGCTCCTATGCTTTAGTCTTTTGGGAGTTTGATAACAATCCCAAAGCCCTTTATAATCATTGTCCCCATTTTAAAAATAGGGACAGTGAGGAAGGGATCATAAATGTCTTGATCATGTTCACAGAATAAATCAGTGTCAGAGCTGGGAAGAAAACTCACATCCCTGACTCTCATTTCTATGCCATATCCATTCATTGCCTCCCTTTACAAAATCCATTTAATGGGGTTCCACTATGCTATAGCCAGATTGCAGTTGTGATTTTGGCCAGGTGTTCAATCTGCATATTGTGCTCTTGTATAACTTGAAATTGGACAGGCTGGGGAATATAGAGATTGGGGTTCTCTGATCATTCAATACAGAACTTTTTATTGGTGTTTATGTTCTTACTGACAAGTACAGGTATCATTTTAAAAAAATCAATGTTTTCAAACAGTTACTGATATCTGACATTAAAACTTTCCCTGTAATCAGAATAGGAAATAACTGTACAAATTGCGTAGTATCTATTGATAAATGTTGATTTTAAATGGTGACCACTGTATTCTACCTCCCACATGATATCTGAGCACAAACATTTCTGACACTGTGCGCTCTGCTTCATTTTTTCTTCTTAGCCCTTCCAGCATTCAGTCTGTCTCTGCCAAGTATTTCTGTTTCCCTCAGACAATTTCTCACCTTGTACTGGATGTCCTGGAGAATTTCTGTTACGGCCTTTAGGCCTAAATGTTCCTTTCCTATCTGAAACATAACAAACAAACAAGAAAACCCAAAAATGAACTTCACTGCTGTGTTGTTTCTGAAAACTAAGAAAAAGGTCAACAAGTCTGGCCAGTTCAGTGCTGGTTTGTAGCTAAGTTAAACAACCTTGGATTCACCAACTATTCTGTTACATGGCAACTTCAAACAAGAGGTATTAATTCACATAAAATAAAGACATTGGCCAGAATGAAATTAGAATTAAGTAACTTTAAATCATTAACAGAAATTGACAGAATAACAAAAAATAGAAGCCAGAGTTAAGCCTGAACTCACCTTGTTTTGCCTCACTAGTACCACACATGCTTCATGTAAGGGTCAAAGTCATTGTGAGATAGAAATGCCAAGGCTACAATTTGTCCTTACATGTTTTCATTAGAAAAGTACATAGAAAAGAACTGAGTACACAGGCATGCCAGAAACCTTGGCGTTTGTTTGGAGAGTACTGCATGGCTGAGGCTGTGTGTTCCACTCTTTACTGAGATTAAACTCTCGTTGATGCTAATGAGAGTTTGCTTGGAGGAAAAGTGCAGAATCATAGTTCACCCCTTTCTTCATCATCCCACACACATACACATACACACACACACCTTTTACAGCCCATGTGGTGAAATACTGGCTTCATTCAAATCAATGGCAAAACATTCCCATTGACTTGAAGAGTGCCAGGGTTTCACCTACTTTATTAAATATCTTTGAGAAGGACAAAAGGCATCTATAGAAAGAAACATTTAGAATGAGAGATCCTGATTATTTAATGCATGTAATGTAGGTAGCCAGGTTACTTTGTAGAATCAGGGCCTGATTCTAACCTGAAATATATACGTATGCTCATATATACATGCACACCTGCCACTGATGTCAGAAAGAGCTGAGTGCACATGTATGGGAGCACTAATGCATTCAGATAGTTTACAAAATATCATTTAAATGCAGTATGTTTCTGAGCTAGGTATATAAGCACTAGTGGAGCAGCATGAGCATACTTAAAAGAAAACCTACAGAAGCAAAAAATTTCACTGCACATACAATTCTCCCCCCAGGAGAGGATGAGAGAAAGAATAAATCAAATGTGAGAGACAGTCTCTCAGAGCTTGAGGAGCTATTGTATCCCAGAAGCATACCACCTCCTCCTGGTCCCGCAGGTGCACTATGATTCCACACCTGTTCCATTTACAGGTAGCTCCATGCCTCAGTACACAACAGTTGTGGGCAAGAACGTAAGAGTTTCCTTTTCCAATTGAAATTCCAGGGTGAATTGAAGTAGACAGGATGTAACTAGCCAAGAAGTTTGGCTGGAACATCAGCATTAACAAGCTATTTTTTAAAGGCTGCTCTCAGACTTTGAAGTTAGCACTTCAGTTCTTTTACACATTGCAGCAGCACAAGGCCAGCTAGCATGTTGGTCTTCAGCCCTGACTGAATGAGAAGGCAGCATGGCATCCAATCTGGATTGCCAGTACCACTTCCTGCCACCACCTAAGTATTCTTTAAAGGTGAGTCCTCCAAGTACGACCATGCCCATTGCTGTTTACCTTATATGGCATGACAAGGTTGGAGGACAAGAGAGTTTGATGGTACATTTTCCATTCTTTAGTTACAATATTTTATATAGGTTGCTTTTAATCAACTATCATTTTAGTTACCATATGCACTGAAGATATGTGTAAACAGGTAGCTATTGTAATAAAATACAAACAAGTTAGAGATTTCTTTTGTCTCCTCAAATCACTAACAGAGGTAGACAATAGAAGGGCACTCTTTTATGGCAGCCAAATGATAATGCACGATCACAATGGCAAAATATTTACCTGCACAAACAGAGCAATAATAGCTATCCCATGCTTCTTCCCCACTGCCTCATCAATACTGCTGTACAGGGTAGAGTTCCAGTGGATTAGATGGAGCTAAAACAAAATGACACAAACAATGTCATCAACAGGTAAAAGTTGGACCTGATAGGCAGGAAGGTGATTTAGCTAACAAAGACAGTAGATATAAAACATGGACTCCCATGATGGTCATTATAAGTCCAGTGAGAAAGAAGATACTGTTCCTAACCTCCCCTCTTATTTTAACCACAGAAAGGATGCCTTGAATTTCAGCTGTGAACAAGTATCTATGACAAAGGCATGGATCACTGTGTTATAAATTGTGTACTTACTCCCTCATTTTAAGGCACTGAAATAAACTCTGCAAACTCAGTTGCCTGAGGCATTACCAGCTCACTCTTTTCCAAGCTTCAAATTCATACATGCCATGTTGGAGCCTGGCTGTGGGCATGGATTTTCCTAAGATTCATTTTGATTGGCTGGCAGCATCTTTTGATAGCACATATCTCATGAACTACCACTGCAATGGTGAACAGCTGAGACCGCATCACTGAAAAACAACCCCCTTACATGCTCATAGAATGTAATGGGTGGAGGAAAGGTTAAATGAGGAAAAAGTAAACACAGGCAGAAAGCCTGGGGAGAATGGAGACAGGCAGCATGCAGATGCAAGGGATGAAGGTACTTGGGGATAGTAAGTGTGTATTAAACTGCCTTTTTCTCCCAAAAAAATGCCAATAAATCCTGTGGATGTGCGGCCACTTTTCTGCTTCTCTAAATTGGGGCTTGAATTAGTCAATGAACATGTGATTGGGAAACAGTAGTCACTTCTTATTCTGGCAAACTGGTACTGCTGCCTAGCAAGATTTGAGAATTCCATTCATAGAAGCAACCTGTTAATGAAAATAAAGAAAGGGAAAGGCTGACTGCTTTATATAGAGAATGGCAATATGCATTTCAAACAGCCGTTTCCAGCACTAATGATAACAAGTTATCTCCATGGCTGTACCAGATAGCATTGCAGAGATTTTTCCCACTCAAGCATATCTGCTTTTAAGTTTATCTAGGAGCAGTTCTGGTGCATTCCAGGCAGATAAAACAGCTACAGAAAACGAAATTTAATTCCCTGTTGTAAAATCGAGTGATCAATGTTTTGCACTGTTATGTGTCTGAGGGGTGAAAATATCACTTGCTTATCTAGCATTTTTCCCAGTTTCACAAAAATTAGTGGGTTTTTTAAATAGAAGTTTTCTCTGTCTGGCATCCCCAAGCAGTGATGACTGCTCTCCACTCCCAGAGAATTCCTTTAGATTGATCGGCTTCTCACATGATTAGGCCCTGAGGCTTCTTCCTTATCCCTGATTCTAGCTCAGATAGGAACCAGACATACAAATCTGATTATCATTCTTTCACAAACATTCAATAAAGGATTTGAAATGTACTGTTGCAAATCAAATTAGCGTATTAGATTAGTCTGTTCATTCTGAACGCAAATACTTGACATGATAAAGAAAACTCCAAGATCAGTTTCAGTTAGAAAGTCCACTTGCATCAACAGCAGTGAAAGTAACTTAACATTTCTTACAGATACTATCCTATTGCAACCAGGGGTCCTGCCAGTTCTTTAAATAGCTCCCTGCTGGCTTTTGCCGCAGCTCAGCCAGCTCTTGTCGGAGCTGCACACTAGGGTGCACTTGTTTACTTTCACCTCTAGCAGTATTAATATAAAAGGCACTTACCCATAACTGTAGAAGTTATAGGTAAATTACCAGTTAAAACAAGGCACAGAATTAAGTCACTAGTCTTGCTGGCTGTGTTCATCTTTTCCCCATTTAGCCTTCCCCAATCCCAGTATTCCCTGTAAACTGAGTGCTGGGACAGCCACGGAGGAGAGATTCACATGCCACCCAGCTGATTAGCAGAGCACCCACATGCCCACACCCAACAGCATAGCATGTGTTTCTACTGGTGGTGCATACCTGTATATGCTTCAGAGCACATAACAAAATTTATTCTACACATGAATGGAAAAAATTAGAGAAAACATTGCCCAATCCATACATTCAATGAGCGGGGAAGAGGAGGTGTTGTTTTTCAGCGATCTGTTCACTATTGCAGTGGTAGTTCATGAGATATGTGCTATCAAAAAACATTCCTAAAGCCTTAAAGCCATAAGCTATCAAAAGTTGTGCAGTCATAAAGCCTTAATTAGGAGCAAAACAGTCTATTTCACATCTTTTGTAACTTTGCTTTTTTCAATACATTTGAAACTTTCACAAAATGAGCTTTATTTCCATTTTCATTTTTAATATTAAATGATTCTTTAAAAAGTAAAACAAGATCAAATAAGGACAATTTAGTGACTAACACTGTGTCTTGGAAAATATTGAACTAATGCAATCCAATTAGTTTAGAAGGCAAAGTTATACTTCAAGTCAAACTATTTGTCCAAAAATCTATATTATTTGCTTAGGCTGGAATTTGCAGATATTACATTAGCCACTAGAGGGGGCTCATGTCATCCCGTGAACATAACCCTGAAATTAATAAGGAAAAATCTGCTTCCTCCAAAGAGGTCTATTCAGACACCCAAAAGAGAATAACATTCTAGTGATGTAATTGTCATGGCAATGTCCTTGGTACTGCACAAAACAATGCCCCGTACCACTGCTATTAATTTTGTTTTAAATGTCAGTGTAAACTTTTCCTTCTGTGACCGTAACAATGGTCTTGAACGTTAGAGAGCCCATTACTTTGACTAAGTCAACAGGCAGATCTGAGCTAAAGCCACCATGACACTGAGTGCGTTGTTATGTTCAAAGAGGTAACATTTGTAACCTGACATTTTTCTGCATCTGACAGCAATGTTACAGCAAGTTGTTTTCTGAAGTTCTAAAAGGAAAACACCTGACTTGATATTTTTCTCAATGAGAAGGGAGAATGTACAAGGCTCATATAGCACATTATCAGCACCCTTTGCTTGTTAGGAGGCAGAGTGGCCTAATACCAGGGCCCTAACTGAGGGAATAGTAGAAATGGGTCTTGTCTCTAAAGCTGACCTGCTGGAGGTCAAATTGCTTCACTTCTCTGTGCTTTCCCCAGTTTATCTCTCCTCTCTGTTTAGATTCGAAGACTGTGATCGAGACTATGTACTTAATACTGTGAGTTCCTATGTTGTCTAATACAGTGGGGATCCAACTCTGTAATGCTGCTGATAATTGTGGCTCCCTTATTAAGAAAATCATTAGTAGTCAAATTTTGCTGGGACAGTCTAGAAAGAGAAGCAGAAATAGTGTGAGGTGTGTTGTTTGCTACAAAAACTCTGGTGGGGATTTGTGCTGTAAATTGCAACTTACTGCAGCTCTGAACTGGAGCAAAGCTCATTACTACCTGTTTCGAGCTAGCGCATGCTGCTAACCACAGGATGTATCAGCTAGTTAAAGAGCTTTCACATCCCCATGGACCACTAACATTTGGAGATGTGGTGCTGTGATCTGGCATGCTAACTGCCCTAAAGTTTTCCAGAAGAGAAGACACTCCATATGCCTTTTTCTCACCTTGTCGATGTACCTTACACTGAGTTTGGCACTATCTCCACAGTAGGAGGTTGAAGGGAGAATTGTTCCCATCAAATTCCCATCAACTGCCACTGAGATGTACTGGCACTGACAGGGATGCCCTCAGTGTTCAATTTAGTGGGTCTTTACTTGACCTGCTAAATAAAATGCTGGCAGATTGACCACTGCAGCATTGATCTTCCCACAGGTGGAGACAGGGCCTGAGGTAGCAGTTACTACAAGGGAATAAAAATAGCTGCAGCAGGGAAATAAGAGAGTGGTAAAATAGGATTGGATGAATAAAAGACTCCTCTCTTTAACAGTGATGAGAGGTGGAAGCATATGAGCATTAGTTAGTAACAGACTGGACCTGTTTTTTTGCATGCCCAAAGAGCCTTCCCTCCCTTATGCTACCTCAGACAGGGGCCAGCTACAGTGAAAGGCTCTGCATTCTCGTGGGTGCATGTGCTGCTCTCTACTAGTAGCTCAGAGTGGCTGGAAAACTATAAAGGGGTAGACAGAATACAAGTTGAAAAAGTTGAAAAACA
Organism: Apalone spinifera; assembly: GCA_030068395.1. Classification (NCBI taxonomy): domain Eukaryota; kingdom Metazoa; phylum Chordata; order Testudines; family Trionychidae; genus Apalone; species Apalone spinifera. The sequence continues at coordinate 56,672,027 of CM057846.1, read as the reverse complement.
ATTCTGCTCTTATGAAATAATTACTTTCAAACTCTTATTTATTTTTAACTCTTTGTGGGAGGGTATTCCTTTGTTTGTTAGTTGCTTGATTTGTAATATGGTTAGGCATATCGAAGTCAAGTGACAACATGAGATACAAAAAATTAAAACATCTACTGGGGACAAAAAAAGAAAACCCCTCTATCAACAAAGATTACACAGTCTGAACTCTAAGGACTATATCCTCAAATTGGTAGAATATGTGACTCCTGTCAATATTCATGGGAGTTATATATCCACTTTGGGAGAAACGACCCCAATACTTATGCATTTTTTATTACAAATATATGATGGATTTGTAAACTTTCCCATCCTACATGAAGCAACTGATATTCTGCTCTATTCTGAGAGTGATGTTAACCTTTTTTCTCCTTATCAAACTAATGCACAATAGTCTGTGAACCTTAATTTTCACTGATATGAGGTAGCCATATAAAGGGCACATAAAGGTGATACCAGACTGATAGAAATATAACCACAGATCTAGTAGAATAATAGACGAAAACCACTAGACTGTACTGGCAGCTTGCCATTATGTGGTTTTAAAGCATTCCAAGCAGAAACAAGCTGAGCCTGTCAGTACAACAAGAAAGGTTCTGTTCAAGTTGCTCAGCTAAACTTTTGATTTTCAGTGGTTATGATGTTTTTATTGAGCCAAAATGAGTCAGCTACTCTGCTACTGATTAACCTGGCAGGTTTATAGTGCCAGTCGGGTGCACCGTAGGAAACGTTTTCACAAACTATTTATAAAACTAGGAAAAGCTCGTTGTCTGTCAAAGAATAACGTCTTTGACTTGTAGGAGAAAATAATAATTCACATGATTTTATTGTAGCTGGATGAAAGGCAAGTTAGGAGCGAGCTCCTTTCAAGGTGAACTGAGGTCTTTAAAAAGGTAAATAAATGACACAGCATTGATGAAATTGACTTTGTCTGCCATCAGAGAGAAGTTTCTTTTTAAGTATCACTAAGAAATTATTTCAGATATTAGAAGGAGCCTAGAAGAAACACTTCTTTCCGTAGGAGCCATATCCCGAGGACCTTACTAAGTTTTTACTCTGTCCTTATCTAAGTTAAACAGGCATTGCTTTCAGTCCTTATGGCTTTACTCAGACAAAGGCCAAACAAAGGTCTACACTGGCAGAGAAAATCAATGTAAGAGACGCAATTCCAGCTATGACAATTGTATATCTGGAGTCGACATATCTTACATTGATTTTTTGGGGGTGGCCCCACAGCAGGAGGTCAACGGGCGAAACTCTTTCATCAACTTCCTCATAACTGTGAGGAGTACCATGATCAATGGGGGTGCTCTCTAGTAAAGACCCACAAAATTGAATGCTGGAAGATCTGAATGCCAAAGCATTGCTCCTCCAGTAAGCATAGACAAGCCCAAAATCCCCAGTGACAGTAACTGGAAGTTTGCATCAGTAAGGACTTCATATGAACTCATTAAGGACCTGAACTTTAGGCCTTATGTTAATAATGCACCTGTGGCTTTAGAATGAATGACTTGATCTGATTTAGGAACCCATGCCTTTCTGTGGCCAGGCCTCCAAAGCAAAACCTTTCATGTCTGAATGAAAAGATGGGGTCTTGCAATGCTGGAGTCTGACATGGACTCAGAGGCATTCTCTGTACTGCTCATATGTTTATTAGTTCAGGCAGCCAGCTTCTCTCCATAACAAACAAGAGTCACAGAATCTTGTACAAGTTTACTCCTGACTAGGGCAATGGCTGTTCTATGCAGCAAAAGGGGGCATTGAGTTCACAGAGAACAAAAATGATAAGCTAAGCTCTGATATCAGCCAGTCTTATTCTTACACATCAAGAAACCCAGTCAGGGAGTACGATATCTGTTACCTGGCTGCAGACACACTGATTGGTGTAGGATCTTTGAGATCTGGATCCAGTAGTTATGGCAGGCAAATGGGAACCAATTATCTACTATGGTGAGTTGGCCTGTTTCCCTTCTGAGGAAGAGAAACAACTCAGGCTTGGGGAAAAGAGTCTGTTTGGGAAGGGGAGGCTGAACAAGCCATTTGTCTAGGGAGATAGGCACACAAAGGTTTGGTGGATCTAAACCCCATTTAGCCTTAATCCAACCCTGACTATAGGTATGTAAATACATTTACACAACAAGGACTAATTTGTGCAGTTTTTTCTACATTGAAAACCTTGTATATTCTTTTTTACTTCCTTAAACAGTTACTAGAAGAATCATGAAACTCTCATTTGGTATTTGGACAAACATAAAGAACTATTCCCCCTCAACAGTCAAATGGTGGTTTTAATAGTAATCTAATCAGCTGGGACTGGAAAGGTAATTACTGGCCAGATCATGCTCCCTTAATGGCAAATTCCTCTTGACTTCAGTGGCAGCAGGACTGGGCCCGGGCAAAGAAAGTCAGCACATGCCAACAACGTATTGGCTTGAAAGAACAGGAAGCATCTGCACAACCTGGCTGCAGGCACTTCCCCAATCCATCTCGCAGCTATGGCTCAGGGCCCCCCTTCGACATGGTGATATGGGCCTGAGGATTCCCTCTAGTCATGAGCCTACCGGTTGTGCTCTTGCCACATGGAGCTCCTCTCCACACTCCTGTGAAGAATATGGCTGAAGATGTAATATGTACATCTTCGCTGTATGCTGTGGATTCCCCCTGTATACCTTCTCCACTACTTGTTCCCAGTGGGAAGGCAGAAATTTGACATAATTGGGTTTGGAGTGGTGGGGATAAAGGGTCTCTGACAATGTGGGACCAGAATGAGGATCATAGCAAGCAGATATGTACAATGACGTAGTGCCGTTTTGGAAGAATCATTTTTCAAACCCATAGCTTGAACTGTATCAATTAGAAGAATGTTTAGTTGCTACTGTAACTTCACTATAATTACTTGAGCATGTGCTACTTCTGTAATCAGCTATTCAATTTCTTCCATTGCCTGAATTCTTACCCTCATTGAGGGGCTAGTTATTACAAAGACTCCCTTCTTTTCTGCAAGTAATGTCAAATGCAAATTAATCTTTGGGAGCCTGTTTGTTTCTCTGTCAGAAGAACTAGGTTACACAGAAATTTCCCATTAGCTGTGCAACTAGGTACTGTAATCTCTGGAACAGTTTGTTTAGGCCAGTATTGTTGTCAGCTAAGCTTGTTTCTAAAGGTTCAAGACAAAGGCTGTCCCTGTTAGTTCTGTGTGTATCTCAATCTGAAAAGATTCCAAGGTTCTGTTTGGGTGAGTAGAGCCTATCCAGAATGGTATCCACATGTTGTTAGCCTGGAAACAGGGATGCAATATCCTGGTGGTTTCACTCTGGGTTTAAATATTGTAAGAATATTGTGGAATGGCCCTTTCAGACAATGACAAAGTACAATACAAGCATCCAGTAGAAGTTACAACTGCTAAGATCAACATTAACTTCCAGAAAGATATCTGCACGAATAGTTTGGGAGGGGTTAGGGTTATGGGGCTGGCTTTCAGCACCCCTCTCCCCCCACCTTTACAAATGTTCCAGCACAACTGTAAAAACTACACACGACTATATACCAGTGCAGACATTTTGAAAACACAAATAGGTGACCTGGAAAGCCTGAGATTTGGTGAAGACCTCATAATAATTGGCTTTCATGTATTGGTTAAATAAGAATGATTTGCATCATACCATAATTTTTGCAATTTATACTAGAAAGATGGTTTGGGTAAAAAAAGACAGAGAAGTTGCGCTGTGTATTAAAAGAATCTATGGGATATAGAGAGAACTTATTAGGAAGAATAAGTTTTCTGTGTAGAGAAGAGTACATATGAAGAAGATTCAGTATGAATACAAATCTGAGTTTATTAAAATTAGGATGCCCCTTGGGCTCTCAATCAGAACAAAGATGAAGAAGTCAAAGGCCACAACTGAGGGGAAAAGCAAAAGCAGTGGTAAGCCTCTATCACCCTTGTCCTTGACTTTGGGGCTGAACATGTCCTTGACATAAATTAGTGCCTCCAAAAGACTGCTCTAAGTTATACCTGCCAGCAGAGCGCTCTACAGCAGTGTTTCTCAACAATCAGTATACGGGTACCAGTCCCTGAGATTTCTCTGACACAATGTAGGGAGGCAGTAAGCCAGTCCCTGGTATCAAAAAGATTGAGGAATACTGCCCTAAAGAATAAGAACATAAGAACGGCTATACTGGATCACACCAAAGGTCCATCTGGCCCAGTATCCTGTCTTCCAACAGTGGCCAATGCTAGACCTTTGCCAGTGAGAATGAACAGAACAGGTAAACATTAAGTGATCTGCCCCCTGTCGCCGATTCCCAGCTTCTGACAAACACCATTCCTACCTATTCTGGCTAATACCTATTGATGGACCTATCCTTCAGGAATTTATGTAGTTATTTTTTGAATCCTGTTAAAGTCCTGGTCTTCACAACATGCTCTGGCAAGAAGTTCCACAGGTTGACTGCATTGTGTGAAGAAAAACTTCTTTTTGTTTGTTTTAAACCTGCTATCTATTAATTTCATTTCATAGAATCATAGAATACTAGGACTGGAAGGGACCTGGAGAGGTCATCGAGT
>CM057846.1:56648603-56664773 GCA_030068395.1 Apalone spinifera | reverse complement strand
CCTGAGCCCCCCACATCCCCAAGTCCCTGCCCTGACTTCTGCACTCCAAACACCCACAGTCCCCTGCCCTGAAGGACCCAAACAACAACAGATAAATATTCAAGTAAATACATAATAGTGAAAGCAATGTGGCTCTAATTCCAGTGTGGCTCTGTGGAACAGAATACAAAGATCTTGATCTGAGCTTCCACATCCCCTGTACTGTTTTGTCCCACGTGGGCAACTTGCAGGTTGCTGGGGAGCACTCAGGGTGAATGGAGTTGCATCTGGGATGCTAACAATTGGGCTTTTCAAACAAGCCCCATTGAAATGTTGAAATCCTACTGAATTGAGCACTTAACTGCCTTAGTCTTTTTTAAAATCCAGTCACAAATGACTGCTATATGGAAAAGTGACCATGTGACAGAGGGCTAGCAGCAACACTGTGGAGAAGGATGCAGTCCCAGGTGAGGACTTTCTGGTGGGGGGGATTTTGAGCATCAGCATGATGGTTACTGGGTGAGCAAGGGAAGAACATAAGGGGAGGAACCAGGAAACAAAGGGCAGTAAACAGAGTTTGCATGGACTGAGGTGTGAAGGTGCAGCCCACTGCACTGTGTGGCATTACTTTGTCAGAGAGGAATAAAAACACATCTATAAGATAAGCAGTCAAATGGTGTTTGTGACTGTGAAATTATCTGAGCTAGCTGGGCAGTGGGGTCCATTGGACAGCAACAGAGGCACCTGAGAACAACCTATATTTGAAAACAGTGCTGAGGTGATCTTGAGATGTATGGATCAGAGAACAGCATATGCAGTGTGAGGATTAGTCCTCAACCACTGATGAGTTCCATGAGTTGCTACTCATTTTCTTCTATTAAATATTCCCTAAATATGTCATTTCTTATCCAAAAGGGTAGCCTGATTTCTGATTTGCTGTAGTGGGGATCTTCCCTTTTTAAATACATATCAGAATCCTTTGCATGGGCATTTCATTGGAAGTCTTGCATAAGCCACCAAAAAAGAGACTGAAGTGTGTATGAGACTCAAAAGCGTCTGCTGCATAATTAGCAAAATCTTTGGAAAGGGGAGCAGATTGGCAATGAGCAGTTTGAGTAACTGCTGGTAACTTTTCTCTTAAATGGGGATAGCTGTTTAGTATCTTGCATGTCTTCCCATCATCACCCCTGGATTAATTTACAGCTTTAGCTCACAAAGAATGCCCCAAACACATTCGGCATAGGTACATGAATACCCTTCTTTCAAACAGCTGGAAGAAGCATTTCTCCTACATCAAGCTATATCAAAGCGAGGCCCACCTCCTAGCATATCAGCCATTAATGCACCTGGCATGCCTTATGAACCAACACTTCAATACCAAGTTCTTAGACGTATTCTTTACAAAGTATAACCTATTAAGGACTGTGTGTGATCACTTGGATCAATTATCTGTCAACAACAAATCTATTACTGAAAGAGCTTAGCAACTAGTAACAAAGCTATTTCAGGAATCATGTGCTGCTCATATTACTTTTTAAAAATGCTGCTGATGTTTGTATTTCATTTTATCAGTTTCTCTTTGGTCTACTAAGAGGTGGAAAAGGGTTTCCAGTTTTGCACAACAGACAAAAACAAACACAATGCAGTAAATAAGGGGGAAATCTGAAGTTCATACTAAGTGAAAAACCATTGAAAAATACTTTTTACAGAGCACCAGTTAGAATCAACCTCCAGTGTAACTCTAGTGAGGACTGCAGTCTGATCCACAGTATGATATATAAGGGCTACATAGAGTGATATATAATTATACCTGCAGTCTATATAAGAGGAAAAGCAGTATATATCTCTTTAACCAATGATGGTTTGAAAGTGGACCTAGTTATGAATAAAGGAATAGTACAAACTAGTGTTTGTACTAAAAAAACACTAGTTAAGCACTACTTACATTACTAGTCAATAATAATACTAGACTGAATAGTTTTTAGTTATTTGAATATTAAGTTAATAGTCTATTGTAAAACTTTCTTTATTAAAAATACTAGAAGACTTACCTGGGGTTGCCCAGGTCCTTCAGGGCAAGGGGCTTGTGCTGTGGGAGTGCAGGAGTCAGGGCAGAGCCTTGAGGATGTGGAGGGCTCAGGGCAGGAGGCCAGGAGTGTGGGGGTGCAGGAGTCAGGGTGGGAGCGGTTGAGAAGGGACTCATGGCAGGGATGCAAGAATCAGGGCAGGAGGATGGGAGATGGAGGAATTCAGGGGAAAGGGAAGAGGCTCAGCCAAGCAAGATGGCTGCTGGCTTCTCCCTGGGGGTGGCCTAGGGTAGCAGAGACCAAACACCCCATCTGCCAATTTGTCCCTGCGGTGGGAGGGGCCACACACCCTACCTGCTGGCTTGTCCCTAGAGTGGAGGGGAGGGGGCACACCCTGCCTGTCAGCTTGTCCCTGGGGGATCAGGTTCTCCCAGGCCTGGTCTGAATTGGGCACCGGGGACAATGAAGGGCTCCCCACATGGCGCTGTGGCCAAAGGCCAGAGGGGAGAGGTATGGGGTAGAGGGGCCACTTATCTGGTCCAGTGGTCAGCAAAATTGTGAGCCCCAGTGCCAGCTGGCCACTCTCTGTGGTGCAGCTACTACTAATGATCACTATGCAGTATAGCTTCTCCCCTACACTCACTGCCCTCGGTGGTCACCCCGCAGTATCTCTGTCTCTCCAATCAGCCCAACCCTTTCCATGTTATGGGAAACAATCCCATTCCAGGCAGATCCTGTTTTCCTAGCACAACCAAACACTGACCTTGCTTTAAGTTAAGAGAAAAGGAAGTTGAATACCAAATTTGGTGGTCCTAACTCTTACTATTTAGGTAGAGTTCTTGAACAAATGGACTCATGGACAGATGGATGGACAGAAAACAGATACACATATCTCTATAGATAGATTACTTAAAAATTCTGAGCAGCAAAACTTAAAATTTACATTTAAAATAGAAGAATTAAGTTTTATTAAAGCATTTGAACTCAGTTCCTACTTTTAAAGAGTGAAACTTATTTTGAGATCCTATGTGAATCTTAAGCAATTCATAAGCTTTGTGCTGAACCTCTGCTAAGAGTGAAAGCCACTTTTTACAAGCAGAAAATCAATGAGATCATTGAAGGGAATGAGATTTTAGGCCTGTATTTAAAAAATTCCCATTCGAGTTCATGACCCACATCATAGTCAAATTAAAGTTAATAGCATAACTCCCACTGATTTCAGTGGTGCAGGATTTGTACTTAATCTTGGAAACAAGTATTGTTATTAGGAACCTGCTTGCCTTACTCCTCTCACCAGCCTCACTGAAATCAGTGGGAGTACTTGTGTGAGGTAAAAGAAGTAGGATTTGCCTGCAAATGGAGGCAAATAGAAATTGCCAATCTTGTGTTACAATTACATGTTTTATGTTTGCTTTGTTTTATCAAGCAAATTTACAAATAAGGCAATAAATAATTGAATAAAATAAACAGCACAAAGGCTACTTTCATAAATGCATATATTGAAATAAAACACCCACAGATTGCCCATAACAACTAACTTGGGCTCACTGGGTATCAGATGTGGCTCAACAAAAACTACAGTATAGACATTTGGTGCTCAAGCTGGAGATCAGGCTCTGAGATCCTCCTCTCTCAGAATCTCAGACCCCAGGTTCCTGCCTGAGCATAAACATCTGTAGTGCAATTTTATAGTTCTGGAGCCCAAGCCTAAGTGAACTGACATGAGCCATACATAGGTGTTTTCATTCAGTGTGGACACACTCAGAGTGAGCAGAATTTGGTTCAAAATGCTTTAACAAAACCTAATTCAGACACTTCAAGGTTAATGTATAGTTTGATATAAACTTGTGTGTTAGAGGCATGAAATTTCCGCTGTCCCCCGAAAGGAAAAAGGGCAGATTGGTACCTTCTACACATCTGATGTGAAAAGACTGTGCTCATTAAATAAATTCAAAGAACTAAATACGTGGATTGTTAAACAGATGGTGAAGATGCTTGAAGGTATAGAAATGTAATGTTATAATTTAAGTCTGAAGCCATAAAATGGTACTTTGTCTCAATTAAATACTTAAGATGCCATCATTTCAGATGAGGAAAGGGAAATCTAAATGTTTCATTTAAACGGAGTGAGTTTTATGTATTTATTACAGCATTTTTAGTGATAGTTATTATGGTGATGAAAAATACTACGGAACAAATTAATTTGATTTTGCAAGAGACTTTTTTATTTTGTTGGCTTTGCTGTTCAAAACTCATTCCAACTGCACAGGCAAATGAGAGTTTTAATTTTATTTTTTTTTATTTGAATATTTATATGGCAGCAAAAGGCAAGGGTTTTTTCTTCCTCTACATCTTGGAAAGGCTTGAAAATGATTTGTAGCTTATTCCCTTCCACTGACAGTTTGCACAAGGTTTGGAAAAAAGCAAGCTGCAGCTGGCTACTGATGTGCATGCAAACAAGCTAACATCAGCCAATATTTTAAAGGGATAGCTTCTACAGAATTCTCCACTCTCCTTCCAGTCAAGTTGCTAGCATTGTGAGAAACCATTTTTGAGCAGTGTTGGTTTTACTTAACAGCAGCTTCCTGTGTTTGACTCTAAAAATTAATGGTTCTTTTAGGGTTAAATTGTGCTGTTTGGTCCCATCCTGAATAAACTTACTATGACTTTTAGAAGCTTCAGAGTGTAGCCAAGTTAGTCTGTAACAGGAAAAACTTAAAAAACAACAAATAGTCCAGAAGTACTTCAAAGACTAACAAAACATGTAGATGGTATCATGAGCTTTTGTGGGCACAACCACGAAAGAAGAAGTGGGTTGTCTCCATGAAAGCTCATGATACCATCTACATTTTTTTAGTCTTTAAAGTGCTACTGGACTATTTGTTGTTTTTTAAGTTTTTCCTATGACTTTTAGAGACAACTCTCTGAGGCATGATTCCCTTGCTCGAATAGGGTGGTCACTTACTATTGGCCTATATTAGCAGTAAATTGCTAAGTCCCACCTCTAAACTGGGAAGCGAAGAATCAAGATTCCACACATTTGCCACCCCTTCCTTTCCATTCCAAACCCACCTTCTGGTAGGAGAGTGAAGAGCAGGAGACTGCAGCATCCACTTATTCATTCACTTCCAGACTTAAGGCTTGGGTAGTTCATGCACAGGTAGAAGAGTAAGTCTTACATTCCTTTCTCCCTTGTATATCTGTATGCTCCAAGTCGCAATCTAGTTTTTGTATCTTTCAGGAAAATGGAACTAGATACTAATCTTCTACTGTTGAATTCTTTATCAAACATGTAACAGCAGCAGCAGCTAGAGAATATAGCATCCCTGAGTATGCTCAGCAGAATACTGCATATGATTTCTGAGGAAGGCTGCATGAAATATCTCCTCCCAGTCTTTGGCTGCAAGGCAAGTTTGGGCATTGTATTTCTTTCCAGGAACAAAGGGAGGAGGACTGTGAACAACATGTACAGTACATGCTAAAAAAGGCATTACAATTTTTGCAGCAGACTGAAGTTTGACACTTTGTCTGGCTTTTCTCAGTTATTGTGACTACAAGTGTTTCAATTAAAATGACGACATATATATATTAAAGTCAACATTTTGATTTCTTCCAGTATAGGAAAGCTGAAAAAACAAGATTTGAATGAATTTCTGATAATAATAAAAACAACAGTGAACTTAGTCTCTGAATCACATGAGCAGAAGTTTTATTAAAACAAGATGGTAAATATCTCATATGTTTGTCCCAGAGGTCACAGTACAAGCCTAATTTGCTAATCTATTTAGCCATGAATCTGAATGTCCTAATCCTGTGCAAACTTCCAAGACGTCTAGTTAGAAAATAATAGATGGTTACACTTTGAGATACAGGATGTTGTTTAATTCCTATCTAATAGTTATGGTATCAAGGCTAAAGAACTACAGAAGGAACTAAGTAGTAATCCCCTTCCAAGTGCTGAGTAATAACATTCCTTTCTAAAGGCATACTTTACAAGTTTTGTTACACTGATATTCCATAATTGTTCTGTAATAGCTGGCCCAGTGAAGATGTGTAGGATGGTTAATGTATTTTAGAGTCAGAATTCAAAATCAGACTGCTGCTCTGATCAATAAATACACAGAGCCAGATACTCATGGCAGATATGCCAGTTGAAATCCAAAGTAATTTCATTGGCTCCAGTGGAATTTCTTGGGCTTTTCATGAAATAATAGAGATTATAATCTTGTCTCAGTTTGGTGTGTTGCTAATAGATTTAGTAAAAACCAGGCAGTCTTGTTTATCAACTCAATGTACATCCACTTAGTTTGTGTCCTTCTCAAAATCTTATCATCCAACATTTCTCTTATCAGTGACAGAAATGTATTACAGGTTTCTAAAGCAAAAATCAGTAGTTAGGGCAGACATCCCCTTTTAGTGGAAAAGCCAGGCACGGTTATCAAGGGCCTGATTCTCAAGGCTTGCTTTTGTGTGAGCCCATTTATACATACACAATACAGGAAGAGAACACACACTCCACGGATGGGTATTCAGCTGGATAGGCACCTATCCACTAGTGTACACATTAAGTTACTGTTACCCACGAGCGTACTGGCAATCAAAATAGGCCTGGGAAATGGGTTGAGAACGGCCCTCCCCATGACGTCACCCCTGCATGCCCCTCAAGCCCCGCCTCCTGCGTCATGTCCAGCACGCTGTGCAGGCAGTGGGTCGGGCTCTGCGTGCCGCATACAGCGTGGATGCGGAGCTGCTCGGAGTGAGGGGTAACAGCCTGCGGACATGATGGCCCACCAGACCAACGGCCCACCGGGAAATTCCCGGTATCCCGACAGGCCAGTCCACCCCTTCTGTTACCTACCTACCTACCTGCTGAAAATGAGTCCCTAAAATACATACTATCATCGCCAGCACCTGCACAAAAAGATCCCAGTAAAATAGGCAAGAAAACAGTTTTACTGATCACATTGACTGTTTCTGATAAAAGTAGAAATCCCCAGAATGAAGAGAGTGGTTAGAATCCAATGTTCTGAAAGCTGTGACATAGATTGTACTATTGAAAGCACATATATATTTGTCATGAGCACCTACTTTCAGCCAGCTCAAGTTTTACAGCATTGAATTTGGATCAAAACTTAGCCACCCTGTATGCATAAGAGTAGACAAGGTAGAGGTGGAATATGAGGCAGAAGTTTTCTTTTAAGCATGGTTCCTCCACCATTTTAATCTCCCCAAAACACATGCAAAGAGGTCAATCTCCAGGCTGTCCAAGCAGGATAATGTGTGAATAAGGGACATCAGGTTATAGTCTGCATATCTATCTGTATATGACTTCTAACCGAAGAGTAGTAACGTCCTCCAAGAGAAGAATAATTTACTTGGGGACATGTATGTAAAACTTCACATTTATGTTGCTTTTGCAATGCATTTTAAATAAATAAATACATTTTAACTTCCAACCCTTAGACCTATCCCACTGTCACCAGTTGCCAAGATTCTAGGATCAGAACTTAGCCAAAAATGGCTCTGATTCAAAGAGATGAGATGGATGCCAACTTGCTCTTCTGTAGTTCTATGTACACATTGTAATGACATTTGGGTTTGGCATCCCTCACTTTGTCAAGAATTTTTAGCACACATGTCATGCAGACCTTAAAGGAGGCTCAGCCGTGATCTGTTGGCTAATCTCTGGACTTTTTTTCATGGCTTATCTCCATGCTGACCCCTTTTACATACTGACTTCTATAGTTAAATGGATGTTAACTTACTGGAGGCAGGTGTGCATCAGATGCCCATTGTCATAAAAGGAACTGAAACTGCTTTGGCATGCAGATACATCTATAGAGAGCCCAGTAGAAGGTGGAGTAGAAGCTGTTGCTCCAGTCCTATGTTACCTGGTGAGTCTCCCAGGTAGAAGTACTTTTTTTACGCCAATACTTCTGGTTTAGGTGTTCTGTGTCCGAGTGGACTGCTGCAAAGCAGTCTCAACAGAGGCCAAGATGAGACCAGTGTTCCTAACCCAGTTATTTAATCTGTATGGACTTTTATATTTATTTTTAAAATAAATGTTGATTTTTATTCTTTTTCTATTTAAAAATAAATCTGCTGCAGCAGACTGAGATCCCTGGGTAATCATCCAGTAACAAATAGCCAAACACTTGAAGTAGAGAGCATAAATGGAGAGGAAATTCTGTTTCAAAAGTCTAGGAATTATAAGAAATGAAAAAAAGGCAAAAATAATTTTAAATCCACTGTAAAAAGCATGAAAACCTCCTTATAATGCAAAAGATGAAGTGTACAGTAAAAGAAAATAATGGAATGATCTTCTGCAGCACTGTTGCAATTGCAGAACATCAAGTGAGTATCTGTGGAACAGCTCAAATTTTAAGATTGCAGTAGTCTTTTACCCTTCTTTCAAAAGTGGAACGTCACTCCATGCTATGACTATATATAAGAATTTTATATATTCTCCAGTTTTCAGATGTCTAAAGCTTTGTATGAACAATTTATGTATGCTTTTTTACAACTAGTTTACCCCCCAAGTGTTACTTACCATAGAAAGACTTCCAGTAGCTATTTCCCTCCAACTATAGCTATTAGTCAAGGTGACATAGGAAGTGTTGAAATAGCAGATCTTGTTAGAATGCTAATATTATTAAGACAGAAGTTAATAGTTCTGCAAGTTAGCTTTATGGCCAATTAATCATGCAATATGATGTATGCTAGAGGCACATTACTAAAGACGCAAATCTCAATTTATTGGCACCAAACCACACTTTGGCAGATGGGGTTTTTTGTATGAAAAATGCTGAGCTACAATAAAAGCCGTTTTGAACTACCAAGTTATCATGCAATGATTTAACATCTTGTGCATAGCACAGGGGTTTTGCAATGCAATGTCAATCTTACCTCCATGGGAAAAGCTTTAAAATTAACAGTGTGTTCAGAGCCACGCTGGTTCTCTCTCCCCCAGTGAAACTGAACATCATGTAGTTCAAATTCATGGCCCCGAGGTAATGGCCCACCTACTAACACTGGAAAAGAACACAAATAAAGACACATTTAGTTTTCCAAGCAAACAAGCTGCTGAGTACATTGTCCACAAACAACTGGGAGATTGTTGCAAACTTCTTTATTATAATCTATCTAACAGAGAATGAGAGCAAAACTAATATATCTACTTCCTTTTCTCCTGTATTATTACCCATCTGCAGAATCTCAGTTCATTCTCAGCTATGAAAATGGTATTATCCTGCATTCTGAGTTCTACAAGGCAGAACAGCTAGTCATATAGCAAGATAAAAGCATTGTATGCTTATCACTCCAAAGAGGGAATAAATGAGTGTATAGACTGATAGCCAAACAGTAGTTCTGTGTTCTAACCAGATGATTCAGTTTCCTTCTGGTGTCAAACTGTATAATTGCCTTGTAGTTGTACAAATGTCTCACCTGTATCACCTATGTTTGTTGTGCAGAAATTGATCATGAAAAGCTGGGCAGAAACTCTGGCATTCTTGGCTGCCAATGTTTTGTTAGATAATAATATTTTGATAGACACCACCTGCCAGCCTTGTGAGATACAAGTTGCCCTTGTGTTCATTGAGCTTGTAATAAATAATCTTAAAATTCAGTATCAACAATATGCTATATTTACTTAAAGTACTTAAAGTAAACCACTAGGAACCTAGACCTCCAGAATATTCTTACTAATGTTTTCAAAACCTACAGTTGCGAATGTGGGCTAGTGCCTTAAAATAAAACAATAAAAAGACCCATCTCCCAGTCAAAGGAGATGGAGAGCAGTATAAATTATAAGTTGAACAGTTGACATTAACCTATCTTTCCTCGAGTACAAATAGTATATAAGCATAGATGTACATATGTGAACCCAAACTTTGGCCCTCACTTCCATCCATGCCAGAGTTTAGTCCAATGAGTCCTGAAACTGCTTAGGACTAAATATTGCCCTCAGGTATACACTTGAAACTCTTCACTGAAGTCAACAGAAGTCATATGTGCCTATACAAGGGCAGATTTTGAGCTTAGAGTGCTTACAGGTCTGCCCCAAAGCTCATCAAACTCTAGTCTCTCGCTGTCTACAGAAGACTTTGCATCAGACCCTCTGTGACAAATAAAGTAATGAAAATTAAATTGTTTTCTGTTACATTATGTGGGCTTTATGCAGTAAAGGATCCACAATCTTCAGTCACTTTATCTGTGTAACTGGATATAATCTCTATGGTGAAATACTACAAACACAAAATTCAGTCATATTGTATTGTTTGCCAAAAGAGAGCAAAAAATATTACAAGTAGGGTGGAGAATTGTAACATCCCAGAGATAAAACACATCAATTAAGATTTCTATTATAAGTTACAACAACGGACAAAGTGACCCATACCAATTAGAATGTCTTCCACACTGACAGAACATAAAACTGTAATGGTCTTTGATAAGCATCATCACAATTATAAAGTATTTCATTTGTAAGATAGCAGGATTATACTATACTGCATAAATTTGCATCTTATATTCCTCTTAAATATGTCACTATAGACAAAGTGTTGCAATGGTAAAGTAATAAACATTGTGTAAACCATGGTGTCCAGAATATTTCAAAATAACAATGCGAGCATCTGCACATCCATTCCGTTATTTAGAAATAATTTCAAAATAACAGACGGCTTATTCTGAAATCTGTAAATCTCATTCTATGAGGAATAATGCCCATTCCAAAATAGCTATTTTGAAATAAGGTGTGTGTAGATGCTCTGCTGCTGCTATTGGAAATAACCCCTCACCAAGGCCATTTTAAGTTATTCCTCCCCAGCATCTCCTGGAGCTGTAAATTGAGATAGCTGTAAAATGTAAATAGCACTTCTACATTAGGGAAGCCTGCCTCAGACTAATTTTGAGGCTTCCCTGCAGTGTAGACATTCTATTTCGAAATAAGCTATTTCGGAATAACTATTCCAGAATAGCTTATTTTGAAATAAGCGTGCAGAGCAGACGTACCCTGAAATTGAAACTGTCAGTTCTTGTAGAATACATTTGGCCTGCATTATTGTCAGTAGAAAACCCTCTAAAATATCTCTGAAATATTCAAATCCATCATAACTATTCTACTTCTCTCTCCAGTTATTCATGCTTTCTCCAATTTATATATCATAGATGCACAGTGTCCAAACTACATTCAGCTTGTAAAATATTTACAAATTTAAACGAAGAGCCTGAATGTCTGTTCTGAATTGAGGATCAAAAGGACCATCGTTAATGATAGCTCTATAGAGGACAACAATATGTACACTGTGCAATGATATAACTGAAGAATATATAGTTTGCAGTGGAATAGCCATTGATTTAAATATATATTTTAGTCATTCTTCTTTATATATTTGTAGGTTTTTCTATGGCTGCTATGGCATGTTTATGGGAACCATTCATATATTAATTGGGCACATTTTCAAAAAGTGCTCAGTGGCTCCCATTTAGAAAACCTGGCTAAATGGATTTGTCTTCATGGCACTCCATGAGGTGACAACATGTGAGAGTCCCAGCAGGATCCTGGGTTCAGCCAACTTAAGGAACTGGACATAGAGAAATTCTGTTGTTGTTGGTCTTTAAGCGTAAGGAAATTTATGAACTCCTTACTTCCCATCAGGGAAGTCATATCCCTGAAATGAAAGATCTAGCCTGCTTTTACTGTTGGAGAATGGGGGCACAGAGAGATTAAGCAATAGGAAATCCGTGGCAGAGCTAGGAACAGAATCAAGAGCTCCTAAAATGTGCCATGAACAATACCAACAAGGAAGCTGATGGAGACTGCCTGCTTATTTCCCAAGTGTTCCCAAAGAGTCATCAGACAGTAACAGTCAGGCATTACCATGCTGAAGTCACATTGCTGACCTACAGGTGGCTATACTGCTTTTCAAGAACTTCACTTCCAGACACATATTACTTTTTAACTATGTAAAAATCCCCCAAACAACGCTGCTTTACACAGGTGCCCGAACTATGGCCCATGTACCACTGGCGGTCTTCAGAACTCTTGCTGTAGTGAATTGAGTGGTCACATGGTGCTAGTTTTCATCCTTGTTTTCAGCAGCTAAGCTGCATTAAAAGACAGCTAAAATATGTTAATTATACTTTCTGAACTTTAATATTAGTTCCTAGTGCTTGACACACGAAAGCTCATCTCAGAGATATACATTGCATGCCTGTTTCTCCTTTCACTATACAAATCTGCCATCTGTATTATTGGATTGGTGAAAATAAACATCAGAGGCCAGATCCTGGGCCCCTGCTCTGACCTTTTTGCATCCACAGAGCAGATGGGGATTTCCCCAGCAGAGGTGAATAAGAGCTGGCTCTGCAGAATCCTGCCCAGCCTGCTTTGAAGCACATCTGGAATGCCTTGAGTTTTAGCAGTCTTCTCCTGCTTAATACCCTCTACAAGGCTGTTACCAGACAGCACAGTTCTGAGATTCCTCTAATTTTATACAGGGTCTGAATTGGCCTGTGGCTACTACAGAACTGAATGGTCACAAAGGATTGCCTCTCCTCACTTTTCCTCCCTGACATTTAAGTCCTGCACTGAGCATAGGTCATCCAGACCTTCTACATCCAAGATTTCACCTGTCAGTTAATCTGGAAATGGTGTTTATTGTGTTCTAGTTATTATGTGGTAAATATTGAGGCAATACTCTTTAAAATTGAAAGCCTGTCAACATCTTAAGTATAATTCAAGCATCTTATCCTAAATGAACTATCAATGCCTAAAGTTTATCTATATAAAGCATCAGAAGAAGAAATGGAAATCAATGGAAAACTATTAATTTCCATAGACTTTGTATCAGGTCCACAGTTTCTGTCAGCCATAAATTAAAAGATAAAATAAAATATTTTGACGTGAGCAGAATCTGAATGAAATGCCAATCATTAATTACTTCACAGTCATGGCAAACATCTTAGTTATATTCTGGACAATTTTTGAACTGCAGACGCTGTTGGCTCAAGGGAATTAGGTTACACTATCAAAAGAGGCAATTTTGAACCATACTGCATCCTGGAAAGCAGGCTGGCATCTGTAAACTTTCTCAACATAGGGATTAATTACAGTATTAGATTTCTAACAGCTTCTCAAAAATGAATGCCCAGTTTTGGATCATAATTCAGTTATTCACAAAGCTCACCCGTGCTTCCACTAACAGCAGTGGCAAAACTCTTATTGATTAAAATTATGCAGGATCTGGCTATAGCTCCATTATAGACCTGGATGCTTTTTCTTAGTTCAGTTACTGAGTAAAGGATATTCTTCAAGACAATCTACCTTACTGTCCATTTATGTGTATGGGGGAAAATGTAAACAATGATTCAACATACCTGATTTTGACTTGAGGAGGATCTGAATGGAATGCCCATCATTAATTACTTCACAGTCACGGCAAACAACATAGTTTGGTGATAAACATATTTCCAGTAGTGAAGGGTCATATTTGGCTTCTCTTGAATTTAAATTAATAGGAGACTGGTATTCTCCGTTAGCATCAGGAAATATCAACCCCCATTCGACTCCTAAAAATAAAACAAAAAGCTATTATATGAAAATAAAATATGGTAGTTTTTCATGAAAAGCATGCAGCTTTAACCCATGCAGGCAAAAGTACATCACTGAGTAGAACCCTTCACTTAAAGGGATACTATTTAAAATGTTGTAAACAAACATTCCTTTACCCCGTTACTGACAACAATGTAGTTAAATATGAACACATTTTTTAAATCCCACTGGCTACTCATAATTTATTATCAGTTTTCCTTTTTGTGCATTTCTCTGAACGTGGACAATAAAATCAGCTAAATCAGTTCCACTTTGTTTTAAGTCGGTTTCACTGTCAGATTCTTAGTGCTGCCCTGCCTGACATTTAAAAGCAGCAAAGGAATATTTATTTATTTTTAAATACCTGATTTCGCTTGTTAGGGTTTTGTTTGTTTGCTTGTGGGCGGAGGGGAGGGGGGGAGCATTTCTATTGGTCTTAGTTTGCATCCAAGGCTGTTTGTAGCCCATCTGGATTTGGGGACAAACTGAGGTTGGCAGTGCCCCTTGACACCACGATCTCGACGTCAACCTGCCCCCGACAGTTCAGCTGCTGAAGAGGGACCCGACAAGGCAGCGTTGCCGCGCTGCAATGCCTGGTGACCTGCCTGTCACCGCGCTTTGCCTTGACAGAGGTGAAACGTCCCTTTCTCCCCCGCACAATGAAACTTCCCCTACTTCAGAGCCCGCCGCTTTCCCGCCGCCTCCTTCCTTACCTTCCTCGTAGCCCCACTCCAAAGCCGCCTCCTTCTGCGGGGAGGACTCGGGCTCCTCGATGAAGCTCTTGTCAGCCATTGGCAGCGTCTACCGCCCTCCAGTGTCCTTCGGAGCGTGCCGGGGTCCCCCTCTGTGAGCCTTGCGGAAGCCTGGTCCCTTCTGACTGGAGAGCGGGGTTAGTTTGCAGCGCTCTGGGCGTGTGTCTCCAATCCCTCTCTCTCGCTCGCTCTCGCTCTCTGTTGTGTGGGTCAAGCAGCGGCTGGAGGCTTGGTTTGCAGAGCAGCCGGTGTGTATCTTTCCGTGGCATACACGGGGGGAGGGAGGGTTGAGGGACATTAATTCTCTGTGTAACTCTCAGAGGTGATTAGCCAGATTAGAGCTCTGGATGCTCTGCGCAGAGGCGTCCCCAGACACCGCTGTGAGGAGATCAGTGGAGAGAAAGTCAAGGGGATGAGAAAGACTCATAGGCTGAGTACCCCGACAGGTGTCCAACAAGTTCTGAAGCAGTAGCCACTGTGTGTCTACACTGCACCATAACTCAAAATAAGATATGCTATGCAAATTGCGTCTTATTTCTATGTTATTTCAAAATCGTTTGTTTTGTCACAGCGCCAAATTTCGAAATAGTCTGCTATTCCGAAATGTCCTGTACTTCTCATAGAATGAGATTTACGGGGACATCAGAATTGCCGGCCCAAAATAATGGGCTTGCTGTGAAAATACAGGATAGCTATTTCTGGATACTCTGATATCCCAAAGTAGCATTGCAGTGAAGATGTACCCTAAAGTGGCTAGTGCTATAGTGAACCAGACGCACTCAACTGGCCAAATAGCCACATTATTCAAGTTAACTAGCCACACTTAACCAGCCAAATAGACACATGTGGCTAGTGGCTAGTGTGTTGGACACCATGAGACTACACAGACACGCAGCTGTGGTACATGGAGTGGGATGATACTGTTGATACTATCTGTCTGTCTGCGGATGCTGAAAGAAGGATGACAGTGTAGGGGGATTTAGTTAATGCAGAGACTCCAGGGTGTGTGTACTGAGAGCAGTACTGAAGCCATCCCATTGACAGCAGCGCATAGGCAGTGAATGAAGTGAACTATTGCAACAAGAAGTGGGCTTAAATTGTAGCAAGAGGAGGTTAGGCTGGACATCAGGTTAGTTAAGGACTGAAATAAATTGCCTTGGGAAACTATAGAATCTCTGTGCCTTGCATGATGACAGGTTTCAGAGCATGTTAGTCTGTTTTAGCAAAAACAACCAGGAGTCTGGTGGCACTTTAAAAACTAACCAATGTATTAGGGCATAAACTTTCATTAGATACAACTATTTGAAGAAGTGACCTTATACCCTAATACATTGGTTAGTCTTTAAAGTGCCATCGGATGCCTTGGGTTTTTTTGTGGAATCTCCGCCTTGAGGATTTTTAAGAACACACTAGATAAACACCTGTCAGGAATGGTCTAGTTATTTGTAGGCCTTCCTTGAGTGCGGTGGGCTGGACTAGATAACTTCTGGAGGTCTTCTCCAGTCCTACACTGCCTATTCTTATCTTACTCTTATTAGGGGTCTGGTCTTCTCCCTGTAGTCCCCCTTCTCTGTCCCCTCTTATCATCTGTTTCCTCCTAACTTTTTCTCCCTCCTCCTACCTGTAAATATCCTGACAATCCCAACTGTCCCTAACCAGAACTGGATGAAGGAGTAAAAGTTCCTAGACACCCCCACTGAGAGAAACCCAGAGATGGCCCCACTCCATTCCAAGTAACCCAGCCCCTACTTACATTGTAAACTCTGGGTGTGTCTAGACTACATGGCTCCGTCGACGGAGTCATGTAGATGAGTTTACT
>CM057846.1:56619554-56634994 GCA_030068395.1 Apalone spinifera | reverse complement strand
GACGTGGAGGAGAGACCTGAAAATCCCATCTTATGACGGGCTAATTGTCTAGTAGGAAAATAAGAAACATACGTATAGGCAAGCAAGCAGGCTAGCCTTTAATGTATCTCACGTACCTGCTATGTACGTCAGTTTGTTGCCAGGACACTTCTGTGGTTGACTCATGTATCTATGGTCAGAGCTTCCCTTTAAACTATTTTCAGCTCCCCATATAGTTGGGGTTTTCTGTTGGCTATTTATATGCGAAGTTTATCTGTTCAAACTGCATAGGCCTCAATCTGAAGTTAATGTCTTACAGGACACAGGCCTATAGGTTTCTTGCTCTACTGCTCAATATAATGCAAAGCAGAATATAATGGAAAGCCGCGAACATAACAAAGGCAAACAAGCCCACTGGGCTACAGTGTCCAGATTCCTCAAAATACAGGCATAAAACTGAAGCATAAAGCCAGCTATTCTCTATGGCAGAGAGGTGAGGTCAAAGCCAGCTGAGCTGCCTGGACCCCTGTGAGGACAGTGTGGAAGGAATTTGACTCCTTTTCTAGGCAGCACTTAGTCAGGTGGTCGTCAGTATGGATACAAAGCTTGATCAAGATGTTCAAGTTGAGCAGTGGCTGCACCCATGCCATCTCACCCTTGAGTTCCTCATTTAGGGCATGTCAGAAGTGGTAGTGCTGGGCTGCCTCGTTCCCTTGGATATCTGCTGCCAGGGAGTGGAACACCACAGCAAAGTAGATGGCCGAGCTTTTCCCTGACATAGCCCCCGAAGCACATTGTTGGGGACCACGTGCATTTCAGATAATCACACACAATTGCCATGTCTCAAATGAACTGTTTGAACTGCTCCAGCAGGAAGCAGGGGCTAGAAGTCTCCTGACAGGGAAGAAGCCCAGGCCAGGGCCTCTCCAGTTCACCTCTGGAGAATGGAAGGGGATTTAGCATGAACAGTCACTGGTGCTGGGTTGTGAAACTGCAGAGCTTATTATAGTTCCTGTCACATGCTTAACTGACATGGGGATCTCTGGCTCCCTAGAAGCCAGAGAGACAGATACGGGTTGGATCGTGTGAGCCTGTAAGGCTGCAGTTCGTATCACCACAGCCAGAATCAGGGCCTGAAAATTCTTCAGGATTCCAACATCTGAAGGGCAGTCCAGCCCCTGAGCTACACACATTTAATTTCTTGGGCAATTCAAACTGCCAGCAAGTAGATCCTAGGCAGTCTTGCCTAACAGTAGCAAGAGTCTGGTCTACCAGTTACAGCTAGGTCCAGACTGGAAGGTAGGGGGTGGGGTGGAGCAGAAGCAAAGCCAAAGAGCCAGGAGTCAGAGTCAGAAACCAAAGCCTAAGCATAAGGGTTAACTGGAGTCATAGTCAGAAGGCAAAGCCAAGTATTTGAGCCAGAAGTCATAAAGAAGCTGGGGGTGGAGCAAGTAGGGGGTACAGGCTGGGGATGAAGTAAGGCTAGAAACAGGAGAAAGCACAGCTGTGAGGTAGGAAAGTGTTGAGCAACCAGTTGATTTTCTTGTTCTTTTTTTTTCTGACATTTTATGGTGCAGGAACCCCAGCCTGTGAGGATATGATTACCACTTTACTGCAGCTTTAACAGATTCAAAAATCTACATCTTCTTACCTGGCCCTGTATTCTTAAGAAAACTCCAGTAGTTCTTTTTTTTTATGGTACCCACATTTTCCTCAGTACTCACACCAATCCCATCAGACAATCTTCACATAGAGGTATCTCCATTCTTCATAAAGAATCTTTCTTTCTGTATAATTCCCCCGGCATTGCCATAGCAGATGTCCAAAAGTTTCTTTAACTTTGCATGTCTCGCTCAACTCATTTTTGTAAACCACTAGACTGCTGCTGCTGCTATTGAGTTTAGACATTAGCCCCCTGACTCCTGCAATCAGTCTGGTGGTGCAGTTAATCAGACAACTTCTTGGATCAGCAGCCTGCATCAGGTTGCACAGAGATTGGCTGTGCTGCAGGTTGGTCTCCTGACAGGACTTACATTTTATTTGTAGTTGATCATACTTCGAGAAGGAGCTGGTTTCATTCTGATCTGTCTGATTAGGGGTTTAGTCCATATGAAAAGCACTTAGCACTTTGCATCAACATTTTTGTTGTCATGTATATATCTCAGAAGAAATAATTTAATAAATAACCCAACTCTTCTAATGTGCAAAACCTGACTAGAAGGGGCTACACTGCCTGCCATTGGCTGTGGAATTCCCATAAGGGGGTTTTCACAGTCAGGTGGCAAGAGGGAGATGAAAATGATAATGCTGATGAACTTACAGACATTTCGTTTTGCAGACAGGGAAACTGAGATGGGTGACAAGTTGTGAAAAAGTAGAGAGGGATAGAATGCATATTTATCGAATCCTGATCCAGTGCCCTTTTCAATGGACTACTGTGCCTCCCTTTATCATGACTAATCAGAGCTATTTTTAAAGCATATGAAAATGTATGACAACTGTGACAGCTTTTTTACCAAACAGGAGTACAATGCCAGTCAGGCAACAAGAAAATGCTAATATCTATTTTAAAATCAAATCTGTTGTAAAAAGAGTTTCATGCCAAAGCTTTGAAACCTCAGATCTTCCACACATATCCACACGTGCACATTCAGAATTGCACAGGGACTACTCCTAGCATTCCAGAACTCCGAGCAGCTGCAAACAGCTGCCATTTATAAATAGATAAATAAAATATTCCACCCACACACCAAATGCAGAATTTTCACAGCCAGCCAATGACACATTTCAGCACCCACATCTTATGACCTATCTGAAAATAGCAGTGTCAAATCACCAAAAAGGAAAATTGTTGCTGAATGTCTCTCTTCCTTTTGGTTTTAGTGAGAGTGGTTGGTAGCTTTTGGGAGCAGGTCTTGGAAGTTTCAAGGAGAGGAAAAAATGCACAAATATGTTTCCAGGTGTGCAACCATCCTTTAGGTTTTCATTTGATGTAATATACTTCAATACATTGCAGTAAGTAGAGTACAATTAACAATAAAACTACTGGTACCAAATCTCTAATTTGGGCAGGGTTAGTGAACCGTAAGAATCTGCAAAGCCTCTGAGAATAACATGTCTCAGTAGTTACGACCAACTTTCTCTCTTCTGAGTTTCCCCTTGTTTATTAGTGTTTGGCTTTGATGCTGAGCTTTGTCACAGACTATTAGCCTGTGGTAATGGGAGCTGCTGTGCAACTTCACTAAGTCACAGATTACTAAATAAATGTGTGTGTAAATATATATAAATGTACATGCTTTCATATGTTGGTTGTTAGTGTCAAAATATCTGAAGCATCTTGTTGCATAACTATGTTGTTACTTTTTTCAATATAATGAGGAAAATGAGATCTGTATCAGACAATGCCCAATGTATTAAGCCTGTGACAATGGAAATATTAAAAAAATGCACCTTAATTATTTAAAACCTGCAAAATCACTGTTGCATCACTTTTCAAATGATGTACTACACAAAATGGCAAATTCCTACTTTAAAAAGCACTTTGCTGCTGATGAGATTAGGTGCCGGCCTTTGCTAGGGATCACATGCTATGCCCCACTCATCTGCAGGGAGAAATAGCAGGAGCCAGGACTTTGCCTACCATGTGCCTCTACCCATCAACTTGCTACTAGGCCAGCAGGGACTGCTCTTTCTCATGGGGTGACACTTGAGATGTGGTAGTGCCCACACAGCCACATAAGGAGTAGAGGAAGGGCTCTATTTTCTCCCCTGTATAGACTCATAAGAACCATCTGGCCACAAATGATGTTAAAACAGATTTAAGTTTTTTCCACTGTTGAATAAAATTGAATGTGATGGCTTTGATATCAGTGTCTTTTTCCAGACCACTCCTCACAACTGCAATTACTTCTCCAAGGGTTGGTGATAGCACTAGCCCATACCCACCACTCTCTCAGAGCATTGCTATTAAATTAATGAATAATGAAATAGTTAATATGTGGAGATTGTTGATGTCACTTTTAGCTTCCAGGGGTAACATTCCATTAAAATGAGTGGAAATGTTAGTGCCTTTTAGAACTATTGCTTCAAGCTGTCTACCAAAGTTAGAATTGTCTGTGCAATGCAGCATTGTCACAATACGCAGATATTTTCTAACTGCTGAGTATTGATTTTGCTTAATAACATTCTATCAGTGTAGTGTTTTTTTGTATGTAGTATAGAGATGTATATGGAAAATATGCGTTTATTTTATTAATATTGGAGGAGTAGCCGTGTTAGTCTGCTTCAGCAAAAAAATGAGGAGTCCTGTGGCACCTTAAAGACTAACAAATAATTAGAGCATAAGCTTTGTGGGCTGAAGCGCACTTTGTCAGATGCATGAAGTGGAAACTTCAGTTTGCAGGGATATACACACATGCGAAGATGAAAGTGTTTCATTACTATGCAGAGGACCAATGCTAGTGAGGCCAATTCAATCAAGGTGGATGTGGCTCTCTCCCAACAGTTGATGAGACTATCAAAAGGGAAGAAATTACATTTTGTAGTGAGCTAACCATTTCCCATCTCTATTCAGACCCAGTCTGATAGTGGCAAATTTATTTTATAAATGTTCCTTCTTATTATTCATCAAGTTGTTTTATCTTCTGTCAAAATGAATCTCTTATAAATAATTCTCAGAAATCAGTCTGTAGCTTTTGTAAATATCTTTATTTTTTCCTTGTAAAAATACACATAACACTTGGCATATTCCCCAGGACCCTCTACTATCTTTGCTTTCTATTGGTTCTCAAGGCAGTTTAAACACACATCCCACACATCCGATTATTCCTTATATTTGCAGCTGTTTCTAAATAAGAAAAAAATCAATAGATGTTAGACTGAGGGAGGGTCTTTCTATTCACACTCACACGGATTCTCAGCATGCAAAATCAGTTCCACTCCAGCGTCTTTCAATTTTCACTCTAACAGTGGAAACAAAGGAAGCATTCACAGCCAGCACACATGTGACGTGGGCCAGTCTAATGGCTCTAGAGCAGTTCAGTGAAGCATTAATGAATTTAGAGAGATGTCAGCACTATGCTGCTAGAAACTAATCTATCCTGGAGTAAGTGCTTTTTACAAGTAACCTTCCTCTCAAATAACCGCCCAAGAAACTAACTGAAATCTTTTCTTTTCGCATTTGTTTTCCATCAAAACGCTATCAACATTTCCTTTTGAAAGCCATAGTTGACTTGTCACTTGATACATTACAGTAGGAAGTTACATAAGTCCAGGTCACACCTCAAATCATTCTCCCTAAGTGTACCCTGAGGTGTCCAAATGAAATTTCAGATGCTCCAGATATCAGACATTTGAAAATTATTCTTGCTTATGGTCTCCATCTCCTCTAGTTTCCTCATACCACTGGTCTGAGCTAGTGATTGAAAGTGATAGCCTAGTCAAAAATCTCTCATAGAAAAATATGAAACCCATATCATAAGTATAAAACTTCTCATAGCATGTTAATCTTATCCATGTGTCACACCCATGCATCCCAATGCTTGCCTCTTCTGAACTCAGCTACAAATACACGTTCTGTCTATCCTGTATGTTACAGGCAGGGACATAGCTATGGGTGGGCCTGAGTGGGTCACGGCCCACCCACTTGGCATCCCGGCTCACCAAAATCAGGACTGGAGCATCCCGAATCCACAGGCTAGGACTTCTGACACCAGCTGGGTGTCCATCAGCTTGCTTCCCCCTCTCCACACACACACGCTCCCTCGTACTGCTCAGCAGGCAGCTCCACCACATTGTTCTCCTGCTGGTGCCATTGTTCTCTTGAGGCTGCCCTAGTCTATGACCCCAATGCTAGCCCTGTGGAGAGGGTGTCTCATGGGGGAAAATCTGGGCAGTGCTAGCCTCCGCGGGCAGGAGAGTGATGCAGCAGGGCTGCCTGCCGAGCAGTAAGAGGGCGTGGGGAAGGTAGGTTCTTCCTGTCCCCTTTTGCCAGAGCCCCATGTCCCTTCTGTGTCCCCTCTCCTTCCTGTTTCTCTCCCCCACTTCTCCTGCCCCATCTTGCCATGGAGAGGTATGCCTCATGGGGGAAGGTCTGGGTGGGCCTACCATTGGATCTGGAAACTAGGACAGCAGTGCACGGCATGCAAGCAGGAGAAGGGACACCGAGCTTGTGTTGAAAGGGGTGGTGCAGGGGTGGCAGGTATAAAAGGCAGGGGAAGGTAATGCCTTCCCCAACTGCCAGCCCAGCACCACTCCCCTTCAATGCAACTCCCCAAGCCTCCCAGGGCTGTCTGGGCTTCAGCCCCACTGAGGCTGGGGCCATGCTGCCAGCACTTCTGGAGCTGGGGAAGTTGGGACTGGTGCTGCCCACGCTTTGGGGTGGGGGGCTGCCCACTACACACCCTCCAGAGCTGGGGGGACATGCATCCTTCCAGGCCAGGGTCCACCCTCTCCATGCTCTCAGGAAGGCATGGGCTGAATGCTGATCACCCTCCCTTTCCCTTATGCTCCGGAGAAGGCTGGGGCCATGTGCTGCCTGCCCTTCCCTCCATGCTATGACTAGGGAAGGCTGGGACCATGCGCCACCTGCTAGGAGAGGAGTGACCTGTCCCTACAGTGTGGAGGACCTGGGTGGCAGGGGCAGGGCCTCAGGTGGAGGGAGCAGGGTTGAGGGCAGGCCTAGATTCACCCACTGCCCATCGGTGGATGGAATTCAAATTCTGATGGGGTCCCTCTCTGCTCCATGGGTGCATCCTGCCACCTGTGTGCCTCAGGTACCTTCTGGTTACTAAGAGGGGAATGGGGAGAGGCAGGTTCCCCATTCCTCTTGTCCCTTCTCCCCAGGCCCACAGATCCCTTTTTCCCCCTTCCCCTTTATGCCCCTCTCCCCATGGCATTGGATCCCTCCTGCACACCTGATCCTTCCTATCCTCCCTCCCATCCTCCCCCGCCCCGAGCCCTCCAATCCTCTCTCCTGACCTGCCTCCTGAAAGCTGGGCCCACCTACTTTTTCATTCCTAGCTGTGTCCCTGGTTACAAGGTAAGCTGGGCTCATTAGGGGATAAGGTTTAGGATCTGGCCTGCAGCTCCCTGATGGGACTTATGTTGGCAGCCCACAGGTAGCACCAAGAGTCTGACAATTCACACAGGTGTCCCTGCATCATTTAAGTGAGAGGGGCTTTTCCGTTGGCTTAAATGGGCACAGAATCAAACACACAATGAAGGAAGTAGGGAGCAGGAAGTGATGGAAGGCTGTTCAGGTATAGTATCCTGGAAAGAACGGTATTGGGCTTATGAAGAAAAGGAGGCCTGGAAGTGGAACTCACAAATTGGTCAGCCTGATGACGACTGGAGACCTAAGGAAAGGAGGGCATCCTTATGCCTTTGATTGAGCCTCCTGGATGAGACAAGTGAACAATCCTGCACCAAGGTCAGGCCCACTGACAGGGAGGCAAAGGGGGCAACTGTCCCATGGTCTGGTGATTCAAAGAGGCCTAGGTCTCCAGGCCCTGGTCCCTGCTACTGAGGTAGCTGTGACAGCCAGAACCCCAGTCCCTGTAAATTACTGCCGCAGCCTCCCACAGCATGCTTCAGTGACTTGGGCAGCATGTTCTGGACAGCGTTGAAGTGGGGGTTGGAGCCCAGGCAGCGCCAGGGGTCGGCTGCCCCGGCCCTGCCCCTTCTGCCCAAGGCTCCTTTCAGGAGACCAGACTCTCCACACATACCTTGCCTAGGAACCTGGCAAGGCTGTTGCCTCACCTGACAAAGGGGACTGAGCCCTGGGCTGGGTCATAGAATTTAAGGCCAGATGTGACTACCAGATCTGTAGTCTGACCTCTTCACCAATCCTACAAACACACTCATAAATTTGTCCAGCTCTCTTGTAAAGATAATTGTGTTGTTTGCCTCCACGACTCCTATTGGGAGGCTGTTGCAGAACCTCACTCCTCTGAAGGTTAGGAACCGTCTTCTATGTTCCAGCCTGAATTTTATTAATGGACAGTTTATACCCATTTGTTCTAGTGCCTACACAGTGCATTAGCACTTGACCCTCTCTGGGATTTATGGAGAGTAGTCATATCTCCCCTGAGTCTTCCTTTTGCTAGACTAAACAATGCAAATTCTTCCATTTTCCTCTCATAAAATAAGCCCTCGATTCCCCTGATCATTCTGTTAGCTCTTCTTTGCACTTTTTCCAGTTTGTATTCATCTTTCTTAAACAAGAGTGACCAGAACTATACACAGTATTTCAAATGAGGTCTTACCAATGCTTGTACCAATGCATCAATACTTCTCCATCTCTACTAGAAATGCCTCACCTGGCACATCCTCAGATCATATTTGCCTTTTATTTTCAGCCACACTGCATTATGTTGGCATAAAAGGATTAAGCCCAAAGGATTGAAAGGAATTGTGAAATCCTGCTATCTAAGGAATAACTGTTTCAGGGAGGGTCAAAGTATTTGCTTATGATTTGTTATGACTTTATAAATCAAATGCCAAGAGGCAGAACATGGACATTGAAATCCTGGAAGCATAGAAGTGTAGGAGTGGAAGGGACCTCAATATGTCATTCAATCCAGTCCCCTACGCTAAAAGCAGTACTAAGTAATAACTGGACCATTCCTGACAAATATAAGCTATTCTAAAAAACCTCTAATGAAGGAGATTCCACAACCTCCCTAAGAAAGTTGTTCCAGTATTTAACTAACCCAACAGGAAGTTTTTCCTAATGTCTAACCTAAACCTCCCTTGCTGCAATTTAAACCTATTGCTTCTTGTGCTATCCTCAGAGATTAAGCCGGGGAGAGGAGGGGGGCGGGAGGGAATCACTCTCCTCCTGCTAAAAACCTTTTATGTACTTGAAAACTGTTATCGTGTACCCCCTTAGTCTTTTTTTCTTCAGACTAAACATGCCCAATTCTTTTCCGCAAGAGCCCTGTCTAGACAGGCACTTTTTTCCGTCAAAGCTCAAAGACGGAAAAAAGTGGCAGCCATGTTAATGCAAATGCAGCGGGGAAAAATGCAAATCCCCGCTGCATTTGCAATTCCGACTTCTCTCATCTGCATCCCTTTTCCGGAAAAGGGGGCCTGTGTAGACACAGCCCTTGTGTATTGCTTACAGCTCCCATGTTAATACATCCCAGAATGTTCTTTGCGCCTTTTTTTTTTTTTTTTTTTTTGCAACAGTGTTACATTGTTGACTCATATTCAGCTTGTGATCCATTATGAATCCCAGATCTCTTTCTGCAGTACTCCTTCCTAGGCAGTCATTTCCCATTTTGTATGTAATACAACTGATCATTTCTTCCTAAGTGGAGTACTTTGCATTTTTCCTTCTTGAATTTCATCCCATTTTCCAGTTTGTCTAGATCAATTTGAATTATAACCCTATCCTCCAAAGCACTTGCAACTCCTCCCAGCTTGATATCGTCTGCACGCATTATAAGTATACACTCTGTACCATTATCTAAATCACTGATAAAGATACTAAATAGAACCAAACGCAGGAACAATCTCTGTAGGATCTCACTCAATATGCCCTTCCAGCTTGACTGATAACTACTCTCTGGGAATGGTTTTCCAACTAGTTATGCAGCTACTTTATAATAGTTCCATATAGGCTACTATATGTTGGTGCCTAACTGGCTGAAAATACCTGGGGGCACAAGGATATGTCTGTGGTTCAGAGGCAGAAATTAAAGTTATGGTGACTGGATGTTGGTTGAATGCTCAGACACCATGAAACTTGGGAATGCTACAAGGTCGGGACACACGAGGTTATCACCATTATTATTATTTGAAGAAGTGGGATGTGCCCACGAAAGCTCATGATACCATCTACATATTTTGTTAGTCTTTAAAGTGCTGCCAGACTATTTGTTGTTTTTTAATTTTTTCCTGTTAGAGACTAACTCGGATACCCCTCTGAACCATTATTGCTATCTTCCAATATTAATGGTATGATTATACTTCGCCGAGCCCTACACTACACATAAAGAAAGTGCTTCCATTATTGCTTCTATGTCCATGTTCCCTAATACTTTCAATGAAACTGTTATGAAGAAATGCATGCTTTTCAATATATTAACAAGAGAAAAATCAGAAGTCTACATCTCCCTTTCCTTGAAATGGATGAAGCAAACTGGCATGGATACAAGGCAAGAAACACAAGAGGCAATAGAATAGTTCCATGATATGGGCTCCTGGACCTGCAAAATCCCTTCCGTGTCAACTCCATGCAGGTAGGTCTCTGCTACTCAAGTGATGGCAAGCTGGGATGGATATGAGGGGTACTAACAGCCACAGAGATACCAAGTAAGTCAGGGATAGTGGGACTTCTAAGGAATTTACACTGCTATGAGAAGGGGGGACTAAGAAGCAATGCAGAGCAGAAGGCCATCTCTGAGGCAGCTTTCTCTTCCCCACAGATCCTGTGTCAATTGATTTCAATTGGACTTCTCAGGTGGGCAAGGATTGCTCAGACTGAGTAAGGAGTGATGAAGACTCTTGTTATCAGAAATGCATGATGGAAACAGCTCTGCGGAAGCAAACTCACAAAATTAGGATCTCATAGAATCAATTGCCTACATTAACCTCACATCTTCACTTAAGTAATTTCAATATTAGTTAATAAGTCAAGGAAATAAGGCTGTATACAAAGTTTCATATTTAACAATATCATAACAGCACACTTAAAATATTGTCCTCCATCGCCAGACCAGATGTTATATTACCTCATTCATCACACTATAGGGTCCTGAGCAAAACAGAAGCACTGGAAAATAACATTTCATAAATGTTTCTTACTGTATGTGCCTTTCCCCTCTTCTACATCTTCTCTTAGGCTATGTCTATACTGCAGGGAAAAGTTGGAAAAAAGGTTCTTTTTCCACTTTTCTTCTGAAAGAGGCTTTTCCGACATTTGGCCCATAACATGGGGCTAAATGTGAGAAAAAACCCTCTTTTGGAACATCCCTTCTTCCTCGTAGAACGAGGTTTACAGGGATACCGAAAAAACATATCTGCTTTTCCAAAAAAATTTCGGCAAAGCAGACACATTCTTTGGATATTCTGGTATCCCGGAAAAATCTCTGCAGTGTAGACATAGCTTTAACCTGTTTTCTTTCCTTCTTTTTTTCAGAGTTATAGTAGTCAGATGAATATAAATACTGGAAAATATTGGAAAACATAAATATTTATTTCAGGCCATAATTTATTATATGATAACTTAAAATACATTAAGGAAAATATCCACCATCTCCATAAGTTTTTTTTCTGATTTTTGTTTTTGCTTACTGCAGGATGTCATTTTCTTATGGCCATTTCTGTCTCCTTTCTTCCTCCCATTCAGGTATCCTGAGCAGAGGATCAGGCCCATTTAAATGAATATGCCTCATACAGGTTTGTATAGGAATTCCTTCTAATAGAATGTAAAGACAAATACCATCAGGAACATACAATTAAATGCATACCTGTAATTTGAGGGTACATATTTACACAGAATATATGCAATATTTTGTCTCATGTACCTATATTGTTTTCTAACTTCAGCCTTCCGGTACTGATATACTCAAAAGTGATTTTTCTCTTTTTGTCTTTACCCATCCAAATTGAATTGGCAACAAACAAAAAATCTATTTCTCAGTACTACCACGGAGTACATGTACAGCCATCAAATACATCCTACACTGCTGTTAGATTTGCAATAAAGGAATGCTTCCATCAGATGGTTCTTATCAACAAAAATTAAACAGGAATGATAAATGGCTTGCTAATATTCTCCTGTGAGGGAGTTTTTAAATGGGTCACGTTGTTCTTCTCTTTACTGATAACCTAAAATAGAAGTTATTATATCAACAGTGGTTTGAGGATAATGAAACATTATCTAGTATGGTCTGTATGTTTCATTGAAAATAAAAGCTACACAGATGCAAAGATTGAAAATTATTATTATTTCATTTTTATTTTTCTAGATCCACATCCCCAACAATAAAAATGTAGCCAGAACTTTGATTAAAGAAACCTACTCCCTATACTTCGAAAATGAAAAAAATAAGTGTCCATTGTGAGAGCATAGTATTGCTAAGCTTCCTTCTCCCTCTTTGTAATCCTGTGTGCCAAAATCTATGCCAGTGTAAATTGGTGCAACTCCACAGATTTCAATGATGAAGCACCAATTTGCACCAGCAAAGAACTTGGCTCCATTAGTTTGCAGCCAAAGTCGCCTCAAGAACTAAGAAAGGGAGTTTAATAAAAAATACAAATAGTGTATTTCTCAAACACTTAAATCAAATACACAAATCTTAAAGAAGCTAAGAGATAAGTAATACAAATTGAACACAATCTCATTTGACACTGAACTATCTAGCAAATGCACAGCTGCATCTTAACAGCAACAAACACCAACTGCTCACAAACTCCAAAAAATTATCATGACCATCTAGCACCCCCAAGACAAACATGTAGGCCATTCGGTACTTGCCAGCACCTCAAGGAGAGTTATTGACATTTATCTGCTCATGTTTAGGAAAAAGGGAAATGGAAGCCCTCTTACACAAGAAATTCACTCCTGAGAAAAAAGTCCTGCTTAAGACAGTGCTCAGGCAGTGCCAAGTGTTAAGATTCTAGCCATAAGTGGCCAGCAGAGAATTCCTCTGGCACAGAAATGGCTCCTGCTCCAGATGTGTTCCTACCCTCAGCAGACACGCCAGTGGAGGGAAAGTGGTGGGAGAAGCCTAGTGACCTTACCCCATTCTGCCCTACACTGTTCGGAATCACACAGCAGCCAGCCAGTGAGAATAAGGGAGCAATAACCATCTCCTTGATGGCCCAATGCCACCACCATCTTCTATACTAAGCAAAGCTTGGATGCAGGAGAGAACCGAATGATGCCCACAGCCTTAAAATAAGGCTACTTAAGTAGCACACTAGCCTTATTTGGGATCTCTGCACAGTGGGAAATTTCTCCTAGCGAAAGAAACTAATAAAATCTGCATATTAAATCCACTTCTTATGGAAGAACAGTGCTTGTTAATGTCACCACTGTGCAACTGATATGTGTTTGAAAGTCATAGGGAAATGGAAGTGTTGAAAGACTAAATATTTAAGGCTTCTTTTTTCTATTTATATGCACTTTAGTCCCACAGATCCCAGCAGTCTGCAGCGCAGGGACAGTCAGAGAGATTTTGGGTTCTACTAAATTAGTAGTTAGTGTAAGTCTCAAGGTAGGTTAGAAGAGCTAAATTAAATCCTCAGGTGAGACCTAGAGAATTTGAATAGCGGAGATATTTAGAGATGATCTAATTGTGGCTGGAAATAAGGGATTACATGATCACTGGTAAGGTGCAGGAGTTATAGGAGATTGTGTTGGTGTGAGAGCAAAACATGGCTCTGTGTGAAGAGAAGCCAGCCCAGAGGACAAGTCCCAGTGACACAACTAGTAGGCTAGGAATCAAAAAGGTCTAGACAGCTTTAGTAATAGAGATGTAGCCATGTTAGTCTGGTCTTGCTGAAGTGGGTCTGGCCCACGAAAGCTCATCACTAATAAACCATCTTGTTAGTCTTTAAAGTGCTGTATAGTCCTGTCTTTTGTTAGACAGCTCTAGGAATTAGTTATGGGAATGATGGGATTTGGAGGGGGGAGAGGTTGCCTGGTGCTGAGGGTGACATTTAAAGAAAAATAGGGAATTTGGAGGGGGGTGAGAGAGAAGGGCTGTCACAGATTACTCTGAATTCTGTATATGAGGGGTTGCTATTCCTCACTATGATTTCTTATATCTCTAAGTCTGAGTTAGAGGTGCCTCTTGTTATTGTTGTTTTCTAAAGCTAAAGAATGAATCATTAAATATAACGCTTATCACCACAGTAAGTGCAAGAATGGGTATTGTTTCTTTAAAATTGTATTCAGAAGTTAGACAGAAGGGGCCTGGACAAGGTTTTGAGCAGATGCTCTGCAGTGAAGCTGAGAAGAAGAAAGGGAGTGAATAGTTGTATGGATAATATTGTTTTCTATATTCTAATAGAGTTTCTTGTTCAGTGTTAAAAGAAAGCAACTCTTTATGATTCTTTACTGTGATAAATCATTCCAGTATATAAACACTATCTCAATTCTCATTCCTAGTTCTGAAACTACCAAAAGTAGGTGCTAATTGTCGTGGTTGCTTGTGCATTATGGCTTTATACTAGGAGCTGGTCTCAGACTTGAAACAATTAAATTATATTTTCACTCTCACACAAGGTGCTGAAAAGGTTGAGGGAGCAGTAATGATAAAGCTGGCCAGAAAAATAACACAAAAAATCACAGCTATATTACTTGATGACTGATGGAAAATTGTGACATCAATATTACTTGCTGCATACTATTTGATCATTTATAACAACCAGTCAATAACAAAAAATGTAATTTGCGATTAATTTACTTGTGGAAAAAATACCCAAAAATCCTCATATAAATTTTCCTCAGTGAATAATTCAAATAGGTTTGCTTTATAAATAAACAAGACTAGCAGCTGAAAAAGCTAACTTAAATATGTTGTTGGCAAAGGTCAAATTTATTTTGTGTAAACATTGTTTTAGTTTAGCAATTCTATTTTTGCATTAAAATAGATTTGATAATAAATCTCCTGGGGTTATAGTTGTGTTTTGAAATCTTCTCATGAAAGGAAGACAAAAGTTTAAAAATAGTGTGTTTGAGACGAAGACTGAAATTAATAATCCTTTCACATTTTGTGGCTCCTTCCTGATGTAAGTGTTAATCATCCTACTGCAGTAGGTCAATCTCCACTATAGAAATGCTTCAGATAATCTTCAGTGGCATTTCCTAAGCCATCCATAACAATGTCTAAATCAAGATTTGGAAGGAACGGACAAGGCTTAGACAACAATATACCATTTATTTTCCAAAAGCAGCTGACAGAAGGAAATTGATATAAAATTATTTAACTCATTAGAATAGTAGATCACATTAAGAAATTAAAAAACAGACTGCTTGGAATGTGTAGGGCTAGCGTGAGGTTAACATCAGTTTCTCGGTTAGGTGTGTCCGTGTTCTAATCTATTGCTCCAATTATAGAAAGGTTCATGAGTACAATATACTGGCATGATCATGCTCAGATGACCTTATATGTTACTATCTACATTGGTAAAATACAATGGGGCAGTTCACGCTCTCTCATTGAGATTTGGTTTGATATACGTGAAGGCTGGTGTAATTTGTTTCATTAAGAGACTGTTTGGCAGAAGACAGTGCTATAAACATATTCTGTTTAAGAAGTTGTGCTAGTATCTAGTCCAGAAACTTAGCACCCACATTAATGAATCAAGGATTCTTCCCATGTCTCAACAGGGGATTTCTTAAAAATTGGGCATCTGTATGCTCACCATCTAGTTGCCGAACTGGGCTCCGTAGTCTACAGTACGGCTACGTCTAGACTGGCATGATTTTCCGCAAATGCTTTTAA
>CM057846.1:56555196-56565403 GCA_030068395.1 Apalone spinifera | reverse complement strand
AAATGGTCCCTTCTGACCTTAAAGTCTATGAGACTATGAGATTGATTCCACTCAGGGAGAGAAAAAAATAGAGGGAACACTGGTTTCCACTAAAATGGTCACTGATCTCACCTGACATCTGATTTCCTATATAAAGATGGTGCCCTTCCAAAATAACAATGTTAGGTACAAAAAATTTTTTTGAAACTCCTAAATAACTTTATCTAATAAATAACTTTATCCAGTGAGCTCCACTGGAAAGGACTATAGATCTAATGCTTCTGGACACACTGCATATACCAGTCTGGGGGATTTCTCTTTGAGCCAGGAAAACTTAGAACTGCAACCACTTCCTCCAGTTCCCAGATTACTCAGGTGCCCTTCCAGACCAAGGGAATCAGTTAATTTCCTTTGGGTTTGTTGTTGTTGTTGTTGTTTGTTTTTTTGCCAAATATTTATTTCATGTGATTCAAGGGAGTTCTGTTTTTTATCAGAGACTGACTTTTATCTTCTGGTCACTAGTAAAAAATATGGGCAGAAATAATAAATGAGCATAGATGGTCTAAACCAGCGTTTTTCAAGCTTGGGTCACGAGGCTGCCAGGGTAAGCCACTGGTGGGCCCAAATCACTTTGTTTACTTAATGTGTCTGTAGCCACGGAGCTTCACAGCTCCCATTGGCTGGAAATGGAGAACTACAGCAATGGAAGTGGCTACGGATGTGTTAAGTAAACAAAGTGGTGTAGGCCTGCCAGTGGCTTACACTGGCAGGCCTGCAACCCAAGTTTAAAAAATGATGGTCTAAACATCCCTTTTTTGTGATAAACATTTATTTTCTGAAATGCCTTACAAAAACTCTTGCTGAAAGACAAACCTACCCAAACCCTTTTTTTAACCAAAAATGTTTACTGATAGAAAAAGTTATTTACCTTCTGTGGCAACTAAAGTTCTTCGAAATGTGCGCCCCTGTGGGTGCTCCTCTTTAGGTGTTGATGTATCATGGTGCCATTGATTAGAGACTTTTGGTAACAGAGCCTGGTCAGTATGTGTATGTGCTGTAGGCATCTCATGTGCCGTTAGTGCTCACATATTTGTCACCTTCCCAATGCCCTGTTTCTTCTCTACCAGAAAGCTCTTATATAGAACTCCAGAGTAGAGGGGAGGCTGGGTGAGGGATGGAGCACCCACAGGGACAACACATCTCAAAGAACCTCAGTTACTGCACAAGGTGAGTAACCTTTTCTTTTTTGAGAGGTGTCCCTCCACTTTAGGTGATTGTCGACCAGTACCGCATTAGGATTGGTTGGGTTCTGGAATGGGTTGAATAAAGCAGGATCGTACAGTAAACATCCGATAATCCAGCTCTGCCCCAGGCTTCCTGGAATCAGCCGCTGGCCAGTTTCAGCAGCGGCTGAATCAGGACACCTGGGGCAGAGGAGCTGGGGTGCTGCTGGGTTGGTCCCGTAGCGCTGCCCTGCGGCACTGCGGGACCAACCCGGCAGCACTCCAGCTGCTCTTCCCCAGGTGTCCCCAAGAGCAGCTGGGGTGCTGCCGGGTTGGTCCCGCAACCCTGAGGGGCAGCGCTAGGGGACCAACTTGGCAGCACCCCCGCTGCTCTGTCCCCGGCTTCTCTGATTCAGCTGCTGGTCAGTTTCAGCAGCAGCTAAATCGGGGAAGCCGGGAGCAGAGCAGCTCCAATTGTCCGGCAGCCGGAGCACTTCTGGGTTCCTGATGGTGCCAGAGACCATCAGGAGTGCCAGAGCTTTGGATGTCAGACCAATGGAGTTTTACTGTACATTGAAGTCTACTATTGTATCTCCTTTCTAATCTTTTGTGATTGCACAATGGTTTGTGAATGTATGTATTGATGCCCAGGTTGCAGCCTTGCATATTTCTGTGATTATGTAAAAAAATGCTGTCAAGGTGGAAATGGCTCTAGTTGAATGGGCTCTAATACCTTTGTGGGGGCTCTGTAGTTTGCTGTTGGTAACACATTCTGCTGGAATTTGTAATCTATTTCTACAAGCTGTTTTGAGATGGCCATCCCTTTTGATCATTACATAGAGGATTTGAAAAGTCTTGGGAATTTACAGAATGATTTTGTTCTGACAAGGTAGAATGCTAGTGCTTGTCTAACATCCTTGCCCAGGGCCCTGGTCCTGGGACCCCTTCCTCAGCCACAAATCACCAGGAGACCCTATCTTGTGCAATCATCCATGTCTTTTTATAGCTTGTGACAACTTCCCACCACCTTCTATTTACAGAGCTTGGTTTTCCCCAGTAGCTAACTCAGCTATCCTCTCCTTCTGGTTGGGTTGCACACTCTCTGGCTCCTCCCTCTCCACTTCCCCTCAGGCTGCCTTATATAACCCTCTGGCTAATGAGGTCCATAGCTGCATCCATTAGACCTTCAGGCATGGGCTCACTCAGCTGGCTATAATTGGTCTTGTCAGCCAGGCTGTAGTGGCAAAGCTCTGACTTAGCCAGCAGTCTGTGTCACATCTAACATGTGGAATAAGGATTCCTGGGCAGATTCATGCAGCTTAGGGTAAAATACAGAGAGATGTATGGGGTTGGTTGATGTAGAATGTTGAGACAATTTGGGGTGTGGTCTTAAAATCATCATGTTTTTCAAGAATAGAGTATAAGTGGATGTGCCATCAGTGCTCCAATCTCATCCACTCTGGGTGCTGATGTGATCATTACAAGGTATGCTACTTCAATTGATAGGTGTAGTAGTAAGCAGGTAGCAAGGGGTTCAAATGGGGCGCTACAGAAGCCCTTCAGGACTAAATTTAGGTGCCATGTCAGTGTTAATTTGCATGTCCTCTGGATATATGTTCTGAATTTCTGTAAGGAAGTGTATGGTGATTGGATCTGTGAAGGCTGTGAATGTATCTATCTTGTGGTGAAATGCAGCTAGGTGCACTCAAAGTTGATGGACAGCCCTGATAGTTACAGATGTAGCATGTACTCCAGAATCTCTTGAATTGGTTCCATGGTTTCATGAATGTGTCCGTCATGTCTTCCATTTGTGCAGGTAAGTAGTGCGAGTGGTTATTTTTCTGCTGTTCAGTACTAGTTTTTTAATTTCCTTTTGAACAGGTTAATTCTTCACAATGGATCCATTGAGGAACCAGGTCTTCAGGTGGACGATTGCTAGGTTCGGGTGGAGACTTTCACCTTCATCCTGGGACAGGAAATCTCACCGCATTAGGAGAATATACAGCAGGTATCGTGCCATGTGGTTCAGGAATGGGAACCATGTCTTTCTGGGCCAAGTTGCAGCAATCAGTATTATCTGGGCTCTGTCGGTAAGTATCTCGAGTATTGTCTTAGATAATAGTGGGATTGGTGGGAATGTGAACATAAGAGGAGTGTTCCATTGTGTGTGGAAGGCATTTCCTAGGGAGTATAGTCCCAATCCCACATTACTCATATAAGGATGGGCAGTGTATGGAATCTGGATCTTCGTAGTGATGCTTTTGCTTCGACTGAATCTATATGAGCGCCAATTAATTATAGTTGTGTTGGAATTATTGTACATTTCTTCTCATTTATCTGTAGGTTGAGGGAGTGGAACAGCATTATTGTTATCTGTGTACAGTTTATTGCTCCTATTTGAGAGTGACCTTTGAGTAGACAGTCTAAGTATGGAAATACCATGATTCCCTGTCTGCATAGATATACTGCCTCTACTGCCAGCCTGCCGGTGGTTTTGGTGAAAATTTTAGGGGTTGTGGAAAGTCGGAATGGAAGCACTCTGTATCAGAAGTGTACTTTCCCAATTTTAAGGGTAGGAAGTGTCTGTGTGCTGAATGTATAGTTATAGAAAAGTATAAGTCTTGTAGGACGAGGGCTGAAAAACAGTCCCCTTCCTCCAGTGCTGGGATTGACATCAGTGTAACCACTTTGAATTTGTCGGTGCAGATGAACTTGTTGAGTTTCCTGATTCATTCAGCAGTGGAACACACTCCCATTGACATACTGTGTCTTCATCAAAGTGCTATAGTGGCACAGCCGCATGCTATATTAGTGAAGCCCCAAGAATTATGGCAAAATATTACTATTAATTCTAAACAAAACCAAAACTGTAAATGAAGCTTATATTAGCAAACTGTAAGTATGGGACATTTGAAGAGTCTGTTATTCCTTTAAGATAATATGTGACAAAATTTCTTAAAAATTCACGGAAAATGGTCCCCTAACATTATTTAAGGGGTTTATTTGTAAATTTGAAGACATTTGATAACAGCTGTTAGTAAGGCAAAGAAACATTATTTTTACTATGTAACAAAGTGGTTGAATTCCAGCTCTCAATTCACCCTTAACTACAGAGCCACAACTGGCACCTCCATAATATGAAACTGTGTGTCTCTATTGCTACCATTGTTGTCTCTCCCTTCCTGCTTTCCACTGGGTTTCTGACTACCCACTGGCCCGGGCTCCATGCCACATTCCAACTTTGAAATGCACAAGAGCCCCTGCTGGGGGCTCCAGCTCCAAAGCTTGGGTAGCCAGGCAGCACAGTCACTGCCCCAGCCTCAGGGAGCTACCAATCTTGTAGCACAGCTCCTGCTGCCCCAATCAGCCCCAGGATCCACAGCCCAGGCATCGCAGCCCCTGCTGCCTTGGCCAGCTCCAGAAAGCCACTGCCCAGGCAGTGCAGCCTTTGGCCAGTCCCGGGGCTCCAGCGGCTGGTCAGCTTGGTGGCCACACTCCGAGCCCCAAGTTCC
Organism: Apalone spinifera; assembly: GCA_030068395.1. Lineage (NCBI taxonomy): Eukaryota > Metazoa > Chordata > Testudines > Trionychidae > Apalone > Apalone spinifera. Next base: position 56,560,689 of record CM057846.1, on the reverse strand, counting down.
TCCCCACCACAATCCCCTGCCCTGAGCTCCCCTTACACCTAGCCTCCTGCCCTGACTCCTGAACCCCCAACATTTCTGCCTTGATTCTTGAACCCAACCACCTCCTGGCCTGTGTTCCCCCACATCTTCCAAAACCCTGCCTGACTCCTGCACCTCCACCCCTTGCCCAGAGCCTCTTCTCACCCCCCTGCCACCCTGATTCCTGCACGCTCCACACTTCCAGCCGCCCTGAGCCCCTCATGCTGACCTCTGCACCACCCCACACTTCTCACCTCCTTCCCTGAGCACTTCCTTAAGGACCTGAGCAATGCCAGGTAAATGTGCGTGTGTGTGTATTGAGTTGCTAATACACTGACCATGCAGGCCACTGTACTGCTTTCATTGCAGTCAGTGGGAGTTTTATTATAGACTTCAATAGGACCAAAAGCAGGTCAATAAATGATACCAGGAATTTAAGTAGTGATTTCTCAACTCCACAAAGAACTAGAATGAACCAGTACTGATAAAAATACATGTGACCTCACTGAAGACTTTAGATCTCTTGCAAAGTGGAATTAGATTACATGTAAACTATATAAAAAACTTCCTTCAGATTTCATTGGTGTAAAGTCAATGATTATTTGCAGCAAATAATCTTTAAGAATAAACTACTGACATAGATACACTTTAAAAAATATTTTAACATTACAATTACTCCTGGGGTCAGCAATAAAAAAATTCAGACACAAACTGGACTCCCGCCCGCCCCATTTTGTTGTTTAGCAACTTTCTGCCTCTAGGAAGCCAACATTTTAATCATCAACAGCAATTTACAGAGGCTGGGCATAGGTGATAGATACCTCCCCTGGTGCAGCAACCTCCAATCCTGCAGCTGGACACCTGGGTGGCTCCATCCTTCCTCTCCCTGCTGGGAGTGAACTCCCACCAGAATTTTTGCTTACTATGGGCCATGCAAGGTTCTGTTAACTCAGCTTCCCAGGTCCCTTGGACTCCCCTGGGAGATTACTGATGAATCCAGGAAGCTGAGTAACAGATGCTGCTTCCTCAGTCACCCAGGAACCTGTGTGGCATATATTAAAGTTCAGCATTCTCCATCGACCACTGTGTAGCTGCTCCTTCCCAGAACTCTACCGCCACCCTCCAAGGGTCCCTGCTACCACTCACTGGTTCCTCCTTCTCCCTATTTGACCCCTTTTCCTCTGCCTGCCACATCCCTCTTCTCATCTCCTCTCCTTGCTTGTCCCCCGCATTTCCATTAGAGTGGGCAGGCACGGCAGAAGAGGAGGGATGCATGTGGTCAGCAGAAAGGGGGCAAAGCAGGGACTGTGCAGGGGAGTGCAGTAGAAGAGGAGCAGGTTCTGGGCAGATTGGGATTGAAATATTGGCAGGGCCACAGGTGGAAAAGGCAGGATGGGGAGTTAGCTTCCCTGAGGGGAAGCTTCATCCACCATCCATGAGGCTTAACTTCCCTTAATGCTCTTCACTGCAGCCCAGGGGCCAGACCATAGCGGGGCTCAGAGCGCCTCTAGGCACACTGGTCTCAGGGCTTAGCCTTGCTGGCTGGCCAGCCAGGGTTCCTCTGGACCATTCCAGGTTCTGATGGGCCAGCTGGGATTTGGAGCTGTTCCGTGTGCTGCTGGGCTACCCAGGGTTCAGGACTGCTGTGAGCCTTAGGGGCTGCTGGTTTAGGCTCAGGGCTGCGCTGGGTGCTAGTGGGCAGGCCTGGGTGCAGGGATGCTCCAGACACCAGTTGAGGTTTGGGACTGTACCAGCAAGCTAGTTGCTGAGGGCAGGGGAGCAAGGAGTGAGGCAAGGCCTCAGATAGAAGGGGCAGGGTGGGGCCTTTGGCAGAAAGAGGCAGGGTTGGAGGCTAGTTTATTCAAATGATGACCTTTGGAAATGCCATATGTCAGGAAGCAATGCTTCCGCAAGTAGGTGGTTACATGCCCACCTTTTTTCACAGTTGTCTCTGCTCCTACACTGGCTACTGTACACATTTTCACCCGGGGCATGGTATTCTTCTTGAAATGTAATCATTAATGAGTATACTGAAGCTGTTGCCTTATTGCTTAGGCAGAACATTAATCACTGCACAATATAGTGCCACAGAAATTGCACTTAGTGTAGTTAGATTTTCGAGTGTCGTAATCAGGTTCCACTTGTGTTTGAAATTTCCATAACAAATGAGCTAAGTGTACAAATAATTTTTTCTAAAGTCTGGCAGTGTAAAATCAGCTTAACCTTTGAAAGTTGCATTAGGTTCTCTGTTGAGCACCCGTAGGAAAGGTTCTGCAAGCCAAACCAGATCCTTACCCAAACCACTCCAGCTTCATCCTCTGAATAGGTTTTGCGCACAGAAATTTAGAAGAGAATTCTGTTGATACACATGGAAGAGCAGAATTGAGTTTTCTCAGAAGTGTTGATTCTGCAACATTAACCAGTAGAATCTTATTTTTTCACTTAAAAAGGGAACTTCTCTCCAGAAATAGAACTCCCTAGCTTCTGCCCATCAGGAAGCAGGATCTTAGGGTTCAGCCCTGAGGAGCATACTTGCTGTGGCTTGGGGCTTCAGGAATGGGGCTGAAGCCCTGAACCCCAGCAGGTACGCCCAGCTCTCAAGCTTCTGTAGATTATCATATGTGGTTTGGCAGGTCAGTAACTTTGACTACCTCTGCTCTATACGTGCACACGTTGAAACAGAACACTTGAATGAGAAGGTAGCAAGCTTTTTTTTTTTTCCATAATCACATTTTAGAGATCTGCATTTTAACTGCCCACCACTGATTTTAGCTTGCACATGAAACCATGACACATGTGGGAAGAGTTACTATTATAGTCCTTATATTAAATACTAGCAGAAATACCTGGCGTCACCCGGGGAAAATATAGTAAAAGGTGTGATGAATAAGCTACGTCAATGACATTAACATAGCATATTTTATTGGAAATACTTTTATCTTATATGTTACTGTAAGAAATTAACATAGCTAGTACTTTTTCTGTTATCATAGGGAAAGGATCTCATAGTTGCAGTTTATGTGACACGCTTAACAGAAGAGTCCAGCAAATGCCTATGATCAGGCACTACTAAAAGCTAATTAGTGGCCCAATTGGGGCTCTACGGGAACCGATTTTGAGATATAACCAATCCAGTAATTGAAGTTAGGAAATCAGGGGTACCCGTGCAAAATTTTGTGGTTCTAGCTCTTACCATTTTGGAGATCTTTCAGAATTATGGGTGGGCCCAATTGGGACTCTGGGGGAACCGATTTCGAGATATAACCAATCCAGTGATTGAAGTTAGGAAATCAGTAGTATCCATGCAAAATTTGATGTTTCTAGCTCTTCCTGTCTTCCTGGAGATCTTTCGGGACAAACAAACAAACAAACAAACAAACAAACAAACAAACAAACAAACAAACAAACAAACAAACTTTCAGAAATATTTATAAGAAGATTGTTATGTGTGCCTAATCTGCAAGACTCAGTTGCCTAAACTTCACAGTTAGGCAAACGAGATCCAATTTTAGGCACCAATGCAATCCAAAAACAATCCTGCTTGATGCTGTTGGACCTCAGGGTCCTGGGCTGTCAATCTGCCTTCTTTTGATATGCAGTAATCTCTGGCACGTCTCATCAGTTGTTGAGTCCTCCCTCTAGCATCTGTTCTGATGGTGACCTTCATACTTATCTCCCATGCATTCCTGACTCTCATACACACAAAAAGGGTTACAAACAGAATATTAAAAAAAAGGAGATCATTACATTTGTTCTCTATATTTACAATATCTACTTCAGAACTAAAAATAAAATAATCATAAGAATCTAAATCTATTTGTGCTTCAGAATGGCTTGGCAGAGTATACAACATAAAACATATTAAGGGTTGTTACACAGGAATCTCTGCAATGGATCAATTTAAAATGATTTGGAATATTTTAGGTTCTGTTTTCAATAAAGATATTAAGCGTCCCTGAAACCAGAAGCTAGGCCCGCTGACGACCTATCACCAGTGATTTTTCCCTTAAACAAATAACACTAAGATTCCAATTTAGGGCCAAACCATATATTGTACATTTTGAAGCAGCAACACATGACACTTATGTAACCCTTCTGCCAGGTAGGCCCAGCAGCAACCAAGGCCGGGTTCAATATCTAGGGGTCCATCTCACACAGAACTGGCTCGAGCCCCCGCCCAGTAACCTGGGAAATTCACACACCCCTTGGCGCCTCTGAGAGGCAATGCTTCCCCACTCGCAAGTCTGAGTGTAGGAAAGAAACATTTAATGAAACAGAGAAGTCATATGGCATTAACTTGGGAAAATACCACAGAGTTCATAGCCTAAACCACGAGCTGAGGCCCCCCCCAGCCAAGAATCACCCGAAGTCCCAAAGTCCGACACCCCAAAAGTCTCTGTCCCTGGTCAGTGCCGCCCAGAGTCCAAAAGTTCACCTGCCGGGTTTTACCTCCCAACCTGGACGGAAATGGGGGCAGATAGGGGCACCTTACGTGGTCCGAGGCCGACGGCCCCACCTCTCCATAGGGTTCTGCTGCAGTCTTTAACGCGAACCACTCCGCCACCTATCTCATTCCACTCCACCGGACGCTCTGCTGGTCGCCTGCCGCCACTCCTACCGGCCACTCATTCCCACTGGCTGCTCCGCGGGTCACCTGCCGCCGCTCCTACCGGCCACGCCATGCTAGTGATCACCTGCCACCGCTCCTACCGGCCACCTGCCAGTTGTTCCCACCAGCCGCTCCGCTGGCCACCACTGCTCCTACCCCGCCTGCCGGGTCATTCCTGCCAGCCGCTTCGCTGGCTGCAATGGGTCTGGCTCCCAGCCAAACCAGTGATTTCAGCTCTTAGTGATTTCACCATCTAGACTGGCAAAATATTCCAGCTTCCACTGGACTAGCAGAAAAGACTCCCCTTGGGCTATGTCTACACTGGCGGGTTATTGCGCAAGTACGGCTGTTCTTGCGCAAGAATCCGCAGAGCGTCTACACTGCCCACCCACTCTTGCGCAAGGAAATGTACAGTATGGCGTGATAAGAGACAGCTCCTTGTGCAAGAGCTACGCTGTTTTCTATCAGGTGTAAGCTCTCTTGCGCAAGAGGGCAGTGTGGACGTTCGGCAAATGCGTTTTTGCACAAGAATTGGCCTCCAGTCAAAAACACAGGTAGCCTCTCCGACACTCCGTACGGGCAATCACCACTCGTTGGTTCCCCATAGTTGGCCCCCCCCTTAAAGGCATAAGCACGCAGCACAGCCATTTGCCACGTGGGACCCGGGTAGCAGCCAGGGGGAGCAATGGCAGCTGCTCAGCCTCAGCCAGGTCCCTCAGACCCCACCGAGGAGCCACCCCAGAGCACCCAGCAGGCCCACAGGGGCACCAAATGGTGGGCTCCATGCTGGAGCACTGCTGAGGGGAAGGTCTTCCTGGACCTCTGGGGAAAGGAGGAGGCCCTCCAGGACCCCAAGTCCAGGAGGA
>CM057846.1:56539150-56550101 GCA_030068395.1 Apalone spinifera | reverse complement strand
CCCTGCGCGCTGGAGCTTGGGTGGCTTCAGTTGGAGGTGCAGGCCAGGCCTCTCTGGGTCAAGAGCCATCTGCGTCTGGGCCACCGCCTAGCACGGCGGGCTCCAGTCCCTGGGCGGCAGCGCAGTACAGACACTAGCCCATAGCGGACCTTCGCTGCCAGGCCGACCAGTCACACTCCGGAGAGGGCGGGGCTCTGGCATCCGCGGCCCCCTCGCGGCAGGGGGCTGCCAGGGTTGTCCCACGTCAGCGAGCGGCAGCGCCGGGCGTGTGAGGGGCTGCAGGGACAGCCAGGCCAGGCACCTGCGTCGGTCACGGGGCTCTCGTTTCCCTCTGCCGCCCCACGAGCGCTCCCCTCCTGCCAGCGGGCTCCCCGAAGGCGGGGTAAGGATCGGAGCCGCCCGTCATACGGGACCTGCTCGAGCACCGGCTGCACTTCCGGGTCAGCGGGGGGCGGGGCGGAGAAGGAGGTTGCCTTGCGTGACGTTGCTGAAGGGTTCGGGCTGCTGCCTCCGCTGCCTGTTATTGTTCCTGCTCTCACGGGCTGCCGCCTCCGCACGCTGAGCCGCCCGAGAGGAGGGAAAGGGCAGGGAGCCCTGAGGAAAAGGGCTCAATTAGGTGGCCGTTAACGGTTTCGAACTGACTGCAGCGCGAGCCCTGACAGCAGGGGCGGGGGGAGAGCGCGCGTCACTGAGGAGCGAGCGAGAGACCGAGCGAGAGGCGGCGGCGAGGGCGGGGATTGGGCGGCCATGGCCTACGCGTATCTCTTCAAATATATCATCATTGGGGACACAGGTACGCGGGGCAGGGGCGCGGAGACCCTTACTGCGGAAATGGGGAGGCGGGAGAGCGGCCGCGCGAAGCCCGACCCCGGCTGCCCCATTTCCGCAGTGGTGGCGTCGCCGACGTGGTGACTCCGGGTGGGAGGAGGCTTCCCCCCGCCCCTGCGCTCGGCAGCGGGCCCCGCCCGTGGCTTTGGCCTGTGCTCCTCAGTCCCGCAAGAGCTCGCGGTGCCAGGCGCTGGGGGTGCTCTGGGCCCGGCCCTTCGTGGTGGGGAAGCGGCCCGCTGCCTGGGGACAGCCCTGGGGGCGGGAAGGGAGTCACGCCGCAGAGTGCGACAGAGACGCTGCCATCCACGGGGTCAGCGATGCTGTTCCGCTGCCGAGGCTGTGCCTAGGCCTCCCTCGCCCAAGGAGCCTCCCTGGCGCTTCGGGGCTGAAACTGCAATTGCCCCCCACACGCGGTGTAACCTCAGCACCAGGCCGCCATGGAAACCCGCCATCCAGCCAGACTTGGGATTTGCCAGGCACCAGTAGTGCCTAGTCCAGCTCTGCTTCTGTCGCCCAGTGGCCTGATTTATAGACTTCAAATGTTGCCTTCTGCTTGGTCTCACTTGGGCCCTTTCTCTTGGTCAGGCAAACTCCTTCCCATAGTCGCTGGCAGTGCTGTGGCCAGTGTGGGAAATCTCTAGCTTGGAGAAGCCACTGTCTGTAGCTAGCCACAGATGTTAAAATTAAGCTTCCCAAATGATGTGCTATGGGGATATGGTGGCTGGCTTGCTTTCCTCCCCAATGTGGGCAGGGCTTGTAGCTCATCAATGCCACAAAATCATTTGTCTTGCTGAGGTATCATATTTGATTACTGTGAAACCAGTTTTAACATAATCATGGCTAACTTTTAAGAACAGATATATCATGTATTTGTCTGACATCTAGCAAACATTTAAGTACTTTATTAAATGTAAAAAGGCTTTTTACACTAATGTGGTGTCATAGCTGCATCACTCTATATTCAGTTCAGTTATTGTTTGTATAAATGAACCTGATCTACTGTTGGAGTTGCTGTTCATGGTGTAAATATCTAAATTTCTCTGAAATAAGTGGTTTCTTGGGTATATGGATCCTATTCTGTGTAAAGCTTGACCTAAGATCTTGAAATATACTCTGCAAGATATGTTTCAGAGGTAGCAGCATTAGTCTCTTTCAGCAAAACAAGGAGTCTGGTGGCTTCTTAGACTACCAGTTTGATTGTGGCCTATGCTTTCGTGAGTTAGAACTCACTTTGTTTCACTTCATGCATCTGATGAAGTGAGTTCTAACTCAAAAGCATAGACCATAATAAAATTGTTAGTCTTTGTGTCACCAGACTCCTTGTTTTTTCTTCAAGGCAGGTGGTGGTGCTATTCTGTGTCTTTAGAGATCAGAAACTGTGGATATTAATACCACATTTGTATTGGTGCCACATGCCATAAGTCTATTTTTACTTTTAAGGCTGATAGTGTCACAATCTGACAAAAGTCTAAGATGGAGGAAAATACCTGTGAAGGAAGCAATTTATTAATTTAAAACAAACTATTATAACTTTTCAAATTCATAATTTGTGATGGAAACTTGTAAAGGAGACACAATCATGGCTAAAATTAATTTTAACATGGAGTTCCCCTTGAAAAGGTATGAGAGCTATATTTCTATAAATGGCTAAAATAGGATGGTGGAAAATCTTTTGTGAGTTTGTGGTGTTTAGATCTCTTATGAACACGTGAAAAATTCTAGTGTTGCATCTAGAAACTAGCTTACATGCATTAGTGTTTGCATACTGACCCAGAGATTATTTCAAGGATTTTTCATGTCTTCAGAGTCACATCAGTTAGGTGATGATTTGACAGTTACTTTTAAATGTGTTGTAAAAAGAAAAAGAGAGACATAATTTTAATCTTTTGATAGAGTCCAATAAAGTTGATCTCCATTGCTCATTCATGAGAGAGAGAGCTGGTTACGCAAGTAGTAACAAAAATAGGATGCATGTATACCAAAACTGCAAGTCTCTGATATGAATCATGGCGCTGAGTGATTTTATTCACTAAAGTTATGTCTGCACTATGGGACAAGGTCGAATTAAGATACTCAACTTCAACTATGTTAATTGCATCACGTTAAGGAAGTTGAAGTACCTTAACTCGACTTTTGGCGCTGTCCACGCTGCAGGAAGTCGAAGGGAAAGCACTCTTTGTGGAAGGAGAACTACTGGCATCAACTGGAGTGCCCCTCTCAGTTAGAGTTAGCTGTCTTAACTAGACCTGCTAATTTGAACCATAGAAGAGTGACAGTGGCGGTTTCAGTTGTTCTCTGTGGTGTAGACATACCCTAAGTGCAAGTATCAGAAATGCTTTTTCTTTAATTGCAGCTACAGAAAATTGATTATCAGCCTCGCACTTCCTACTCAACCAATCTCATCCATTTGTGTTCTGCTTACTCTAGTGACTTACTTCTGTTAGCTTCAGATGATAACAGATCTACAGCTTTGGTAGAGTAGTAAGGATTCTGTTCTAGATCCTACCTAAGACAGAATTGTTAATTAAGGTCCAGTTGCAGAGATTTCTGGTGTGGCTAATATATGAGCCACAAATAATATAGCTTGGCTTTCGGATCCAGGTTGTGTTTGAAGGACTGGAAACTAGGAAGAAATGTATTTATAAAACTGAACAGATTTTATCTGAAATAAGTAAGGCAGAAAGTTTGGAACTCTGTGGTGTAATTCTTAATAATTTTTTAAAGGAAATACTTCTGAACACAATCAGTAGAGGACATAGGCCCTCTATTTTACAGCAATCTTGAATACAGGTTGAAATATATTGAATTAGTCAGCAGTAGACCATGAATTACAAAACAAGTAGTAAATGTTTAAGGTAAAATAAAAACATTGTTCTTCTATATTAATGGATAACTTAAGTGCTCTGAAAAAGATCATTTCAATGAGACTTTTAAACAGGCAGGTGGTTATTAAATAGTGTGTTCTGGACCTTACATTAAAATAATGTTATGTCCATTTGGTTAAAACTCATTGGAAGGAAGCAACATTTAAGATATCATGAGTGCCTACTGAATTCAAAAGTTACATAGGGGTAGCTTTGTTTGTTGTTTTTTTAAGTTTTTCCAGTTACAGACCAAGTCTTGCAGCACCTTAGAGACTAACAAAAACTGTAGATGGTATCACGAGCTTTCGTAGGCACAACCCATTTCTTCAGATGAATGGAGGTTTTTACTTAATTCAAGACAGATACCAAGAGTTTGGACACACCTAGTCAAGAATGAAAGCAAACTGGTGCTCAGGTTCCGCTGTATGTGGGGGACTATTGCAGTTTTAGCCCTAAACAAGACTTATCAAACATTTCTCTCCAGCTCCATGTCAATTGATATGGGACTTGATGCATCTAAAAAAACCTATTGAACAGCTCTTTTTAATAGGGATGTGAAGGTTTAACTAGTAAGTTTAAGGTTAACCGGTGTGGCTGGGGCTGGAGCAGCTCCCAGCCTGCCACAGTGGGCTAGGACACCCTGTAGGAAGGGGCTGCTTTGGTGTCCCAGGAGGAACAGCCTCTGTCTGCAGCGGGCCAGGGCATCCTGAAGGGAGGCGCTAGTTCAGCACCTCAGATGGAGCAGCCTTCCATGGCGAGTCATGGTACAGTACCTGGAGCAGCTCCTGCCTGTGGTGGGGGAGAGAGGGGACAGTGTGTGTTCTTTAATCAGTTTAATCAGGGATTTTACATCCCTACTTTTTAATAAATCAGACCTGATTAAGATGAAGGAAATTCCTTTCAAGTTTACGTGTAACGAAGGCATCTACTTCATGTGTAAAGGTTATTTTCCTGGTGACAGGAAAAGGTGTCATCTTATAGTGCCTAAGTGTTGTGGTGATTGATCATTTCACACTAACCTTTTAAAGGTTCTGTGGATACATTGTGAATTACGGATGTTAAATGTCAGTTGACTGAATAGTCGATTAACCTCATGAATTCTTATCGGTTACTTCACTATTCTATAGTCCCTGGGGGTAGGGCTGGCAGCCAGTGCACTCCAGCCTCACTCCCAAGGAGCCCCCTGCCATTCCGCACTGCTGCCTTTGGATCAGAGGCAGCAGCACGGGGTGGGAAGTGGCTTGCAGGGGGAGACAGTTTAAAAACCAGCTCCCCTTGTGGACTGTCAGCCTGTCACTCCGTGCTGCTACCTCTGATACAGAAGCAGCAGCGCCAGATGGCAGCAGCCCCTGTCCAGGAAGACAGAGGTGAGGAGCTGCCTGCCTGCCCAGCTCCTAATACACTTTAAATGCAGAGCCGCAGTGGGGGTAGGTCTTGATGTGATCCAGGACGGAGCTGGGCTGCTGGCCAGTCTGCTAAAAAATGTACTGGCAGGGAAATGAGTGTAGTTTATTGCATTAACCTGTAAGCTTTTGCTTATCAGTTAATCAACTACACTATTACATCCCTATTGTGAATTCCTTCCAAAGGCGGTGTAGTACCACCTTCTAGAGTCGTTCATGCTGGAGAGGTACTTTTTCCCCTTTCCCACCATAATCTTGAAGGTACCTTAGCTTGTAGGAGTAGGTTGGCTGGAATCATAGCATCCACTCAGATTTTTAACATCAGATACAAAAAATAATATTTCCTGTTACCAAGAGAACCAACCATAAACAGCTGCTGGTTGTATCTTTCTCTTGCAGCCAGACAGTCTTGTAGTTTGAGGATCATGTCAAGTCTCATTCTATTTGGGATTGAGAGGTGATATTACTTGTCTCCTATCCAGACAGGTGACCAGGTTAGAAAGCCTTGGGGTATCCTGGTTTATATGCAAGCAAGCAAGCAAGCAAGCATTGGCTAGCATGATCATGCAACGCCAAGAGCCTATTAGCCTCACAGAAGCCCAGCCTGGAGCACAAGAGAGGAAGTACAAGCTATTGGCTAATAAGGAGCTTGGGAGTGGCTGGTAGCTCAGGGTATGTCTGTAATACAGAACCCATACTGGTATAGCTGTGCATGTGTAGCTCCTTAGTAAAGATGTGGCCTGTGTCACCAGGAGTTTTCTATTGCTATAGAAATGTCATCAGCCTCCCTGAATGGTGTTTGCTCTGTTGACAGAGGTCCTCTTCCATCAACATGACTGTCTACTCTAAAGGTTTTGTCAGCATAGCTATATTGGTCCAGAGTATGTTTCTTCACACCTCTTGACAGAGTAATTCTGCTGACATAACTTAAGTGCAGGTCAACCCTTAGCAACTGGATTGGAAATCTACTTTTCATGAAGATAAAACAAATCAGTTCAGATTTTTTATGAAACAACCCTATATATTTATTCCAAAGAGGAAAAGGTGTGTTGTTTCAATGCATATGAACTTACACATGCTGTTAGACAGAGACTAAGAGAAGCTGAGACTGAGGAGAATGTAGTTGTAGGCAGGAAAGAGAGTCTGAGGAACAAACGAAGACTGTTGCCTTGAATACAGTGCCTAACACTAGACCTGCAAGCCATAAAGTTAGTTGGAATTTCCTTCAGCCCTCATTATAAAGGGACTACCGGGAGACTACCCAAGAATATGATAAAATATACTTCTGGTGCTAGCCTCCAGTATGTTGTTCAGTAGGTTTCAGTGATGCCATGTGGTTGTCTCTTAGTATGTAACCAAGCACTTTTAGATTTGGCTTCTAAACAAGAATTTGTTTGCTTTTGTTTTTGGCTCAATTAGTCCAACCTCTTGGTCTCTGCCCACTCAGGATATTTCAAATGTTGCCTCCTTCTGAATGAGATTTAACCAAATGTATATAACAACATTAAAATAATGTTCTATAAGATCCAGATGTATGGGGGGGGTTGGGCAGATGGGGAGCAGCTCCCCAAGTAGTGACTCTTATCCCACCTCCTGGCCCTGTTGTTCCTCAGCCACAGTGGGAGGGGTAACTGTTTAAGGAGCTGCTCTTCCTGTCCACCCCAACTCCCATGCATCTGGACATTCTGTCCTGCACCCAGACCCTCCTTGCCAAGCGTCACCCACTGCATCAGGAGCCTTTGACATCCAGAACCCCCCATGAACCTCTGCACCTAAACAGCCACCTGCATCATACCTCACCCCCTCCATCAGGAGCTTTCTTCATTCCACTTAGTCACAACCAACTGCATCCTGACCCCATCACGCACCACTCCCCAGCTCCGTCCTGCTGTGCTCCCCACTCTTGACTCCTCAACCTTTACTGAGCCCTAACCACTTTCAGCTGGACTCTCCTGCAGAGTTCCATTCTCCTTGCACCCAGAACCCCAAAGAAACCCTTGTGCATCCAGATACTCCAGCCTCCTCACTGAGCAATTTGCACCCAGATTATGCCACACAGAATTCTGATACTTTTTGGGGAATCCTATATCAAATATTAAAAATTCTGTTCCAAAAAAAGTTTAAATTCTTCATAATTTTGTCAAAAATCACAATTACATTAACTATATAATACACCATTTTCAATTATTTGCTTATATTGTGTTATTTTGACACCTCACACGTGCAGAATTTTGCAGAATTTTTAATTTATTTAGTTCAGAATGCCCTCAGGAGTATAATGTAATTTGTTTAATTTCTGTTAAATTTCTATATGTTTTATAACTGGTATTTATTGGTAGTACTTTGTCTTCCTGCCTCATACGGAACTGCCCCGGAGCACTATGTGGCCGGCTAAACTTGAATGTCTATCCAGTGAAGGCTTGAAACTAGGGATTAGGGGTGTGAATGACTAGTCAGCTATTAGATAAGCATTTACTTATCAGGTAGTCAGCACACTAGTTGCTTCTCTCCCCCTCCCCCCCTTACTGCGCCTCTCAGAAAGAGGCAGCAAAGGCAGGGGAAAAGGAGGGCATGCTTCGAAGTGGTAGTGCCGCTTGGGGTCTGCTGCTTTGACACACTGCATGCAGCCTGGGGCCAGCTGGTAATCCAGCTGGCCCTGAGCTGCATGTGGCATTTCAAAGTGGCAGCACCACGTGGAGCCTGGGGTCAGCTGGGTACTGCCCCATTAATCCCTAGCTTCATGCAGCACTGCTGCTTTGAAACGCTGTGTGGAGCCTGACGCTGGGCTCCCTGCAGCATTTCAAAGCAGCAGCACTGCCTCGAGTCAGCTGGGGTCACTCAGAGTCTCCAGCTAACCCCAGGCTCTCTGCGGTGCTGCTGCTTTGAAATGCCATGGGGAGCACAAGCTCAAGCATGGGGGGCTCAAGCATCCCCCTGCTGGCCCTATACTCCCTGCAGTGCTTTCATCTTCAAAGGCGGAGGCACCCTTATCGACTAATTGAATAGTCGATGCAAATAGCATCGACTACTTGATTTGATTATATAGCATCCTACTAGGGATGTGAAAGGTTAACTGGTTAATCAGTGGGGACTGGAGCAGCTCCGTGCCTGCTGCGAGTAGGGGGGCAGAGTGACATCCAGAGCACTCTGTCGGCAGTGGGTCCGGGGACATCAGAGGCAGCAGCTGCTCCAGGCGGAAGGGGCATATTCCAGGCAGGGGGTGTTCCAAAGAGCCGGAGCAGCCCCTGACCACAGTAAGCTTAGCTGCAGAGGGGGACCTGCCCCTCCATTAATGGATCTAAAATCCTGTTTAATTGGTTAAACAGGATTTAACATCCGTACCCAACACACAAATAGTTTATTTTGTTTATTTTGACTAGTACTTCAAGCTTAAAACTAGTGTTGTCTTGCCACCAGTAGGCTTTTAAATCTTAATGTGAAATTGTATTTCTTAGAAGTGAATACATAGTGTAGGAGGTATACTTTCAAAGAACAAGAGTTAAATATAAAACAGCTATTAAAAACTCAAATGTTTGCTGTTTGTTACAACACTTTTCATATTCAAACTGTGAGAAACTGACATCATTGTATGTGAAAACTGTTGACGACAAATACTAATTTAAAGGAACCCACTATGTATGTATTGTTTATATCAGTGGTTTTCAAAGTATGGGTCATGACCCAGTCAGGCACTAGGTTGCCTTGCTGTAGGGTGACAGGGTGACCAGATGAGGTGCTAAGGCCAGCTTCTTGCCTGTCCTAGCATTGCAGAATGTGCTGGGCCCTCAAAGCTGTCAGCAGCAAGTGAATAGCAAACTCTCATAAGAGAGAAAAGCAAAACAAGCCAAAAAATTAAGCCAATCCTATTTCAAACCAAGCCCAAAATGACTTCCTTCCATTTTTGCTCAGCAATGCCTGGTGACAAACCAGGAACTGGCCTGTGGGTGTGTGGAGCCAGAGCTTGGGGTGGGGGTAGCCTGTGGAACTGGACCTACTTCTGACCACTTCCAGGGTGCAGTACATTCCACTAGGACCTGCAGGAAGCCTGCCTTACCCATCCCACTGCATCACTGGAGCTGCCAGAGGTGAGCCTGGGCCCCAACAATCCCCTGTCCCAGCCCTGAGCCCCCAACCCAGAAATCCCTCCTGCACCCCAAACACCCTAGCCTATAACGTGCATCCCCAGACAGCGCCTGTACTGTAGGCCCAAGCCCAGAGTCCCTGCCCACTTTGCCCCACCCCACCAGCCTGCACCACAAATCCCTCATGTCTGGCCCCACCCCAGAGCCCATACCCCCCAAGCAAAACCTTCACCTCCTGCACCCTCAACCTCTCATCCCTGTGGCTCCACCCTGGAGCCTGCACTCTAGTCGAAAGGTTTAATTATGCTGGGTCACAGGCATCAACAATTTTCTTCAATTGGGTTGCAAGAAAAGAAGTTTAAAAACTGGTTTATATAGAGTTATACACCATTGTGTCCCTCAGATTGCAAACCTAATTGGAGAATCAGATAATAATACATACAGCTGTAAACATATCTGACTTTGGATTTATTCCTGGGCTTTACCTGATGTTTAATTCAGTGTGTTCTGCTTTTTGTTTGTTCAGATCTACGTGAGTCGCTGACATAGCATCAGAAAAAAAGCCATCTCTCTTAAAATCAAATGTCCTTACCTTTATTGCTATTAAAACAAGCAAAGTGAAAATAATAACTTGGACCATATACATCATTTTTAAAAAGGGTAGACACTTGAAATGCTGGGTTTAAGAGTTTTCTGTTTGTTTTACATTATAAATTTAGGTATTATTTAGTCTAGAATAATCTGACTAGAGGCATTTTACTAGCTCTCCAGTGGAGCCAAGACTGGAAACTGAGCAGTTGAGGGAAAGAAGATTTTGTATCAGACTTTAAGATTTTGTTTTTAATTTTTTAATATATACTTGATTCATTAATTAATACAGTAAAAGGGAAGTCTTGGCTGGAGATTCAGCACACTTGCCCTTTTAGTTGAGGTGGCAGAACAAACAGTATCTCCAAGTCTTCCATCAAAACTAGCAGAGACCCCTCCTCCCACCAGCCTTTCATGTTGTCCTTATACTTCAAAGAAACACATGGTGTGGGGGATGGATATGTCTCCTCTAAAATTTCCTGTTATTAAAATGAAATTACTCTGCTGAAAACTCATTTATTTTTCGCTGTTGGTGTTTTGCCTTTCAACCGGTTTCACTTTCTTGACTTTGTGGGCTAGATTAATGCTAGATTTGCATTCAAAGCATAGCATTCTGATATTTTCTGTCTTAGAGATTACTAGGAAAGAGGTAAAAACTAACATTGAGTTAGCTTTTTTGACTGTTGCTGGACATCGAGCCAATGTTCTCAGAGTACTATCCCTGATGATTCTAAGATCTTTCTTGAGTGGTAGCATTTAATTTAGAACACATATTTTTGTATGTATAGTTGGAATAATTTTCTGGTATTCACTACTTTGCACTTATCAACACTGCATTTTATCTGCCATTTATTTGCACTGTTACCCAGTTTTGTGAGATCCCTTTGTAATTCTTTGCAGTCAGCTTTGGACTTCACTAACTTGAATAAATTGGTATAATATGCAAGCCACCACATCACTGTTTACCTCTTTCCTAGGTCATTTATGAATATTTTTGAATAGCCCTGGTCCTGTACAGATCCTATATACCACATTCTAGTTTTAAAACTGAGCATTTAAAACAGATGCATTAAAGGAGTGTTGTGAGCAAGACACAAGAAGTCATTCTTCTGCACTACTCTGCGCTGATTAAGCCTTAGTTGGAGTATTGTGTCCAGTTCTGGGCACCACATTTCAAGAAAGATGT
>CM057846.1:56507784-56539050 GCA_030068395.1 Apalone spinifera | reverse complement strand
GTGTCCAGTTCTGGGCACCACATTTCAAGAAAGATGTGGAGAAATTGTAGAAGATCCAGAGAAGAGCAACACAAATGATTAAAGATCTAGAAAACATGACCTGTGAGGGAACACTGAATGAATTAGGCTTGTTTAGTTTAGAAAAGAGAAGACTGAGGGGACCTGATAGTGGTTTTCAAGTATCTAAAAGGGGTGTAAGGAGGAAGAGAAAAATTGTTCTCGGCCTCTCAGGATAGGGCAAGAAGCAATAGGCTTAAATTGCAACAAGGGAGGCTTAGATTGGACAAAAACTTCCTGCCTGTCAGGGTGGTTAAACACTGGAATAAATTGCCTAAGGGGGTTGTGGAATCTCTATCACTGAAAATATTTAAGAGCAGGTTAGACAGACACCTGTCAGGGATGATCTAGAAAGTGCTTGGTCATGCAGTGAGGGCAGGGGACTGGACTCGATCTCTCAAGGTCCCTTCCAAACCAATCTGCAATTGCCAGAATTTCTTCTGGAGCTTTTCTTAAAAAACAAGTTTCATTAGTTACCTTCTGCATGCTACAGGGATTGATTTTAAGCAACAGGTTAAATACCAGTTAGTAGTTCTATGAATTTATATTTGAGTTCCTTCAGAACTCGTGGGTGAATATCATCTTTTCGTGGTGATGCATTATTTTTTTATCTATCATTTTGTTCCAAAACTTCCTCTATTGACACTTCAATTTTGGACAACTCCTCAGGATTGTCATTTAAAAAGAATGGCTCAAGTACTGTTAGTTTTTTGTGTCTTTTGCTAGTTGCTCTTTAAATTCTTTTTTGGCCTTCCTAATTACACTTTTATACACAACTTGCCAAAGTTTGTTCCTTTCTATTTTCCTCAATAGTGTTTGACTTCCAAATTTAAAAGGATACCTTTTTGCTTTTAACTGCCTCTTTTACTCTGCTGTATAGTTATGGCACTTGCCACTCCTTACTTTTTTTTTTTAAACTTAGGATTGACATTTAGTTTGAGTCTCTGTTATGGTATTTTTAAATAGTTTCTATGCAGGTTGGAGGCATTTCACCCTTGTGACTGTTCATCAGTGTGATTTGTGATAGTTTCACTGTAATCCACAGGATTTTGAATAGCAAGAGTGGAACTAACTAGAGTTTTGCTTGTTTCAGTCCTTTGCTTGCTTAGTAAGTCTGAGCAATAGCAGAGCGATAAGAGCTGACTGAAGATTTAGAAAGACAAAGTACATTGTTGTATATTAGATTCAATCTGGAAGATATCTTAACCATAAACTTTAAAAATGTAATTAATTTGAAATGAAATCCCAAATTCAGCAGAAATTGATGGCTTGAGCTGCTTATGTTATCCAGGAAAAACTTCCCACTTACTGTTAATGAATTTTTCAAGTTGTGGTTTAAACTACTTAATAATGTCACTTTGTTTAGCTGAGTCTGAATTAATTTTGAATCTGAATACTTTGCTAAAAAGGAACAAGGACAAGTCTTGTGTGAAAGCTTGGGCACTGATGTAGTCAGAGACACAGACCTTTGACTATTGCGTCTTAGGATAGTAGTAACATCACGGAGGGTTTACATTTCCAACATGGATACTCTATCAAAAGCCAGCCTGTGGCTTTAATTAGACAAAATACTTTTCTCTTTCCTAATGTGTATAGTTGTTTTATCAATGAGATAAAATATTCTGTGCCAGAGGTGATTGTGTTTCAGCAGTAGGAAACAGGAAGTGATTCTTCCATGTAAAATGCTTAGATGATTTCAGATGACTATATAAATATATTAATAAAAATATCTCTAGCCAGCTGGAAAGATTAATTTAATTAAAAATGCAATCAAATGTTAACTAGGGAATCTTGTCTTAATTGTCCCCCTCTGTCCCTTTGAGAGACTTCACTCCTCTTACATTTTAAATTCGCCTTGGTTTTACACACACATGTTCACATCTTCCTGATATTTTTTATTATGATGACCTTGAATTATGTAACTAAGGTAAAATGCCACATTTTCTAGAAATGCATGAAACTTAAATAAAAGGAAACTGAAAGGTCAGTGTTCTACACTGTTGACAGGCAGCAGCTGCTTGCTGATGAAGCTATGTGTTTATGTAACTTAAGTGCATTTTTTTTCTGTGCCTTCTGCTTTGTGGTGTCATTCTTATGGCTTTGTTCTCAGATAATCTTGTGAGAGTGCTAGTGATTTTTTTCCATCACAATCACATTGGCTGTATACATTCTCTGTGGTCTATTCCCCGCTATCAAAGGCTTTGTCTACACTGCTAAGTTTAAAGTGCAGCCCTGGTAGTATGGTCACCACTGAAAGCTCTCCCAGTGCAGTAGGTAAACACCTTTCCAAGGGGAGTGATTAAAGTATTAGGAGCCTATTTGCATGGTGCCTTATAGCACTGGCAGAGGTGTGTGTGTGTTTAACAGCCCTGAACTAAAAATTTACAGAGCAGTAAAATGACAGTGTAGACAAGTCCAAGACCACTGTCTTGTACATGCACAGAAAATTACTGTAGGATTGGAATTCCTGCTGTATTCTGCTTTTTCTCTGTTTTGTAGGATTATAATTAGATTTTTCTAGCCACATTTTAAAGGTAGCAGTCATGTATCTGGGAGTGTGTGAGCAGTGTGAAGGAAGGAATATGGAAGAAATGTAAAAGTACAAGAGGAAATGATAGGGAAACTATTTATGGGGTACTGAGAGGGAAAAGTACTGTACTACACTACAGTACGAGTATGAAAAAATAAGGGTAACAAAAGAACCATTTTATAGTCATGCTGGTCTTAGTGAAATCTGAAATTAGTGTAGTATTAATGTATGTGGGTTTTTTTAAGTATTATTGAACTGTTGTTTTATGGTTGTCATTTTCTAGGCACTTAATTCTATTTTTTTAAATATATATGACAAGTCTATAATAATATTGATTGTACTATGATAATGATAAACAAATATCAGGACCTGTATATCAAAATAATAAATTTTATATATTGGTTTAAATGTTATAAATTAAGTTTTAATTGCTGCTGCTTAAGTAAGGCTTTTGAATTTACTTTCAGGTGTTGGGAAATCATGTTTATTGTTACAGTTTACAGACAAGAGGTTTCAACCAGTGCATGACCTTACCATTGGTAAGTTCTTCCTTTTTAAATACGCTATTCAAAAGGTATTTAAAAATAAGGATATATTTTAAGCGTGATGGATTGCTAGGTGGCTTAGCATGTTGGTTATAGACTATATATCCTTTCATTTTATTGCCTTTGTTTCATTGTGACACAAGTCATATGTCTTTGCAGTCTGCTGGCTATATCATAACCAGTATGAAATAGGATGTTCATAGTGGGTAAATATTCGCATCACAAAAGTTCTCCAAAATAATAATTTGCAACCTCCTTGACTGCCTCTGCAAGAAGGCCATTGGACTAAGTGGGCATAGAAACTCATCAAGCTTGAAGCATATTAGTAGAATGATATGGAGAGGTTGCCTTTGCTTAGTGGCTAGGACTTCAGTCTTTAGGGCTCTCTGCTATTTGCCGTGATCTTAAAATTAAGAATAAAAACAAAGCCGACTTCAAAAAATAACATTTGTGTTTACTAGATGGTAAATGTTTGAATTGTGAATATGATTATTACCAGGAAAGGCTACATTTGAGACCTGCTTGTGCAGCCAGAAGGACCCCTTGTTTTAGGAGCTCCATAGCATTCAGTGTCTCTGTTACGTGTGAGCTGTATCATTTCTAAAATTACAGTACTTCTAACTGTGCTTAATTTTTAATTAATTTTAATCATTTAGGAAACTAAGCATTTGGTATCAGACTGCCACACTTCCTCTCCCCATCAAAAATCTCTAATACCATACAAGACAGATTCTTCAGACATCTTATAGCAGCAGCGTAGCCAGCGTGGGTCAGGTGAGCCCTCACTTTGAGTGGATGGGCAATCAGAGTGAGAGTAGTAGTGATGGGACCACCTCTCTCCCCTCATCCTGCTGACCTTCAGGGAGGGAAAGAGCTGTTCTCCCACTCCCAGATTAAGTAGTTTGGGTCTCAAGGCATCAGGTGCTTGGGGCATCCCCTGCTCTTCCTGTGAGGTGCTCCCGCAGGAGAGTGGGATTGGTGGCTTGCCCTGCTCTGCCCAGTGCTTTATCTGGGGAATGGAGTTGTTGTCCAGTGCCCCAGCTGCAGAGCAAGATTGAGGCAAGGGCTTGCCCTGCTCCACCTGCCAGGTGTTTCCTTCTGAGGAGTGGAGCACCGGGGTTTGCAAGCCCCCAACTTTGCTTTTTGGCTACTGTGTCCTATTTACCTCAATTGGACTAACATGCTACACAGTTAGTATTCCATTACAATAACTACTATCTCCGTTCCTCTGTTACTCACAGCACTCCTCTCGTCCCTTAATAACCTAAGAGACCAGTGAAATAACAAGGAAGTTTGTGTGAACAATATTATGAATAAAGAAGTTGTGGGAGGGAGCATTTTGAAAAAGGGCATCTTAGCTGAGACCATAGGGTAAAATGTATTACAGGTTTATTACAAAAATCTTAAAATCACATATTGCAAACCCAGGAAATTAGACTTAAAGAATAACTTAAAATAAATCTGGACATGTTAAAATATAGAAACATACAACTAGGTACCCAAATAACTTTTTTGCCCTGATACAAACAGAACCCCTTTTAAAAAATGTCATATCTGTATAGTTTGGACTTATGAACTCTAGGGACGTCAAGGGTAAATGCGTATACAGTTAACCAATGAGCCTGGGATCCTGTATCAGACACAGCAGTGTGGAGCGGGAGGGCAGGCAGGAGCTGGTGTGCGCAGGGAGCCGGCTTTTAAGCCAGCTAAGTGCAAGCACTGGCTTCTAAAGAGACGCCTCCCCTCCTTTATACCCACCCTCCCGGCACTGCAGCCTCTGCATATAACCTTTGCATTTTTCAGTGGTTACACGTTTACCTAAATAAACATATTTTAACATCCCTAATGAACCCTTTACACACTAATCATAATTGTATGGTATAGAATTGCTTACTGTATACTTTAGCTGCATTCTGATGTAGTTTTCATCTGGGGATTAAGTAGTTTGGGTCTCAAGGCATGTCTACACAGCAAGGAAAAAGTCTAATTAAGCTACGCAGCTTCAGTTGTGTAGCTGAAGTAGAAATAGCTTAATTAGGATTTTACTGCTGTCCACACAGCAGGAAGTCGAAGGAAGAACACTCCTCCTTCAACTTACCTTACTCCTTGTGAAATGAGAGTTACAGGAGTCGAAGTAAGAAGTCCTCCAGCTTGCCATTATTAACATCAGTAATGCCGTTATTCTGAAATGACACTGCTGTGTAGACATACTGTCAAAATTTGAGTTAAGGAGTTGGGTCTGAAGGCAATTTAATCAAGCAGCATGATTTTACTATGTTAACCAATTGTAGTTAACTGATCAAGTATTATTATTTTATTATTTTGCTGAGAATAATACATTTATAAAAAATATATATTTCCTCTGTCATGCTTTTGAAATATGAATATATAGTACTGTAGCAAATTAAACAATGAATTCATGCTACTTGGCTCTTTGGTTAATGTTGATTGCTAAACTTGCTCCGGTACCACTGATACCTGAGTATTGTTGCTATAGAAATATACTTAGGCTGAGATTTTCAGACACCCCTATGGGTATTAAAGGTCTAATTTTAAATAGGATTTGAGGGTCTGATTTTGTTAAGCTCCTTTGAAAATCCCATTTTTGTGTAGCTACAAACACTTGCCAGAATTTTTTAAAAATTCAACTACAAAAACTTTATTTTCCAGAAGTAATGAGTTCCTGCAGCATCCATTTTAACTTTATACTTGCTGAACTCTCACTTTCATAACAAAGTACGGTCACTTCTGTTTAGGTGCCTAATCCTGAGTTAAGGAGCATAATCTAAAACCCAGGTTGGAAAATTTTGACCACAGTATTTATCAGAACTGTTGAAGCATCATTTTTTAAGAAATAGTCTGTGTTTCTGCACTGAAGAAATGCTACGGATTCCATCTTGTTGAAGATTGGCTCTTTTCACATGTAAATGGTGCTTTTCTGATGGGTAATGTCCATTTTTTGTATCTGTTTGTTATGATGCGTTTGTACTGTTGATACAATTTATAGTTTTTGTTAAACTGTCCTGTTAGTGAAACATAGGTCCTTGATTATAGACACTTTCAGTTTACACACCAATAAATATTTGCCAGCTTAATCCAACCTTGCCTAGAGAATTCCTTTCTTTTTCAGATTAATTTAATTTTTATCACATCACCCAGGTTGTGTTTGTTTTTATTTTGGGTACTTAGCTTCTCCAACTGTAAGTGCTAACAGGATCCTTGAGATACTTTGATTAGAGCTCAAAAATTCTACAATTTCACTTTGATTTGTCAAGCTGTTCAGTTGTAATACAAACAAAAATTCCTTAGTTAGAAATGGATCCTATCCATCAAGGAAAAATACTATTTACAGGTTTAAAAAAAACTATTAAATTCTTTACTAATATCACAATCGTAGCAATATTTACTTCATGGTTTCATTGCTGTACTAACTACAAATGGTCAGAATTTTTACCTCTGATCTTTGTTTTTACTGTTTGAATTTCTGTGGTTTAGCCTTGCTTATGTAAGACATATATGAACCTATATTTTGAGAAAATAATGAAAATAAACATCATAGTAATCCAATAACAACTTTAGGTATAGAGAACAAAAATGAATAAGGTTATATGTTCATCTTTAATTTGCTGTGTAAGCCTGAACAGACACACGTTGTTCCCCCCCGCTTGAACTAAGGAAACAAACTCTTTTCTATTAAGTCTCTTGGAAGATTTGGGGGGGAAAAAAGCAGTCAAAGCAGTGGTTCTCAACCTGTTTACCATTATGGGCTGCATATGTAACTCTTTATGTGGGCCACATCTACCTGTATGGCTCTAAAAAGGTCAGATAAGTTGCAGTTGTGTGCTGATTGCTGTGCTTGTTGAAAACCACTGAACTAGAGTGTGATATAAAGTGCACTGCAAGGTTGCTTCCTATGGTTACAAAGTTCGGTTTAGTCTACTCCTGTTTAAATCTGTTTTAATTTCACATTGGATAGATTCTCTCTCTCCCTCCCCCCGCACTTGTGTAGTAACACTGTAACTCTTAACATCTCTTCAGGAGTAGAATTTGGTGCTCGAATGATAACAATTGATGGAAAACAGATAAAACTTCAGATATGGGATACGGTAAGCAAAATAAATTTTTTTTGCATATACATTTAAATGCATTTATTTTCTGTAAAGATTAAATATTCACTACACAGTTTCTTTAAATTTTTATTTTCAAAGCACTTTTTAAAAGTTGTGCAGTTTCTTTTCTTAAATGAATTTAGCACCATACCTTAAGTTTTCCTGCACACGCATTTTATTTTTGAAGGCTTAAAAAGACACTGTGATAGCCTATACAATTTTTATTTTGTAAAAAAATATATTAATTGTAGTAATACTTTAAGGAGTTTTTTGCTTTTATTTTCTGTACACATTGAACAGGTTACTTACTTACTCTAACTTTAAAGATATGACAAGTGCATTTTCTATGGGGGGAGGTTTGTTTCCAGATCCCAATCTCTCTTTGAGTTAAGGAATTCTCCAAAGATAACGTGCTCAACCAATGTATAGTAAGAGGAAAGGATTGACTTGCCTCAGTCTTTTCAGAGTGGTATATTGAAGAGCTCCTTCAGTCTTCTGTCATCAAAAGGATGACAGATGGTACACACAGCCTCAAGAAGTGGATGACTAAAACGATTTCACAAAATCTATCAAACGACAAAAATCTGGTAGCCTGGCTTTTCTGGAGTTGGGATGGATTTTTAAGTGATACTGATAATTGAAGGGCATATTTACTTTAGAGAAATCAGTTGGCATGTCTTTCTGTTTAACATTCATTCAATCACTGACAAAGTATGTTCATAATGGCTATACTGTAGCACCTGAAGGATGCCCATGATTTTGCCCTGTGGCCCCCAGCACTGTTCTTTAGAGCAGTGTCTTGTGGGCAAATTTCAGAATGCATTTTGAGAGGCCTCTGAGGCCATCAGATACAATGGAATGCAAATGCTTTGGCTACAGGGCACTTGTTTTACTATACAGTTTGGACATCTCTTATCCAGCATCCTCAGGACCCGACCAGTCCCAAACCAGGGAATTTGCTGTACTAGAGAAAGTTCCCTGCCACAACCCTCAGTTGCTGACTCTGCCAGCTGGGGGTGGGGGAGAGAATATCTCCATCCCCTGCCGGGCTGCCTGCTGGGTTGCTGGTCCCACTGTTGCCCCGGCCAGACTGCCAGCAAGGCTCCAGCAGCCTACATTGCTGCGGGCTGGCTCTGGTCAGGTTGCTGGGGGCTGCCAAGTGTTCGGGCTCCGGTCCCAGCTCCGCAGCAGCCTACAGGTTCTGCCCCACTTCCGTTGGGCAATCCAGGGTTCTGGCCCACCCTGCTGCTATAGGCTGCTGAAAATGCAGGCTCCTACCCCATGGCAGCCTGCAGGCTCTGGCCACAGTTCTGCGGGCTGCCTGAGGCTCTGTCCCCAGCCCTGCACTGCCATAGGCTGTTGCTAGTCCAATTCTGGGCTGCTGGAGCTGGCTGGACTTGGTCCCAGTGCTGCAGACTGTAGGGAGCTGCCAGGGGCTGCTGCTGACTTCAGCTCCCATGCTGGGGACTGCCCCCAGCCCCTGCCTTGTCCCACTGCTTCAGTCTGGCCCCTCCTATATTGCCCTCCTGCCACTACACTACTAGGGTTCTTTAATTGAGGAACATCGGTGGTGGATCATAGAATTGCTATTTTGGGAGGAGCAATCTGTAGCAATATTTGTTCCTGTTACATATGGGCAGATGTGGCCTTTAAGAAATTCATGTTTCCTTATTTGGTTTAAACTTTGTTGCATGTAAATATTTCCATCTTTAATGTTTATTTTTTATTTTCTATTTGAAGTTCGTCAAAATATATAATTCCTTATAATGAATGTGTATTGGTCAGAGGTTTATTTTGTGGTCTCAGTGACTTAAAAATTGTACTCACTTCAAGGTCCCATATTTTTCCATTTTTTTTTGTAAGAAAGAATTGATTTTAGAATCTTTGTTGTATTAAGTAGATTTGTCTGTTTAATAAATCCCCTCCTGTTCTTGGCGCTTGTGAGTATCCTGTATTTTCAAATAAAAGCTTTCTAACTGAATAGTGTTGTACACATTTATTACCTTTTTTTAAAAAAAGTGAATTTCTGCAAGAGAAAACCTAACTGTCACAAATGTCTTCATTCAAGGTATCCAGAGTAGGATTTTTTTTCTTAATGTACTTTCTATATGTTTTGTGTTTGCATGGTAATGACAGTGCTTACATTGGCAGGTCAGTTATATATCAATTACTAGTCTCTTAAAATCAATTAGCAAACACCTTTTGTTTTTTAGTAATGTCAGATGAAGTTCCCCTGAAAGAAGACTAAGTTAACACACATATGAGAGTCTTCCTTTTGGATCAAGTTTGTGATTGTCCTGTAAATATCTGCTTACAATTCTTCACCTATTTTGTGGTATTTTCTTCCTCTTTCTCTGTAATACAGACTACCAGAAAGCGTTCTGCAGACCATAGACCATAGCTCTGTTGCTTTGGACTCAGTCAAGTATATCTGCATGTGTCCCTGTGTGGCCTTACAGTCATCTTCTGTGCAGCGCCTGGCTCAATCCTGTCCCCCACTAGACAAGATTGCCATAAGACAATGCTGCCATGTATCTTCCACAGTCCTTCTGAACCCCAATCTGTGACACCATCCCTCAAGATCTCTGTGCACCCCACTATATCACTCCCATATCCCATGCCTCTAACCTGGTTCCTTAGACAAGGAGCTGTGTTGACCACAGTTGACTGTTGGCTGGTCTGGTGCCACAGCAAACTCTTATGGGAGAAAAATGGAACTTCGGCATTTCTTACGCAGAATGTATTTTCTGCACAGAAAAAAAATGTTCAAGGGAGTATTCTAAAGTTGTTTTGTGCTAGGCAATACAAACTGATTATTCCTAGCCCTGGGTGGTGGAGGAATTGTCCCAGATTGAGGTTTCATATGTGGAGGTTTAGGAATAGATTGGTGAACTAAACCGTATCAACTCACCAGGACCAAATGGCATTCACCCTAGAGTTCTGAAAAAACTCAAATGTGAAACTACTAACTGTGGTTTGTAGCCTGTCCTTTAAAATATCTTTTGTATCAAATGACTGGAAGATAGCTAATGTGACGCCAATCTTTTAAACAGGCTCCAGAGGTGATCCTGGCTAAAAGGGAAACCATGTCTTACTGATTTACTAAGACTTCTTTGAGGGCATCAACAACCATGTGGACAAGGAGGATCCCGTAGATATTGTGTACTTAGATTTACATAAGAACGGCCATAGTGGGTCAGACCAAAGGTCCATCTAACCCAGTATCCTGTCGGCTGACAGTGGCCAATACAGATTCTCCAGAGGGAGGGACACAACAGGTAATAATCGCATGATTCCTCTCTTGTCATCCATTTCCAGACAAACAAAGGCTAGGGACACCCATCCTCCATGAATCTAACAGGGTTCAAAAAAGAACTAGATAAAGTTCTAGTCTTCACAACATCCTCTGGCAAGGAGGTCCAGTGATTGACTGTGTGCTGAGCGATGAAAAACTTTGTATTTGTTTTAAAGCTGCTGCCTATTAATTTCATTTGGTGACTCCTAGTTCTTATATTGTGGGAATAGTAAATAACTGTTCCTTATTCACTTTTTCCTTACCAGTCATGATTTTATAGACTGCTATCATATCCCCCCTTAGTCTCCTCTTTTCTAAGCTGAAAAGTCTTTTTAATCTCTCTTCATATGGGACCCATTCCAAACCCCTAATCATTTTTGTTGCCCTTTTCTAAACCTTTTCCGATGCCAATATATCTTTTTTGAGATGAGGTGACCACATCTGTATGCAGTGTTCAGGATGTGGGCATGCCATGGTTTTATATAGAGGCAATAAGATATTCTGTGTCCCTTTTTTAATGATTCCTAACATTCTATTTGCTTTTTTGACTGCCGCTGCATATTGTGGATGTTTTCAGCGAACATGTTTCCACTGTGACTCCAAGATCTTTCTTTTGAGTAGTTGTAGCTAAATTAGTCCCTATCATATTGTATGTATACTTGGGATTATTTTTTCCAATGTGCATTACTTTACATTTATCAACATTAAATTTTATTCCCCCCCCCCCCCTTTTTTTTTTTTTTTTTTTTTTTTTTTTTTTTTTTTTTTTTGCCCCGTCATTTAGTTTGGTGGGATCTTTTTCAAGCTCTTCGGTCTGTTTAACTATCTTGAGCAGAATCATCTGCAAATTTTGCCACTTCACTGTTTACCCCTTTCTCTAGATCATTTATAAATAAGTTGAATAGGGGATTGATCCCAGGACAGACTCTTGGGGGGACCCCACTAGTTACCTCTCTCCCCTCGGAAAATTCATCATTTATTCCTACTCTTTGTTTCCTGTCTTTTAACCAGTTATCAATCCTTGAACGGTGTTTCCCTCGTATCCCATGACAACTTACTTTACTTAAGAGCCTTTGGTGAGGGACCTTGTCAAAGGCTTTTTGGAAATCTAATATGCTATATCCACTGGATCCCCCTTGTCCACATGTTTGCTGACCCATTCAAAGAACTCTAGCAGATTGCCTTTGCCTCAACAAATTATGTTTATCTGTCTGACAATTTTATTCTTTACTATAGTTTCAACTAATTTGCCCAGTACTTATGTTAGACTTACCAGTCTGTAACTGCCAGGATCACCTCTAGAGCCCTTTTTAAATATTGGCGTCACATTCGCTGTCTTCCAGTCATTAGGTACGGAAGCTGATTTAAAGGATAGGTTTAAACCACAGTGATTAGTTCCACAATTTCACATTTGAGTTCTAGCCTCTGTTTGTCAGAGCCTGGAATGGATGATAGGGGTGCGATCATTTGATGATTACCTGTTCATTCCCCGTGAGGCACCTAGCATTGGCCATTGTTGGAAGACTAAATGGATCTTTGGGCTAGATAGACCTTTGGTCTGACACAGTATGGCTGTTCTTATGGGTGGTGTTCCTTTGAGGAAGCTCTTAGTGCAATTAGGCAGTTTCAGTAT
Source organism: Apalone spinifera (assembly GCA_030068395.1). Lineage (NCBI taxonomy): Eukaryota > Metazoa > Chordata > Testudines > Trionychidae > Apalone > Apalone spinifera. Next base: position 56,526,881 of record CM057846.1, on the reverse strand, counting down.
CTTGGATACCAATAGAGGATTTATTACTAAAATTGGTCTGATAATGACTGATCTGGCCGTGGGCAAGCGTGGGTTCGTTTGCATTTAGAGCAGAGATTTCCCACCTGCTTTTTGAATCCTACAGTTCAGTGCAGTTCTTGCTTTGGAAGTGCAGTTCTCCATTCCTTATGCTGATGGAGATATCTTTCTGTCCTGTCTCAATGCAAAGGAGGCAAGGGGTGTTTGCTTAATCCGATCACTTTTGTCCAGAAGGGTTGAGGTGTGTTTTCCTCTGCCTTTTCATTTCTTTAGCTTTGGCTCAAGCAGAGACCAGGGGAAAGGAAGGAGTTGTCTTCCCTGAGTACTATGCCCTGGGTTTCTAGGACACAGAACTGGTAGGCAACACTGGGGATCAGTTATTGATCCTGTGCTATTTAACAATCTTATTAACGACCTAGAAGATGACACACAATCATCACTGATGAAGTTTGAAGATGATATGAAAATAGGAATAATAATAATTGAAGAGGACATAACACTGATTGAATGATCTAGAAAACTTCTACAAACAATGTGTTTTAACAAGGACAAATGTATACATCTAGGAATAAAGAATGTAGGCCCTGTTTACAAGATGGAGGACTCTGTCCTCAGAAGCAGTGGTTCTGAGAAGGATTTGGAAAGAAGGTGGATAATCAGTTGAATGTTATCTAATCTGGTCCTTGGATGAATAAATGGGAATTTTTAGTAGGAGTAGAGAAATGATTCCTCTATTTGGCACCAGAAGAAACTGCAGTTGGAATACTGATTCCAGTTGTGATGTCAGCAATTCAAGAAAGATGTTGATAAATTGGAGAGGATTCAGAGAAGAGCCATGATAATGATTACAGAATTGAAAACAGGCCTTATAGCAATAGATTCAAGGAGTTGAATCAATTTAATAAAGAGAATGTTAAGGGGTTACTTGATTATAATCTGTAGAGATGTACCAGCTCCAGTGCCAACTCTGTTCACACATCTGTGCAAGCCACATCATCACAGGACCTAACCACATAAACCACCACATAAGGATGTTAACTAGCAAATAATTTACTAGTTAGGTAGTCGATGGAATTTCTATTGACTAGTCAGTAGGCACTTCCGCAATTCTCCTTTGAATTCTCCTGCTGGGGCTCTTGTATCTTTCAAAGGAGGAATGCAGAACTCCCCGCTAACCCCGGGCTGCACGTGAAGTCCTGCTGACTCTGGGCTCCACTAGGGCACTTACTCTTTGAAATGCACAAGAGCCCTTGAGGGTTCTTGTGTATTTCAAAGCGGAAGCACCCTTATGGAGCATGGGGGTCTGCGGGGGACTCAGTTGCCTGCTGACCCCGAGCTCCATGCTGTGCTGCCATTTTGAAATGCCACGCAGAGCCCGGGGATCAGCTGGGGACTTCCCAGCTGACTCTGGGTTCCGCAGAAATGCCGCAGGGAGCCCAGGGTCACTAGGAAGTCCCCAGCTGACTCTTGGCTCCACGCAGCGCTGTGCTCCCCCTTTGCTTTTGCTTATCGGATAGTCGACTAGTCCTTAACATCCTTACCACCATATCAGAGGCTCATATAACTGCACATCCACAAATGAGATCTATGTCATCAAGTGCCAGCAGTGCCCCTCTGCCATGTATATTGGCCAAACTGGACAGTCTGTATGAAAAAGGATTAATGGACACAAATCAGATGTTTGAAAAGGTAACACACAGAAAACTGGGGAACATTTTAACTTGCCCTGGCACTCATTAATGATCTCAAAGTTTCCATATTGTTACAAATCAATTTCAAAAGCCAGCTTGAAAGGGAAGCTGCAGAGCTTAATTTCATTTGCAAGTTTGATACTTACAATAGAGGGGTAAACAAAGACCTTAACTGGATTATCTGCTACATTCCACATTCTAATGATATAAAAAGCCAAACACCAGGTACTTAATGGTACTTAGAACCTTCTCTGTTTCATTTAGCATGGAAACTCTAATTGACTTATTTTCCCATGTTTTCCCCTCCTTTCCATTCCCTCCCAACCCCTCTTTCTCTGCTATTTATTTGAAACCTCAAACTCTTAAATTCCATTCATCTGAAGAAGTGGGTTGTGCCATGATACCATCTACATTTTTTGTTAGTCTCTAAGGTGCTACAAGACTCTTTGTTGTTTTTTAAGTTTTTTTCTATTGGAGACTAACACTGCTACCTCTCAAACTTTTGTACGTACGAAAAAAATATTTAATAATGGTTTCTTCAGTTTAGTGATAAAGGTATAACGTGATCCAGTGTCTTGGAGCTGAAGTTAGACAACATTGTAAGTAGTCATTGGAACAATTAATCAGGGTTCTTGGTGGACTCTCCATCACTAACCATTTTAAAATAAAGATTGGATGTTTTTCTAATATGCTCTTGGAATTATATTGGGAAAATTCAGTGGCTGTGCTGTACAGAAGTTGAGACTAGATGCTCACTGTGGTCCTCTCTGAGCTTAGACTCCATGCGCAATGGTGAATTTGACCCTAAAAGACTGGCTGTACTTTTGACACACAATACATTTGTCAGAAATAATTTATTTTTATTGTTAATAGCTTTTGAAACTTTTAGTAAGTAACTTACATTTCTCCTTCAAGTGGTGTCCCTGTGGGTGCTCCACTCAGGTGTTGGTGCAGCCTCACACCAATGATTGGAGATTTTTAGTCTGGTGGTGCCTTCCCACGTCACACATGCTCAGTCGCTGTTTTGCATTGTTTACATCTGTTAGCTGTGTGCACAGCACGGGTCCCCTCAGTTCCTTTTCTACCATCCTCAGCAGAAAACGGAATTTCAAGCAATGCTCTCTTCACTAGAAAAAGATAGAAAAATTAATGAATTATTTGGTAGCTTTTAGTATTCTTAGCTGTTAGTTCTAGTTCATTTTTCTTTAAAAAGAAAAAAAAGTTTCTCCTAATTTTTTTCTCTTCAAGTTCTTCATACCCCAGTTTCTTCAACGTACCAGGATCCCATGGTTCTTCTTCGAGGATGTCCCTGTGGGTTCTCCACTGTTGGTGCTGGGCTTGCCCTGGCGCTGCAGAACGGAGCCCAGCACCAACAGTGGAGTACCCATGGGGACACCATCTCGAAGAACGACAGTTACTGCACCGAGGTGAGTAAATTCGCTTTTTAAAAAATTTGACTCATGCAGAGACTCAATGCTTGCCTCAGAGGAGCATGCCTCATGCAAAAACTGCCTCGGTGAAGGCCATGTGGTGCAGAAATGTCCACACAGCCAGAGTATGACTGCCAGGGCCAGAAAAGACCGCGAGATGAGGCTTAAAAATTTGTTATGGGAGAAATCTCTCCAGCTGCCAGATGCAAAAGACTATGGCACCTTCAGATCCTCTACATTTGATGAAAAGGGCCAACTCATCCCATATGCGGGGCTCGCGTAAGTCCTGAGTCTTTCTGGTACGGTCCCTACCAGCCGTGTCATCAGCATCCCCTGCTGCACGCTCCCTGGTGCCACTTACCTGCAGCACAGCACAAAAGTGGAAAATGGCACTGATGAAAGGAGCCACGTCAAATGTAAGAGAAAGGCTACCTCCTCTGCATTGTCAGCACTAGCACCGACAAATACTGATATGCGGCTCCCACCAGTGTCGATAGACACGCCGGCACCCCCACAATCTTCAGACTCCCAGCACAGAGTCTCAGCGCTGAACACCACAACCACCAGTGTCAATAGATAACACTCTGCCACGTTCTCTTATGCTTGAGGACTCTAGTCCGCATAGGTGCTCCCCTGCAAAAATGTCATTCTCCCCTACTCCACCTTCTCTGGGCACCAGACCCGGCACTGTGCATGGGAGCTGGTCCTTGCAGCACTCATCACCAACTGGCTCAATGACTTCCTGGTACATGTGGTGGGGGTGGGGGAAGTGGCAGGGGAGTGGACCGCTTTAAAGGGGACTGCAACAAAATGTCCCTGCTCTTCCTCCTCTTCCCCCCCCCCCCACTTTTTTGTTGTTGTTGTTTTGTTTTTTTGTCTCAACAAAAATTTTCCTGAGTCCTGGAAAATGAAAAAAGGTTGAGCACCACTGGTCTATGGAGCGAGCATATTGCCCCAGTCGTTCTGAGGTTAAGATCTTATTTTGATCAGAAGTTACCATCAAAGGAGATATCCATGGGTGTGTTGTGATGCAATCTGATGGCCTATCTACTTCATCATGAACAGATGTCCACAGTAGTGTTGCCAACTCCAACAGTTTAATTTGAGTCTTCTAAGGTTTGGTATTTTTCCTAAAGCCCAACTCCTGGAGTACTGGAATACATCAGGGCTGCTCAACTTTGGAAACCCCGGGGCCACAATGATACTCGCAGCATGTGCCAAGGGCCGCAACTTAAGTGTGATTGGCATATACATGGAAATATATATGCAAATAGCTGCTTTCACACTGATGGGCATGAATACAAAAATTGAAGCAAGACTATACAACATAAAGGTTCCATTTAAGTCATACTGTTTGATATTAATAAAATATTTACTTGATTTCCACCCATACACAGCACTTTTAATGAACAGTGACAATCCAGGAATTACTAAAACGCATATCATCAGAAGATCATTATATTGACTACTTTTTTGTTTTGGCTCCCCCATGCAGGCCATGTGTTGAGCCCTGTGTAAACCCAAACCATACTGCGGGCTGCAAACAAGCTGCAAGCCACATGCGGCCCATAGGCTGCATGTTGAGTAGCCCTGGAATACATACATTTTATCTTTCATTTAAAAAAGGTTCTAGTTTTCAGGATAAACTTTTCACTCTGAAAAGCTTACAAACCAGAAGGCAAATAAAAAGAAACCAACATTTTTAATCATGATTTTTTAAACTATTCTCATTATTATATATGAGGTATGGGTCATGGTAGTTTTTTTGTTTTGTTTCGTGATGCTGTCTACATCAGAACTAGTACATCTTTTGGTCTGAGAGAGGCTAATGATTGAACACTGGAACCAATGTATTCATATGTTCTTAGAGGCTTGCCTGGAGAAATCAGTGTTTCAGCATGTGTGAATAGAGGACATCCACTTCCAGTGTGATCGTTGTCTTCTTTCACCACTACCACAAATCCTTTTTTCTCTCTCTCCCCCTCTTTCTTTCTCTCTTTCTTCTAATGCGTATTCTGTTTCTTAAAGTGGAAATTCCCAAACTTCCTTGTTTCATGGAATATAAATAGATCTTCCCTATGAGGATGTTCTGTAGTTTGCTTGGATTTTTAAAGTCCAAATGTCATGGTTTAGCGACTGGCACTAATAAACACATTTAAAATGAATATTGCTTTTTGGGGGGTACTTGTTAAATATATTGTTTGAATTCAATTTTAAGTCTTTGCTGGAAAAGTTGTACCGATTTAATTCAGATGCAAAATGTAGATGCACTTGAATTAACTTAACCCATACTTAAATTTAATTTACCTTGGTTAATTACCATATTAGACTAAACAGGTTTAAGGGCATCTGTTAGAACTTGCACGGATTTGATTAAATTGATGTAAATCATGATAACTTTTCTGGTATAGACAAGGCTGTAATGTATCACTAATTTAGCCAGTGGCATTCCCTCACTGTAGAGTGTATATATTTGTGATACCTTACTGTAAAATCATTGAATCAAAAAAAGGGTTAGTATGAAAAATTAAGTACAGTTTATTTCCAATTGTCCAAATAGTTGGGAGGGGATAGATTTGATTTGGATAACTGAAGAGGGCAGCCATATAGAAGCAAAGAAGCTTTCTAGAAGCTGGGGGCTCTCACTCATCACTAGCTTAGGTTTGCTCTCTCTCTCTCTCTCTCTGACTGCACTCTCCTCTGCTCCCAGTACCATGAACCTTCTAGAATCCACTGCCAATGGCCATGCTACAGCACAAGGTATTCTCTGTAGACTTGCAGTCATGGGAATGAAGCCACATCTACACTACAGAGTTAACTTAAGTTACATTAATGATCATAAGAGGCTTTAATGACATTGATTGTCCGCAGAATGTTCTTTTTGTCAGTGTGTCCACATTCGTTGCTCTTGCAGTGTTCCATCATGAGTAACTATTCCACTGTGCAACTCACCATCCTCTGTTACCTTCTGCTGGTGGGTGCTCTGGGAAAGGATCATGGACCATCATGCCTTTCTTTCTGTTCATCATTCTTTGCCTTTCAACTTTGTTTCACATTGTATTTCATCAGCCCTTGTAAACTGTGTGCCTGCCATCTCTGCCTGACAACATGGATCCTGACCTGCTGACCAGTCTGGTGATGAGCATTATGAACACAATGCAGCTGGTCCTTCAGTATTTCATGAGATGAAAACACAGTAAATTGATGATGCCTGTCCTTCTGTCTGATATGGCAACAGATAGTTTAGGGTTGCTGCTGGCATTCACAGAACAGCTGCACCTGGTGAATCGTTACTGGGCTCAGCAAACAATCACTGAATGGTGGGATCACATCATAATGGATGTATGGGATGACAAGCAGGTACTAGAACTTTTTTGGATTTACAAATTTAACTCAACACTGGAGTGTAAGGACACCAGAATGAGAGTTTCTTTCAGTGTTGAAAAGTGAGTGGCAATAACTGAGAGAGAGCTGGTTACTCCAGACCAGTGTTTCCCAGTTAGTGCTCCGCAGAACCCTGGGGTTCCGCAAAGCGAAAGTAGGGATGCCGCGAGGAGCTGGCACTCCTCCGTCCCCTCTGAAAGAGAGAGAGAGCGAGCTGGCTAGCCAACTTCTTAAAGAAACAGCACACTTGTTTCCCATTCCTCCCTGGTGATGCAGAGGTGTAGCGAGACGGAGGGGAACAGTTGCTCCCGGCCGGCATACTGGGGGGTGCCGGACAGGGGTGACCCCATATGACCCATAGCAGGGAGGGAAGCACTTCTTCCCAAAGGAGCCGGCGTGCGCTGCCTGAAAAGCTGGGGCTGTGGCACCCAGCAACTTAGTTCCTTGGCCTTTCTGCGTGAGGGGCGGGGGAGGAGGAGGGAGGTCAGAAGACCCAGGGCTGCACAGCTCCAACTCTGCAGGCAGCACGCTCTACCCCTGGGATTCCCCGCACCCTCCTCTCCCCCTCCCCCAGCAAGATGGCATCACGGAAGTAAGTTGCTGGGGTGCAACAGCCCCTGTTGTTCAGGCAGCGCGTGCACCAGCTGTTTGGGGAGGGGAAGTGCAGTTGCACACTTTCCGGAACCCAGAGGTGTTGAAGGATTGCTAGATACTGGTCCCAGTTGCCCCTGTCTCCTGCCCCTTTCCAGACACCTCCCCTCCCCCTCCCCCCCATGAGTGCACTGTCCCCAGCACCCAGCAGCACCCTGGCCCTTCCCTTGACAAAGCTAGGGGTTCCTTGAAATTCTGAAAAGGGTTCCATGGCCAAATAAAATTGGGAAATACTGCTCCAGACTATCAGTCAGTCACAAATCAGTTTGGAATTGGGAAGTCCACCATAGAAAGGTGTGGTGATGCAGTTTTTTTCAATTACAGACTGACATGGCTACCCCTGTGAAACATTTCTTACTAGCATTTTACTTTGTGAGAGTTTGAGAACTATTCATTCACCAGGATAAACAAAATTATATTTCGTGGAACTTCTGAGCTTAGAACTAAGGACAGAATTATGAAACTTTGTATCTTGTCTGTGATGAAGATAAACTTTAACACCCGTACTTCAAGTAGCAGTTTTAAACTTTGTAAAGATGTATGTAAAGATGCACTCCACCTGAAGAGGAACTAAAGTTCTGTTTGTTACAGTTGTTGCAAGAAAGCATTTAAAAAAATAATTAACACTTTTCATATTGTGGAGGGAGAGGTTTGTTTGCACGTTGATTCCTTCTCCCTTCCCCCCCCCCCAACCCACCTATAGCCCCTCCCAAAAAACCTTATGGTTACGCATTGGCTTTGAATAAACCAGTTTCTTAAGTTACTGGTTAGCCTGGAAGGTCATAATGTTACTTGAGTAACCCATGTATGTCACAACAAAACTCTGCTAACAGTATATTCTTAACAATGTGGGAGTTGATATTTTCTTTTAAAGATTTAATATTATAAACTCTTTCGTAGAGTAGATATGTCCTATGTCATTCTTTCTAGAGAAATCTTTTTACATGATTTGAAAAGGGCATTTCCAGGAAGAAGAAAAGTCTATTGAATGGTAGTGAGTTCCCTGAGACCTAGTGAGCATATCTGGCAGAAGCCTCTCTTTTGATAAAATACCATGTATGTTAATTTTTGTTTGTATTTTTCAAAAATCATCATCTTGAGTGACAATATATAACTACCTGTACTTCTCTACTTAAAATGATAGTATGTCCTAATCGTTCTCAGTAGTCATTTCTGACATCACTAGAAGACACATTGTATTGTGTAGCTCATAATTGGAGATGAACGTTTCACATCTCAGTACTTATAACATGGTTGTCAGATGCTGGTCAGCATTTCTCCTGGGAAATGGGAGATGGGAAGTCAGGGTCTGCTGCAGTGCATTTCTACATCTTCCAGGAGCTGAACCTTCATTAGGTCTACTCTTCTGTCCACTGAACTTGTTTAACTTTCTGTAAATTGTTTTCTTACTGTACAAGTGAGTAAATACATTTGTTATTAGTTCTCTTGTCCTGAAGAATTTAATACTGTTACTGTTACATATGCAAAAATGGATCTTTCCAAATAGAAATAGTATAGATGATGCTTCTCTAAAGCTGTATGGCAACATTTCCAAGGGGTGAGCAACATTTTGGACTGCAAAAGAGAGAGGTGGCCATAAATATGAATTATTGGTCCACATCTCTTGTGCTGCAAGACCTTTGTAACAAATTCTTATCTACAATAAAAGAGAAACTGCCTAATTTATGCAGAATCTCTGGTGTTTGATTCACCAGTGGGCATGAAGATGACTTTTACATCCTGTTGCCTTTTGACAAGCATTATATATCAAATACAAAGGAAACTGATTAAGTGTAGAGCAGAATGATATGAAATTAAATTTCAAACCATTTTCTGTTTTTCATAATAAAATGATTACTGAAAGAATTCCATCTGAAGACTGTTGAAAGCTGGCAGTAGTTTATGATATAACGGATAAAATCTGCATCCTTGGCCTTCCAACAACCTTTACACCAGCAGATGGTGGGCGTAAAGATGTCATTCATCATTTATTTACAATGGGCTTTATTTATTCTAGTGTCAACAGCTGCCCCAGGGAGCGGGTTATTGAATTCAAATGTGAAGCTCTGGGTTATTTGCTTCCTTTCAAATTTGTCTTCAGAGCTTAGTTGCTAGGAGTCCATTCTGTGCTCTAATAATGATTCATGTATTGTGAAGCCATTCAGTAAATTGGGTTGTCAGGGATTGCCAAAAAAGGTTTAGAGGTCTTGTTCCTGATCTTTCTCTCTTTTTTTTTTTTTTTTTTTTTTTTTTTAAATTAATGGCATTTTGCTGTAGTCATCTTCTTATATGTGACTTTTCTTTCCCGAACTAGTGAGGTTTTGTTCCCAACCTCTTTCCCCCCACCTCAAAAAACAAAAAAAAAACAAACCCACCACCCCACCCCTTCAATGTAAGTAATAAATTGGTAGCTTTTGTCACAGGTAGTAATTTAGTAAATAACTGAACTTTATTTTCCTACAGGCAGGGCAGGAGTCCTTCCGTTCCATCACAAGGTCATACTACAGAGGGGCAGCAGGTGCTTTACTAGTATATGACATTACAAGGTAAGTAACTTAGTGAAGGACATCAGAACTATTTTAGCATTTACAATTACACTTTTTTGTAGAAATGTTAGTCATTTAGATGTCTGAGTAAAATAAATGCCGTGTGAAAACTATGGTAAACAGTGTATTGATGTCTCATGGTTGAACTGTTCAAAAGTCAAGAAATGTCACGAAAGCCAAGTTGAACCTTGCCTCTGTACAGTATAGTGTCTGTGTGTATCCATTATAAAGTCAGCCTGTATACCGCCTTGCATCTGATGCTTCTGAAGTGCTTACATTAGCTACTGCTCCTAGCTCCAAAACTGTGTAGGTGGGCTTGAGTTCAGGATTAAAGCAATAGTGCACAAATATTGCAAAGTGTACAGAAGACCTCCCTTTGCACCTTCAGCCTAGAGTCCTTGTCATGGTTCATGCATTATCTCATTATACTTCTTTACTACTTGTCCAGCTTTTATTCACTTACAAACTAACATGTAAAAAGTACAATGTGAATTTTTTTTTCAAGGTTCAAAACTGCTGACTTTAAAACAAATTTCATCAGAACAGGTAGCAGCTTTCTCAACAAGGTCAACAGTGAAAGCTCTGTTACCCAGAATGTTGCAGGTATAGAGGCTGCAGGTTAATCAAATATTCTGGTTTACTGAGAGTTGTACTTTACCATTGAAAGAATTAGAATACAATAAACTGAAGAAAATATAAAATAGTATATGGGTACTCACCAATCGAGTAGTAGCATTGCACTGCATATTGTTGGTTTCTTGAAGAATTTAGGTATATACAAGTAAAGTTTTCTATACAGTATCTTATGGCACTACATATCACTTTGAGCAACACGTGGCATACACCCAGATCACTAAAAATATACTTAACATTAAAACTATACTGAACATAATACAATGTTTCTTTGATTCTTTGATTTGATACAGGATCTTGACGTACTTCAAGGTCATCCTTATCAACATCAATTATCATGGTAGATGCAGAAGCTGTAGGAGATTTGGCTGAATCTCATGATGTACGCTAGAAGCTGTTTCTTTGAATAAATCTCTGGTTTCAGTGTGCTTATTTGTCTTCTGCCTCTTTTGTGTAGAAGTAGAGTGCAGATTATGCAATTGCATAATGTACTGTGCAGTATACTAATTCCAGTTACTAGACTGAATATTGGCAAAGGTGAAAGTAAGCCAGTGTGTAGATCTCTGTAAATCTGCAGATATCTGCTTTCTATTTGCAGGTATCTGCAGCTCATTTTTGTGGCTACAGATTCAGATAACAAATTTTGTATCCACTCAGTTCTCTACCCGTGTGCTCCTGTGCAGCACAATGGTAAGAGACTAGCCTGCTTCAGCCATCCTGTCCGACTCTGCTGCTCAGGTGGCTAGGCAATGCGGTCCCCAGCCATCCCCAGGGATTTGGCATCTGGGTAATGCAGTGACTGCACTCCCAGTCCCAAGCTCCCACCCCTTTCCTCCCCAATCCCTGCACTGAGCTCCCCGCAATCCATCCCACACTTAAATTTCCTTGCAGGTACTCTCCTCTTGCAATCCCCTACCCTGTAAGAAATTTACTTACATCCCAATACAAATATTCAGGGATGAATCAGAAATGGCAATTGAGCTTCTGGGTTAATTGAGACACAGATAACAGAGCTATTAACTGTTTCCATACTAAATTTAATCTTTTGGAACCTCAGTTGTACATATGTGCAAAAAGAGTTGTAAGGGGTTTTTTTTTGTTTTGTTTTGTTTATTTTATAATGGAACAAGCCTCTCTAAGCAAAAACTGTTTCTGTAGGTTTTTTTAGTATAAGGAGAATGAAGACTATGTACAATTTTTATTTTTTCTTAAAGTAAACCTTTTTTACTTAAACTTCCTAAAATATATCTTCTTTTAGGCAATGACTAAACCTGGGAAATTGAGTACCTGAAAGTGGGAGGGTCAGAAAGAAGAAAATTTCCAGTAGTTGCTATTGTATCTACTGCATTATGTGTGGTTTGTGTTTTTAAAGTTTGAATTACTATTAAGTTCATTTAGAAAAATTCTTTATAATGTGTGGTTCCTTTTATTGATTACTCTTAAAGAAAGTTATAGTCATGGAATCCACAGTTACATTTCTCAAAGAATTCTGTTTGGTTACTTAGCAAATTTGCTGGTTTTAGATTAAGACAACCACAATTTTGTCTGTCTTGCTTCTCTGTTTACTACTACTATCCTTTCCTCCGGGGGAATTCTAACTGTCAGCAGGCAAGTTCCAGAGCTCAATGAGTTCACTGCTTGAGTCATGAGGTGGAGCTTCGCAGACAGCTGGTCTTGTAACTGGCATTCTGAACCTTGCATGCTGACTCTCTCTGCCAATAAAAATGCATCAAAAACTCTTGAATGCTGAATTTGAAGTGTCTTTGAACCTTTCTATCACCCACCTCCTTCACCTTACTCCCATAAGATAACATCCTAGCAAGCAGACAGAAGTAAAGATGTGGTTAAAACCTCCCATACTGCTAGGCTATGTCTAGAGTGCAAAGAAAAGTCTGAAAAAGATATGCAAATTGCGGTTCACAATTTGCGTATCTTTTTCCGCCTTTTTTGGAAGAGGCTTTTTCGAAATTTGGCCTATCTGCATGGGGCCAAATGTTGGTAAAAACCTCCTCTGTCAGAACATCCCTTATTCCTCATACAATGAGGAATACAGGGATGCTGAAAGAATGTCTGCTTTTTCAGAAACTGTTCCTTGGATGCAGCAGAGCTCTGCAGTGTAGACATAGCCCTAGTGACAAAGACAAGGAAGAGGGAGGGGTGGCAAATAGTGGATCTTGCAGCAAAAGCAAGCAGCAGCCTGTGGTATAACTCAAACCAGAAATCATCTTTAAAAGTACATAAATGAATAACACAATCAATACATATATATTAAATCAATAAACATATTCTTCATTCTTTTTTTAAGGAATTTCAAACTATTACAAAACATGTATTTTTTGTTTCTAATGCAGGGGTACATGTCTCAGGATATGGGTGAAATCTTGGTTCCATAGAAGTCAGTGGAAGCTTTACTATTGACTTCATTGGGGACAGAATTTTGCCCTTCATGTCTTAAGTGTCACAGAATATATTAACTTTGATTTTATTTACAGTATATTGTCTTGTCTGTGAATTTAATGTAAGAAATCCTATCAGTGAAACAAATAACTGAAGAAAAATCTCTGGGTAGATAGTATTTGGGCAAATACTTTTCTTTCTTGAAGAACTGCTCTTAATTTTCATTCTTGTTCAAACTCAGGAGAGACACTTTCAATCACTTGACAACCTGGTTAGAAGATGCTCGCCAGCATTCCAATTCCAACATGGTTATTATGCTTATTGGAAATAAAAGGTAAAAACAAATCTTTATGAAATAGAAGCTAATGAGTTTGCAGGTAAAGCTTGTGATCTGCTGGCTTGGTACTAGTACTCTGAGATTTTTGATTCTTTTGTAATCACTGTTGATAATGTAAATAATTTTTAATCTTTAATGAACATAAAGATTTTTCAGTGCACAAAAAATGTCCCCTTTTTTAAATAGGCTGGATTTAATCAGCCTCATACATGGATGAGCAATATAAACTCCTACTCTGGCTAGATCATTCAGAAGTAATTTTGATTTAATGGCTTTTTCTGAAAGTTTGGGTGGGGTGAAAAAGCATTTTTGTATAAAACTCAAAATTCAGACTATATGATTGACTTCATAAGAACATTTATTGTGTAAAAAAAAAAAAAAATTAAAGATAAGCATACTGTACAAAAGGAAGTGTGTTCAGTCAGTGAAACAAAAGTAGATCTTGTTTTAAAAATCTTTTGCATCTATAAACTAGTTGAAATATAGAAAAATGTTTGCAACAAACTGACACACCAACTGCTTATTTAGACCAATGGCTTCTTGTGTCTGTCCTCAGATACTGATACACTTTTTATCATGCCTACATGCATTTTCAACACCTATCCTATTAATTTTCAGCCAAAGTAATCCAGATATACTAACAATGCTCTCTTGATTTTGATATGGTTAAACAGATGTGTAAGTCTTAAAAAATGGCAATTATTAAATCAATTAACTCATCTTGAGTCTTCTACCATTTTGATACAGTGAACTGTGATAGCATGTTAGCAAACAAATATTTTGCTAATAATCTGGAACTTCAATTTCAACTAGTAAAGGAGAAAGTAGTAGTTCAGATGTTACGTGATCTGTCACCTATGTTACAGCTGCCTTTTACTGGTCTGAGCTTCAACTTGTTTCTATGCCTGAGCAATTCTATGAAGGTACCAGATGTAATAGTGATATATTTTGGTAACATGGAAACCTGTCTGCTCACAATCTGGCTCATTCATCTAACATTTTTCCATAAAATCTTATTTCACAATAAAGATAACTTTTAACATGCTCTGAAGTTAAGTAGTTGTGAAATCTAGCTAAAAGTTTCATATTGTGTATCATCTGGAAAAAAAACCTGTATGGTTAAATGACAATTCTCCATTGGCCAATGAAATTGATTGAATAGTCAAACTGGCAAAAGTTAATACTCCTCCTGAATGAAATGGTGCAAACTATATGTGTTTTACTTAAATGAGTGATCTCCTGATCTCTGGTCATATGAACTCAAATGTGGCAGTGAGGAAAATAGTTTCTCTTGGCAAATTAGATCTGCATTGTGTGTACTTGAGAGATACACACCACACCAATTTGCAATATAGAATTTCTCTTTGTCCAGCCATGTTAGAAGAAAGACAGATGATGTATGTGGTAGGCCGCAACTTCATTTATGTAAAATATCTGGGAGTATCTGGCAAAAAATTATACAGTGCAGGTTATCATACTTCTCTGAATAATTTCCACATAATCCCCAATCTTTTCCCAGCCATTCCATAGCTGGGACCCTGCTTCTGTCACCTTACATAAAATGAAATGGAGGCTATATAAAAGTTCAGCTCCCTGCTGTTCTAGTTATAGGACCTGCAAAACCACCTTCTCAGGTCTTTTAAGGATTGGGCCTCTTCAAATCCTTTTTCCAGTCTATTTTATCTAATAACCATATATTTCCATACCAAGGACCTGCACTAGACATCTGCCTTGTGTTTTATGTACTGGGTTGCAATATTATAAATCCCCTGATGTACATCATTGGATTACAGACCTGTTGATGGGAAGGTGAAGAAAACCATCCTATCCTAGCCAGTCCTGACAACCCCTCCATGGGGTCTGGGAATCAACAGCCCTAGTCCCAGCACACAATCTGGGAAGTCCTGGCAGCGGGCTGGGGGCTTCTTCAACCAGGTTGGTGCAGTCCCCCGCCTGGATCCCGCGTTAGTAAATTAACTGGGGTTTTACATCCCTGGTACAAAAATCTCATAACCTTGTTGCTTTACAGCATGATGAGATTTTTAAAATTAATTTAGAAAGCTACAATCTTAAAATAAAAGAAGCAGTTATCTTCAAGAGACAATGTTTCTAATTTGTCTTTATATTTCCCTATGCTTTAAAGGAAAATATAAAGCCAGCTGAAATGTATGTACTATACTCCAGCAGTGGTTTTATTTCTTGAATTCTGGCACTGGGAAAGATTACTTAAGATATGCAAGTGTTCCTAACACCATAATTCAAGATATTGCTTAAATTGCTGTTTCATTATAAATGTTTGATAAAATATATACAAATAATATAGCCAAAATAAAACTGTGCAGTGAAAACTACATTGTTATAACTGCACAGTAACAAAGCACCAGAACAATACAAGTCCTATCACTTAATTCTTTCAAAAGAAAAAATATGGCAGACCATTCTAGCTGTACTATTCTGAGAAAACCAAATACTTTAAATCACTGGGATGGGTGGGTAGAGAGAAAAGTGCAACCTTGGGTACCAGAAGATACAGACAAGACTTTACTTCAAAAAAATAAAGTTCAGAAATAGTGGGTTTGGAATGGATTCACCCTTCTGCTTACCCTAGTTTTAAACTGGTGCAACTACATTAAAATTAATGGAGTTGTACTAGTTTAAAATTGGCATAACACCATCCTGGGTCAGTCCTTTTTAAGATTGTTATAAAAAGGAAATTATAGTGGCTCAGACTTACTATCTAGCATTTCTTCTCTTTACCCCTTTCTTCTCCCCAGTCCACAGATTTTAGGAAATATTCCTTTTAGTAAAGCGAATAAGTAGAATTTTTTGGGAGTAACCCTGACATCTCGTTAGGAAGTTGAAAACAAGCCAACTCACCGAGTTAAAGAGAATTTTCTGTTTTTATGATTTTATCACACACACACTCACTTTGACACACAGGTAGGTGTGTAATATCAAGGCAGCAACCTGTTCTGTCAGATATTTGCCTGAATATTTGAAATGGTTACATAAATTTAGAGTTTTGTTCTGCATTTGTGTTTTAGCACATAAATTGTAAAGATATCTTAAAATATCCTACACTTTTAGATAGGAGTCAGCAGATCTCAGACTCTACATATGCAAATTAGTGCACACCTCAAGATCGTCAGGGCAGGTATTTCAAATCTTCCAAATCAAGTACCCTGCCAACTTGCCCCAAGCTTTCAGGGTCAAATATTTAATATAATGAAATTAAGTTTAAGTTTATTTTCTTATGTCATAGTCATTATATAATATCTTTAGTATATTATACATGCAGCTACAGTCTTAGTAAATATACTTTGCCAAATTGCACAGTCAAAATTATTATGTTCACTTAAGACAGTCAGAATACCAGATACTTGTCTTGTGATGCATAATGGACGTGTAGTGGGTGTGATTTAAAAGTAAGCATGTAAATAAAATCTGGTATGCATTGTATTCATCAAAATTGTCATGGTAGAGTCAATACAGCAGTAACATTACCCATGGAAGACCACTACAAGATCTTACCTTTTTAAATTGGTGTTCTGTATACAGTTAGCTATTTTACTTGGAACACTTTGCAAATATGTATTTTGGGTGCACTATTTAGGAACAGTTTTTTAAAAGTGTAACCTATCTTATCCAAAATGGAGGATATAAGAATGGACTGGAAATAAAGACATCACTCTGAGCACAGAACAAAATACAAGTTCTTAGGAATGAAATGGCCACAGTCATTGCAATCACCTTATGTAAATACTCTTATTTCCTTATCTACAATAATTTTTCATCTAGACTTCTTAGAAGTGGTTTTGTAAACATTCTGATTCATTTATCTGTTGTTAATGAGACTTTATAGTTATGTAACTTCAGGACCAAAATCTGGGTATTATAAAAATCAAAGTTTAATGCAATCTAGAAATATTTGGAAATGTTTCTCTTTATTATTTGTAATTGTTTTTGTCTGACTGTAGCACCTCTTTTGCTGCATTTACAATTCCCACATGGCAGTGTTACGTTCATTACTTACTTGTGTTCCATTAGTGCTTGCTAGCCAGAAAATGGGACTGAGTTATCCCTTTTTTTATTTCACAAAAAGTTTCTCCTTTTCTATAAATGCATGTTTTTATCAGTTTAAATTTCTGGAGCATCGATTAATTGATGCTACATTTGAGAGGAGGATTCTTGCTTCCAGTATTAGTTCTCCAAAGTTAGTGTCTGTGCATGCATTTTTCCCCATGGTTTCCTTCTGGAAGCTGGTTCATACTATGGTTAAAGGCAGGGTCAAAAATCACTTTATTATTGCAAACAAGTATGGTATGACTATCCCTTATCATATCTCTGCTGCATATCTGACTTCAGGTAAAAATTCTGATGAATAGATGTAAATAGCTCCCCTGATGAAAGCCATGTGAGCTATGTCTCTAAAGAAAACTGCAGTTAGAGTCATTTTACTTGGCCAAGTAGGTAATTGTGTCTCTTGTTTGGTCATCGTAGTGACTTAGAATCTAGAAGAGAAGTGAGAAAAGAAGAAGGTGAAGCATTTGCACGAGAACATGGACTTATTTTTATGGAGACGTCTGCCAAAACAGCTTCTAATGTCGAGGAGGTAACTGCACTTAGTTTTTCTTTATTAAACCTTTTAATTCAAGTGTTGGCTTTAAGCTTTAACACACCTCCCTGCTCCTTTATACAAAAAGTTTTTGAATCTGATTTTATTCACCCTTTTAGAAATTACTTGAACCTTACTCTTTATTTTTCTTTTTTTTTAATCTGAAACCGTGTATAGTAAAATGTAGTGGACACATCAGACTGAGTAAACTGCTGATATTTCAGTGTTAAACTTCCTTCTATATTACCTTTCTACAGAGTGTCATGAATGTAGTTTGCCATGTGCCTCTTACTCAAGTTTTTGTTAGCAAAATCTTGGGCCACCAGATGAAATTAATAGGCAAAATGTTTAATACAAACAAGAGTAAGACCTTTGGTGGTGGGTTGTTTTGGGGTTTGTTTATTTGTTGCAACTCAAAGCTAATCTGTGGAACTCATTGCCATGGGATGTTGTAATGGACAAAAGTAAAACTGACTTTAGGAAAAGATCCAACAGTGGCTAATAGCCAATATAATCAAGGATACAACTTCGTGCTTGGGGAAACCCTAAACCTCAGACGACCAGAATCTGGGAATGGAAGATAGGAAGATATAGAATACTCTATACTTCGCCTAATCAGTATTCTCCCCTGGCATCTGTGATACAGGCCACTTTTGGAGACAAGATACTGGGCAAGATGAACCATGCTCAGACTCTTCTATTCTAGTATGTGTTTCTGACAGTTTAGTCTGATTTTTTTGGGGGGAGAGGGGGAGGGCACTTTTCATATAGTGTTCACTTTTGATGGTAGATTTTTTCCCCATTAACTTATCTAATATTGAAAGGAAAAACAAGGAAAAACTAGAAAGAAGCTGGAAAGAGAACTCATAGTTGAGGCGTAGGGCTTTAATGTAGTCAGAAGTAGTACAGTTCTGTCTAGGGAAACTGAATACTAGCTTCTTTTAGCTATCATAAGATATGAATTATCTCTGCCTCCTGGAGGGATCTATGCATTCTATAAGCCAAGTTCACATCTAGTGTCACTAAACAGGATCCCAGACTGGTAAATGTTTCCTGAGGGCTAAGGCACATGTATTCACCAAGATAAATTTTAAATTTACTGAAACTTTCACATTGGCACAACTTTGCCTGTGAAACTTTAGGTGAATTTGTTTTCACAGTGGCATAGTTGAGGAGGAAATGGGAGGGTGAGTGTTAAATCAGTTTTATAACCGAAGGCTTGCATCAGCCTTAACTAAGACGGCATCTCTTCGTAGTATGTAGGTATAGAGGATTTGTATCCCAAGATAAGGAAATTTTGTAATGTATTTATTCATTAGTGGAAAGACTTTCTGAAAAGTCAAGAAAAAATGGGGAAGCACTGACTAGAAGACTATGGAGGTAGCAGTCTGACAG
>CM057846.1:56476322-56507740 GCA_030068395.1 Apalone spinifera | reverse complement strand
TTGGGGTAGTGAGCATGTTAATAATTATCCAGGAAATCCAGTCTCAGTTGCTAGTAATATAATGGATGAAATATTAAGAGATCAATAAACCTCTGGAGCAGCATTTCTTAAAGTGCGTCCGTGGCACACCGGTGTGCTGCGAGGCAGTTGGAGGTGTGCTGCGGAGAACAGAGTTCAAAATGGCTGCCCTTAAAAGGGCAATGCCTTTTCTCCTGATAAAAGGGCAAACTGTTTGATTTGTTTTGCTTAACTTCTTTTCCCCGTCCTTTTTTGTTTGATTGTTTTGCTCAACAACTTTTCCCTTGGGAATGGCCGCCCTTAAAGTGGCAAGACTCCTTTGTTTGTTTTTTTGCTCAAAAAAAGTCCTTGGTGTCCTCCATTTAAAAAAAAAAATGTTTGGTGTTCCTCAGTCTTAAAAAGTTTAAGAAACGCTGCTCTGGAGGATAACAGCACTATGAACAATAAACAGCATTTATTCATAAAATATACACGTCTTACTTTTTTAAACAGAATCAGACTATTAATGGTCCATAGTGAATTCAGTAACTTATCTCAGAAATAGTACCTGAAATGTCGTCTTTGTGACTTGGATGTGAGTAAGAATATCTTTTCTATCTAGAATAAAAAGTGTCTGAAGGACAAATGATTATAGTTGTAAGCTGTAATATATCAAATTGAGAAGAGGAATCTAGTGGAGCATCAGGGTTGGGCCCAATCTTTATTAATGGACTCAGTCAACCTGTAGGTGGCGGGGGGAGGGAGAGAACACTGCACAAGAAACTCAGTCATCTCCTAGTTATCCTTTTGTGCATCTGAAATAGAGAAGAAAAATGCCAAGGAGTGAGCCCACCCTTCCCTCATTCCATTCTTATACCTCTGAGTTAGAGGCTGCACACAAGTGAGAAACAAACAAAAACAAAAAACCCCTCACTGACATGGTTCCTGATTGAGAAGAAGAAAGACCTTCCCCTTGCACATCAGGGCCTACGGAAGCCAACCTAGTAGATTTTGTGTGCTCCAGCCCTGCGGTGGTATAGCGGGGGGAAGAGGGACTGGAGTGCCACTGCAGGCTCCCTAGTGCTGGGGGGGAAGGGAGGCTGAGCCTCGGGGGCTGGATCCGGGCAAGCTAGGGGCCACATCTGGCCCCCGGGCCTGAAGTTCCCCACCCCTGCTTTATCCCAACCAGATCTGGTTCCTTCTACTTCTAGATTCTCTAGAGAAGTGATTATCTCTCTGAGTATGTCTACACTTGCACCCTAGTTCAAACTAGGGATGCAAATGCAGGCATTCGAAATTGCTAATGAAGCAGGGATTTAAATATCCCACGCTTCATTAGCATGATCTCGCCGGCGCGCTAGTTCGAATCACAGCTGATTCAAACCAGGAAGTGGGTACTGGGACGCATTAGTTCGAACCAACCCCCTTGGTTTGAACTAACGTTACTCCTCTTTTTTTGAGTAACGGGGTAAAAAAAGCAAAGCATTATGAAATAGGAAAGCTTTGCTGTGTTTTCTAAAAGAGGTAAAGAATACTCTTTAATAACTGTACTAAATTGAGGTATCTTGGACAGAAAATAATCAAAGGATCTAGAGAAGGTAAAACTATAAGCAGGAAATAACTATGAGTTTGGGCTTATGAAACACAAGATGATGGATATGGGAAAAAGAGGGAAATGCTTAAAGCATGATGCTAAAAGGCGGCTAGGTGAGATGTGAACACAAGTCAAATTTTATTTTTACATTGAAGGGTGGGTAGGCAGTGCTGTTTTGAGCTGCATAGGAGAAGGTATCACATTGTGAAGAAGTGACGTGAATAATGGCTTTCCATAAATCACGGAAGTTACACTTACCTACATAGTATCCAGTCACTAATAAAAAGATGTCAAGAAATTGGAGGGTGTCCAAAAAGGGTATTTCTGGCCTGGAGGGATTCATTTATGATGAAGGAATTATAAAGAACTAGAGGGACAAGGTCCTGTAAGACCTCTTTACGCAAAGCTCTCATTGACTTCAGTTGACTTCACAACTAAATAAAATCATTTACAGGTATTTGAAGATGATCCAGTTAGAATTAATAAGATGAAACAAAGCAAAAGTAATGTGAACCAGCTATCAGGAATGATTATCTTAATGGTACATGCTAATGCGTTAGTATATGTATTTCCTGGAACAATTCTCCATTGATAGGGAGATGGATGGATTGACCTAATAGATTTGCCATATTTAACAATTTGAGTTTCTGGATTGTTACAGTAATGTTTAATATTTCCAAATTAACTCACATCAAATAAGTTTCAAAACCGATTTATACACTTCCCTTTCCACTTTTTTGTGTATCAGAAACCTTGTCCAAATGAGTATTGAACCAAGGTATGTTTTTACCTTATTAATCTTAACTAAGCCAAGAGCTTTTACAGCCTTTGCAGCAGGGGAACCTCAAGTCTTGGGGCCGGATATGCCTCCTGGATTGTCTTATCCGTCCTCCTGAGGCTCAGAGTCCCCCTGCATTGGGGAATCCGTGCTGGAACTCCAGTCCACCTGCTAACCCACCATGGAGCTGGAGCACACAAAATCTACTAGGCTGGACCCCTCCTAGGCTTTGGTGTGCAAGGGGAATGTAGGGAGCATCTTTCTCCTTCTCAGTCAGGGTGCCATGCGAGTGAAGATTAGGGGTTGTTTTTTTTTTTTTGGTTGGTTGGTTTTTGCTTCTCAATTGTGTGTAGTCCCAAATTATTTTTCTGTGCATCAGTGGCCCCCGATCCAAAAAAGGTTCCCTACCCTTGCCCTACAGAAATGGTTCACAATCTTTTCCTTCCTCCAGGTGGCCCCCTGCCTTCTATACCATCCCATTTTTATGAATATGGAAAGAACAGGATGGTTGCCACCTGCAGGAACCCAACCCTTAGTGCAGTAAGCATTCAAAACAAAGCCCACAAGCCATGCATTTCTGTAGTTGATATTTATATAAATCATACATTTAAGAAATATTTAAAGCAACATGAGCACTTTCCAGCCCATTAGACCCTTTTTTTGTATCCCAGTTCATGGAAGCTTTTTGCTTTTTAAACTTGCATTGTATTTTTTACAGACCTTAGCTCAATATAACATGCAAAAAAAATTTTTTTTAATTGAGGGAGGAAGGCACAAAAAGTATCCTAGGAAGCTGGCAAGAGGGATTGAGAGATGCCTGTGCTATTTTATAATGGCAGGTATGGAAATGCACAGTTTGTCTAATGTACTAATGCACTAGTTGTTTGTCTAGTTATAAAGCCAAGGATATATTTGTTTTCCCTTTTTTTAGGGAAAGAAAAATAAATTTACTCTAATGCCACATCATATAGTTGGGTGTTAAAATGTGAATCTTTAACTTTTCCTTCCTCACACATGCATTAAACTGGATCTTTAAATTCTTGATTGCATTATCTTAGACATATATTGCAATGTACAAAAGAGTAACATTTAACTTCAACCTATATATTTTTGAGTGCGTACTTGTAGAGCTGTAATCTTGAGTTAGTGTGGCATTATGCATTTAAACAAAAGGTGGTAATATTTTGGATAAAAGGAGCACCAGGCTGAGTAGTTAATGTTGGCTGTACATAGCAGTAGTCTCATTTGAATGGCAAGCAGCATAATCCATTGCTCTAGGAATAAGGGGAATCTTGATTACATTTCCTGGTCTGCTACTGACCTGCTGTGTGATCTTGGGAAAGTTGCTTAATCTCTTGTGTGCTTCAGTTTCCCCTTATGAAAAAAAAGATATTGCTTTATCCTGCTTTGAAATTCTTTGAAAGCTATAGGTGGAAAGTGTTTTATCAGAGTTAAATATCCTCTTTTTTAAAAGGTAAAGCAACAAACTCCTAGCATCTCACTATGAAGATGTCCGGTTCTAGTTTCCATTATTCTGTAGGGCAATAAAGGAACTATTCATCCGACGCTAGTACCATCCTTAAGTTAAACATGAGTTAGTTACTGCTGATGCGTTTAGATGAGAGTAACATTTGATATTGTATAGATGTAATTGATTCCTCCTAGAGTATCTAGGAGTGTTGATAAACTGTGAGGAACCCAGTGTCCAATGGGAATAGAATTTAAAGGCAAAATGATTTTCAGTATGGATATTGATGTCTCCCAAAGTAAAGGATTGTTACTCTTTTGGGGGTGTTAAGAAGTTAATATTTAAAATTGGTTTAAGGGAATAGAGGTGGACCTTCTGTTCCAAGCAGTGTCAGTCAAATATAACTCAACTTCTCAGAGGTGGTTTTGTATTCCACTAATAAGATGTTACTAGGATTAAGTCTCATGGTATGTCTACACCAGGGTGGACAATAATTTTTGCCCGGGGCCACTTCAAAAATTTTTGAAGTAGCCCTGGGCCACCCCAGAAGGGGTGGGGCCTAAACAGGAAGGGGCAGGGCGTAAATGGGAAGGGGGGGTACCTCACCCCCAGACCATGATTGATCTGGGGGTGGAGGAGCCCCTTTGCCCCTTCTTCCCACTAGACACCCATGCTCTGGAAGAGGCTTGGCACGCTCCCCCACCCCCAGGCCAATCAGGGGTGGGGGAGCGCGGGAAACCACCTCCTCCAGGGCTGGGGCAGGGTGAAGGAAGCTTCATGCAGCTCCCAAGCCCTGATTGGCCTGGGGGGTGGGGGAGCGCGCAAAGCCTCCTCCACTCTCTCCTCCTGTGAGCAGCATGCAGTGCTTCAAAGTGCCATGCTCCTGGCAGGGTGGGAGAAGGCTTCGCGTGCTCCCCTGCCACCAGGCCAATTAAGGACTGAGGGGCGGAGGAGTGCAGGAAGACACCTCTGCTCTCCCCCTGCCCTGTGAGAAGCCTGATTGGCCCTGGGAGCAGGGGAACCTAATTGTCCCTGCTCTGCGAGTTGCCTTAATTGGCCTGGGGGCAGTGGAGTAGCAGTGCCTCTGTGGGCCGAATCCAGCCCGCAGAGGCCCTTCTGCCCACCCCGGTCTACACTGTAGTCTTAGCCTGTGATCCTCTGCATATTTGCGCAAACCTTCCTTCTGTCTGTGAACACACAACTTTCAAGTATGTGCTCATTTGTGCGTTGAACCCATGCTTATTTTCATGGTTGAGGGTCTGGTTTAAAACTTAAGTTGCTCTTTAGATTTGGCTAGAACATGCCTGCTTTGCAATGAGAATGTAAGCAGGTATCAGTCTTCCGGTGCCCTTTCCCATCCCCAAGGGTCAGGCAAGTTCTCCTAGACTATCTGAACACAGAGAACCATTGTATATGTCCCCAGATGTGCAACCAAGTGTTAGAAACAAGAGACAAACATGAAGAGGGCTTGCTGTGGGAATTCTCATAACTCAGACTAGTCTAACCCAGGTATTCAGATCTTGGCACCAGTCACCAGTCTTGGCACCAATTATCACATTGGTCATGGAAAACTGACTGGTCACATGATGCTGGTTCTCCTAGTTTCCAGCTCTTGAATTGCACTGAGAGAAACTAAAAAACAAAACAAAAACACCTTACTCTTTTCTATTATTAATTATCAATATAAGTAATTAACTTCCACAATGATAATATTTGATGACAAATGGGATGTAAGATGGCCCTAGAAACTATACACTAAGAAGTGATATATATTATTTAAAAAGAAGAAAAATTAACAACCCCCTGAACAAGTGATCTTACAGATGAGCCTTTGTCCAAAGTAAACTTATTTTTTAAAAAGCACACTCTATTTCACTTCTGCCAGTTAAGCTTTCTTAGGTGGGTGATACAGTTAGGTTTTTAAGCTTTAATCAGAGTGATAAAAAGCTGTTAAACATATTGATTTGGCTAACTGAGATTGATTAATATAACTTGCAGAATCCCCATGCTAACATAGGGGATCTTAAACCTCACAACTAGACATACTACATTCACTTTTTAAAGACCAGAAGGCACTTCAGGTTTGTTGTGACAATTCATAGGCATATTCACTGATATTACCTCAGTTTCTAATATGAAAATATATTGTGCTTCACTTCTGCTTCCAAGCACACATTTGTTTGTCATACATTAATTCTAGAACAATGTGTGCTATGTTGCATTTTATTTAATACTGGAAGATAAGAATGAAAATTAACTACAGGAGTTGTCTGAATGGGGGTGACATTTATTTCTGGTTGACTAAAATTCTAAGTTATTTTTAAATTTTCTTGATTATTTTCAAATTGTTATTGTGCATTACGTATACATTTTTTATATTATTTCAGATTGTTGATTCAGCTGTACAAATTAACAATTGGTAACTTTAATGTGGCCACCAGATGGCAGCATGTTATATGACAAAATAGGTTGATGTATTTCAGTTTTAAGCAAAGGAAGAATTTGATTCCTTTTGCTGTATTTCTACTTTTGCTTCAAAAATCGACAGTTTATAGGCTTTTCTATAGCTCTCATGTGAGACCCTCACAAACACTACACAGGATTTAGCCTTTCCCCCAACTTCTAGGGTAGAAAGGTGATGTGATATCCCCACTTTACAAACGTGAAAAGCAAGTCAGTATTTTAAGTGACTTGCTCCGTGTCTCTTTCTCAGCCTGCAGCAAAGTCAGAAATAGAATCTAGATTTCCTGAGTCCCAATCCAGTGCCTTAATCTCAAGATTTCTGTGAATGGATCCTTCTTCACTTGTGGATTTGGTGAAGTGTTAAAACAGCTGTAGGCAAGCTGTTCACTTGCTCCTGATCTGGACTCCCTATTAAAGAGACAGAGTTCTTCCTGCTTGTTAGTGGTGAAGTCCAGTGAGGAGAGGCTACCTGTCTCACTTATGTGGTAGAGGGTAGATACAATACTTTATTGCACCTGATATCCTAGATGAGGGGTGCGGAACCTCTGGCCTGAGGGCTGGATGTGGCCCCTGGCTTGCCTGGATCGGCCCTTGAGACTTATGGCGCCCCCTGACCCCCCGCACTGGGGAACCCATGTTGACACTCCAGCCCCCCAGCTGCTCCCTTATGGGGCTGGAGCACACAAAATCTATTAGGCTGGGCCCCCCTAGGCTCTGGTGTGTGAAGGGAATGTAGGGAGTATTTTTTCTCCTCCTTAGTCAGGCGCCATGTTTGATTTTGTGGGTGGTGGGTTTTTTG
Organism: Apalone spinifera; assembly: GCA_030068395.1. Lineage (NCBI taxonomy): Eukaryota > Metazoa > Chordata > Testudines > Trionychidae > Apalone > Apalone spinifera. The sequence goes on along the minus strand of CM057846.1, from coordinate 56,500,641 downwards.
GCTTCTCACTTGTGTGTGGCCCCAGACTGATCTTTCTATGGGTCAGTCCCCCTCTTCTCTTCCCCCCCCCCCCCACCCAAAAAAGTTTCCCCGCCCCTATCCTAGATGGTTACGGTGAGTTTGGTTGTTGGGAATACTGATCTCACATTGCTTATCCAGTAAGTATTTGTATTTGTTTGCTTTAAGGGAATCAGAAGGTCCATACATTCTTGACATAATTTTTTTTATTTTCACCCTCAGCTAATTTTCCAATGCAGACTGACCTAACACCGTTCAAACAATCTCACTGTGACTTTTATACTTAATTTATGATGATGGAAGCTTGAATTTGCACACGGTGATTCCTGCGTGTGATTATTTTTAATAGTTGTGGAACATAAATACATTAACTTTCAAAATATATATTGAATGTTCTACATAGTACAATCAGCATATAAATGACTTTTGGTAGAAAGTCAGTTACACTGAGTTAATCCACTTTCCCTTGCTATTTAGGATTCTATAGAATAGTTGTATAGAGTTCTTAATGTGAGGCAACTGCAATTTTTGGCTAATTTTCTTAAGATTCATATTTTAAATCTACCTATGGTTAGAACCATTGGTTGACTCTAAAGCATTAATTCCTACGACATTACCTGAATATTGTAGGTTTCTTTACTTTATTTATATTTTAGTGGTAGATTGAAAAGGTTCACTTCGGTAGCTGATTAGTTCTTTCAAAGTCAGTACCAGTGAAGAAAATGTTAAAAAGTAAATTTACCAAATACTCTTATAGTATGTGAAAAACATGAAGTAGTTTAAAATCAGGTTTAAAGTTATGTATTGACATTATAAAAACGTTTATTTCCCAGTGCAGCAGGCTAATGCATGTCTGCTAATGGTTGTGCTGCAAAACCACCGGTGCCAAATGGTTAATCTATTACTTAAGTTTGTCTAAAGAGAACCAGTTAATTAGAATATTGTATTACTTTTTCTACCACTGTTAGTCACACAAGTACTTTGCTGAACTGAGGCCTACAACATTAAGTGTGTGCCTAACGTGAAGCACATGTATAGTCACATTGAAGTCAACAGTTGCATTCTTAATGTTAGGCACATGCTTAAGTACCTTGTGGAATATAGGCTATGGTAGTAATCAGGGTTACAAGGTCACTGAACAAAAATGTTTTATATTCAATTATTTCATATGAGTGACAGAAGCACTCCTAAAATAGTTATCTGTTCATGCTACTTTTGAAATACCTGTATTTCTTTAGAGAGTCATACCACTGTATTTTGTAACTTTATGCTCATAAATGACAATGTAGTTTTCTATATCTAAAATAAACAAAGCTTTTGGAACTTAACTTTGATAATTACCTTTTATTTTAATAAAATTAACAGCAAGATAGGCATGTTCAGATAATGACTTCTAGGACTAGTTGTCTTCTATATGCCAATTGTTAAGTGCTTGTTTACATGAAGTTATCATAACACATTTTCAGGACTTCATGGTTCTGTTTAATGTTGTAGTTTAATGGGAACAAGTGAATATCCACATAAGAGCTTCCAGCTGTGTGAATTTCTCAAGCTTTGACCATAGATTTCAATTAGTCCAGTGTATAAGGCCATTGCAATAATTGGTCTGTTATCAGAAACAAAGATAAGTTTATATTGAAAACTTGAATTTCTGAGGAATGTGAATCAATTCATAGTTGGCTGAAAGCCAGTTTCTTCTCCTCCTCATCTCTAACACATTTGAAAAACGTACTCGCTTTCTAAGTGCCTTGTGAATCTGCAATGATTAATTCTCCTCATTATTTTGCTGCAAATTCTCATGACCCTCTGTGATGATTCGATCACCCACTTAGAGTTTATGCATATTCATATCTTTCCATTCCTGCTGCAGTCGTTCAAGTCTCCTTCACTGGCTGTGGTGTGTGCTTGGTGCAGTAATTGAGCTGCAGTAGATTGATTACTCTGGGGAGCTGTAAGGCCTTTAAAGGTGAAAACATATCAGTCCTGTTAATTAGGAAACAAAGCTCTGGTGGCAAGTTCAGCAGTCAAATGCTTCCAGTGTAGAAATGAGGAAAGGTATGATTTGTTCCTCTCCATGAACCCTGTTTACTTTTTTATATTTGAATTAGATCCACATCAGCTATGGCAGAAGATAGAATCCCTTTGTATGAGTGTAGAGATGGTGTTTCAATCTGAAGAGAATTGGATTTTCAATATTGATTGTAGATTTTATCCATTGTCAATCAAACCTTAAATTATACATTGTCTTTCAGAAGTTACGTGCCCTATATAGCTAAATAGGGCAAGATTACATTTTGTATATCAATATTGATGCTAATCTTTCACCAGTGACTTCCTTACATTTGACTAATGTGTAAGTTCTGACCTTAACTGTTGTATAGGTAAGTCATTACTTTGAATTCAAAGATATGTTTTCTGAAGACATAATAAAAAGCCACATTTTTGACATTTTACTATTCAAATGACTACTTATAGCCTCCCAAGTTTAAGATTGAATTAAGAGAAAAAAATAAAATTATGTGAATAAGTGATATATTAGAACGTTTTATGCAACAAGCAAAGCATTCCTACATCATATTGTAAGCACCCTGTAGTTTTATAAAGCTAAACACTCTTACCTGGAGTAGAATATTACAAAGATATTAAGGATGGGAAAACCATCTACCACAGTATCTGTTCATAAGGGTCAGAAATAAATTATTTAAGAGTAATTTATCTATGTTTATAAAACCACTTTTCTCAGTTTTTGTTGGACAACAGATTTTGGGCTACATATATGCTATAAAAAACCAGTTTTTGTAAGCTGTGTGTGTCGTGCTATTTTGGGTAAGTTAATGGACGTGATCTTGGTACTTATTGAGGTCTATGGTAAAACTGACACTGACTTTAGTGGGAGCAGAATTTGACCTTTCATGTGCGTATTGGACTTTGAAGAGTATTTTGTTATGCCCTCATTTGCTTTCTGTCATTAATTTGATCTAATTTTATATTGTTTCTGTTTCAGGCATTTATTAATACAGCAAAAGAAATCTATGAGAAAATCCAAGAAGGAGTCTTTGATATTAATAATGAGGTAACATTTATACTATTCTGATAGCATGGTCTAGTGAGTTATTTCATTTTTTAAAAGCACACAATTTGTAAGACTTTGGATCACTCTTTGTAACATGTATTACAATATTTGGTCATACTGCAGTAAAGCATTTGTACCTTATTTTTATATAGCTTGACTTACGGTTGTGATGAAAACAGATTAGCATTAAGTGACCCTATCCATTCATGAAGCATCACAAAATCATAAATCCCCAAAAGAGAGAAGAAAATCCACTTTCATCCACATCCCCATATGGTGTCATCTGCTTTCAAAGATAATTTTCCACTGTGTAAATGGGAAAACCATGTTAATGTGCCAGATGTACTACATAAGCTGTCTATTGTGGAAAAGATGGTGAAAAAGCATAATATAGTAAAATCTCATTCTGTGGGCACGTTAGTGATTGACGAATAAGGGAGAGGCGTCATTTGATGTGTAAAAATCTAACAGAATCATAATTTGAGTGCTGTTGTCCTCTGTGACATGTTCTCTGTGCCCTCCCAGGTCCTCCAATTTGCAGAAAGTTTGAAAGTTTACAGGGTTATCAGTTACCAGCTTGCAGGGTCAAGTTGTCTGTCATTTGAAAGCTATTTCTCCCATGAAAACAATGGTACCCCACTTAGGATGAACCTACAATAATTTTGTTGATTATAGCTATAAATATTTGAGGGTGGGTTTTTTTAGTAAGAGAGGGATCTCACATAAGACATTATCTTTGGTAATTCTAGGGAAGTTAGCCTTGACATGTAGGACTGAAAACATTTATTCATCAAAGTTATCATTGGTGTTGTTTCTGTCTAAGACGACATTGCTAGATTCAGGTCATGCTGATAATCATCCACATTGCACTTACACATTTCTTCCTGGTAGATATGACTACATCCATTGTCACTTTGCTTCTAGCAAAACATTCACAACTGTAGTTCTACAAGTGTCATAATGTTGGTGTTCAACTGGTAAACTAAGTACATAAATGCCTCCAGCCCATTCATTACCTCACTAGTGATTGTCTCTGCCATTCTGATCACTTTCAGAGTGAGGAGAGAGACTTCAGAGGCTGAATTAAATGCCTTTCAGTATGTTAATTTCTTCTTTCCAGACAGCCTGGATGCAGTAGGACCACATCCTGAAAGAGCATGGAAATCTTGTAGTGTGGCAGCTATTAATTATAATAGGATCATATCTCTAAAGGAGATACAGCAATTCTGTTTCCCAGCAGCATGCACAAAACCAAAATCTTGCAGATTCTTAGGCAGTCAGAGATCACTAGAACATCTGCCTTAGGCAGAAATCTGGCTCTTAAGTAATATCTTTCTGTGGCATTGATGGCATGCAAGGCAATTTTAGATACATCCTCTTCGTGGGAACTATGAAGAAGCTCCATTGACCAGCACAAGGTAGCAGCTTCATGGCACCATCTGATTACAAAATGTGCTGAATAATTCTTTGCGTGCTAGAGCATTTTTCTGCAAGTTATGCAGTTAACTCATCCTTCATGTGAGTGTGAGACAGTAGCTTACAAGGCAGTGCAATAGCTTGAAGTATCTTCCTTCTATTAATGTTTTCAGTTGATTCCCTTGCACACGTGTCAAGCATGAAGTAGACTTTGTCATAAATCCAGTATTTTCCCTGTTGCCAGATAAATGTTCATCCAAATCTCAGCAGGCACTAGCAATTTCTGGTTTATCAAGATCTTGTACCTCTTCCATATCATCTATGATTGTTATACTGAAAAGTTTCTGCTAGCATAAGATGATGGTCACTTTGTCACTAAGTGCTGGCTTAGGAAGACCATGCCTTCTAAGCTGCACAGCTGTACTGCACATCTTAGAGAGAATACTAGTAAGCACCTTCAAGGACAGTTCTTTCCTGGTCCAGATAGCACTTGAGGAGGAGACTGGTCCCCATCAGTTCACTCTTATTAGCAGACCATAATAGTAGCATGAAGGGTACCCTTGCCAACTGCTGTATCTTCAAGGAGTTCCAAGTTATCAACCACACAAAATAGAAAACTCTCCTTGACAGTGTCTGGGAGAAGGCACAACTCTTCATTCATTTCTGTCTGTCTGGTAAAGAATCTAACTTTTCAGTTGCAATCTTGAGGGAGATACTCTGTTTTGGAAAGAATTAATAAATTCACAGCTACTTACAGTGGTAGACTGCACTTGTGTGTCTCAGTTGTTATGCATGTATTGGAGACTTGCCTTTCACTCAGATACGTGTACATTAGGCTTTGTGTTCTGTGCTTTCTGGTTATCATACTTACTGGTGCCAAAGTCATTGCAAGTACTGAAGCACTTTCTTAAAAGGAGTAGTACAGGTCGCAAAGTATTTTTTTAGGTTTGCTATCCACTGTGGATCCCTGAAACTCCCATATATTCTGGGATAGAATACTTTTCCATATAAACTTAACAGGTGCAAACAGTCTTCATATTGGTATTGACATTAGTGCTTTCTTCCTCTTGATGTCCTTAAAAGCTGCGGCACTATGTGCTGTGATTCATTTCTGTGGATAGGATTGCAAAAACTACATCCATATCCCACGGCTCATCTTCAGTAAGTTTCTTGAGAGCTTTTCTGCTAAGCACTTGTTCTTCAGTGCTATTCAAAGCATACTCTGTACTTAACTCTACGTTGACCATCACCACCACTTTCATATCCATTAGAGCCCTTTTGAGGCAGTGTATGAACTCCAGCTGAGTCACAGTTTACAGTAGTAAAATTGGTGTAGGTTTCTGTTGCTTTGCCCTTCTGACGTAACTTGTATATATTCCTGGCGCAGGGCTTGATGTAACACGTTACATATGTTTCTTGCATAAGATGTGATAGTGTTACATGTGTGGGTGTCTTTTGGGTCAATGTACCCACTTTATTTTCCCTGCTGTGTTCATGTTTGAGCGCTTCATACATGTTGAAGCTTCTTGCCTGTTGAAACTATGCTTAATGGATGCCTTTGAACTTTCTGCTTACTGTAGAAGAATCAGTTGTACTTCTCAAAATGTAGGTGTTGGGACCTAACATTAGGTGAGTCTCATCCACAGCTAGCATTTGTCACCGCATCTTCAACTTTTTCCAAATGCTCAACATATTTCCTCTCCGACATTGTCAGATTCAGTTTATGGGTGCATTTCTTATAGCATGTAAGATGCCACCAGGCATTATGTTTAACTGCATCCTCCGCAGTGGTAATCTCTGTAGAATCAGCTACTAGTCAGTACTCTGTCTCCTCATTAATATCTAAAAATGATCAAGACCCAAAGTTAAAACAAGAATTTTGTAATAATGAATTAATGGAGATTGCCTATCTCCTAGAACTGGAAGGGATCTTGAAGGTCATCGAGTCCAGTCCCCTGCCTTCACAGCAGGACCAAGTACCACCCCTGACAAATTTTTGCCTCAAATCCCTAAACGGCCTCCACAAGGATTGAACTCACAACCCTGGGTTTAGCAGGTCAATGCTCAAACCACTGAGCTATCCCTCCCCCCTAAATGAATTATTTAGGATTGAAATTAATGATATTCTATAATTATGTGTATACCATTTGTGGATGGATTCCAATAATTTCTGGCTGGATGCTGACCTCTTATCCAATGCCTCATTACCAGGGCTCGTTGAGCGGCGGCAAGCCCTGCTCGCCAGCTGCGCGGTTCTGCGCTCTGCGCGTGCGCAGATCGCTCCGCGCTGGCTCTTCCGGGGTGTAATCTACTTGCCACAGGCGAGTAGATTACACTATTTGTCAAGCCCTGCTCATTACAATTCTTTTGCCATAATAAACCAAGATGATAATCAATACCACTGGACTGCTTCTTTTTTATACAACACTAGCAAATAAACTTGAGATACTTATTCCATGTACTAATTTATTTAATGTTACAGATTACTATAATCTATAATATTTTAGAAAATGGTTTTACCTTTGAGAGGGCTGCATGTTAAAGTATAATTTTAAAAGCATTGATTTTTAAATATTTTCTCAATTGTGTGTTTATAGACTGTTTGGTATCATTGTAAGAGAAAAGGTCTTTTGAATGATACACAGCTTGACCCATTTCTGATGACATATTATCAGAATTTCCACTAACCAGGGAGCAGCAAAAACACCTTAATGCTGCAGAGAGGTTACCATTGAAATTACAATTCAGTATAGTTTTTACAAATCAAATGACACCTTCCTGTAGTTTGCCCAGTAGTTACTTGTGCTCCCAGACTGAGCAGGGGCAAGAATTTACTTTGAGAACTTCAAGAAATGACTAAATAATCCAGATTTAGGTATCGGAATATTAGGAGTAAAATACTGCTCACTGTAAAGAATTTGTGTAGCAAAATAAAGATTATCATGGCTTGTTCTGTAGTGAAGAAATTCTTAAAGCTAAAAAAACCTTGTGTTGGAACAACTGAAAATTTCTGTTCCGGGTCAGTGTGTACTGTGTCAAAGTAGATCTCTATACAGTATGTACTTTAAATTCTCAAGTGCATCATAGGCCCTTACATAGTAATTTTCAATGTGAGAGAGGTTTGGGTTGGTCGAGAAGGTAACTTTCATTGCTGACCTGCACTGAGTTTGAACCAGTGATCAGATGTGAAAGACTATCTAATATAGTTATTCATTGTCCTTTTGAAGTAAATTGGTGGGATTGGTCATCTTCTCAGCGAACTAATATAAAAATTAACAGCACATTCAGCACTAATTGGCACCCTTGTTGGTGGTCTGAGATGTCCTTTTAGTCCTTGGCACATAGCCTTTTCTTTCACCCATAGAGATATGCCTTGAAATCAGCAGTAAGGACAATTGTTTGGAACCACATGGTGAATTGTGCACTGCCACCAATCAATCTGTACTTGTTTACTAGTAATGTCAATCTGACTGTTTTTAAGTTGTGAAAGTCACTACATTGTAGGGGAAGATGGGGCAAAGAAGTTAACAGAATTGCATTAAGTTGTCTCACCTCCCATTTGCTTATGTCTCACCATGTGGAAGCTTAAAAAGTAAAAATGTACTTCTAGTTATGGTGGTAGACATTATTAGTAAGGAATTAAAGAGAAGCTTCACTAACACTCCAGCTGCTTGAACTATGTGACCTGTGGCTAAATAGGACTTCTCTCTTAGGCATAGGTTCTTTAAACAAAACTTCTCAAATAAGTTGTTTGTAAATGTTTATTAATATTCTATTACATTAATATCCTTTTTTCATCCAGCTTGTTTCATAGTTTTTCAGAATTCTTTGATTAATGTAACAGAGAATCTTGAGTTGGTTTTAAGGAGATGCCATTCAGTTAGAGACTGATGCTTTATAAATTGGACAGTAATCAGGGCCTCAGAAGAGGCATGTTCATTGTATCTGTCGAGTTTCATATAGTAGCTGACTGCTTTACTGTGCCTTATGGAGCTTTGATTGCAATATGCTGTCAAAAGCCAACAGTCCGTGCTATTTATTTGGCTTAGTGCCAGGTCTGACTCCTTGATTCCTCAAGAAGTTGCTACCAGCCCAGAGGGGGCAAAACCAATGAGCCATAGGGCATGCTTTTTATTAAAGAGGAGTCAAAGAGTGAAAAGAAACCACATCAGCTGCTGTCAATACTGAGCTAGTGCCAGAAACCCCAAGGCTACTACTGTTGCAGAACAACTGCCAAGCACTATAAATCTGAGATTTACTGTGACGCAAAGTTTCCTTAAGAGCTTAATTTCTGAAGCTACTGTATTACTTTTCTCAAAGTGCTGTATTTTTAGGTAAAATCCACTTGAGGGAGTGAGGGTTAAGATATAAGTGTGAGTTTGATGAATGAAAGAGCTACACTATGTGTGGGTTCTTGGCAAGTTGCCATGTCTTTGGGGATCATAGAAATTATTGATGACACAGAACACTCGTATGCCCTTAGCCTGTACAGCTGATTCAACATGGAAATAAATGCTGTCTAGAGAGGAAAAGTTTTACATTATATTTAACCATTGGAGGTTTTGAATCTCTTTAAGTGCACACTAGAAATGTATTTATGCATTTTTAAAATTTTGCTACTTTATGTGGAATAGCATTTAAATACTGTTTTCCCTCTATTTATGTTAACAGTTCGATAACAAGCAGGGTTCTGTTTTATAGTAATGAAATGTAGAAAAAAATGAAACAAGAAGGAAAGCATCTTTCACTTTAATTTTACTTCCTTATTTGTAACCAAGCACAGTTCTAAATACATTTTTTCCTGTGGCTTGTTATATATGAAAGTAAAAAGAGAACTTCTTCCAGACATGTGCACAAAACAAAAATTGGTAAATTAATTTTAGTGTTTTTAGCATATTAAAATGTTTTAAAATAATAATTGCTGTGTATTCAACTCTTTATTTCAGGCAAATGGTATTAAAATTGGCCCTCAACATGCTGCTACTAATGCAACACTTGCAGGCAATCAGGGAGGACAACAAGCTGGTGGAGGCTGCTGTTGAACCTATTTTTACTTTCTAGCTGCCCGACTGGGGCCCACTAACTTGTTCTTTCACCCTCCCCCCACTGCAGCTCAACTGAGACATGAAACTATTGTAAGTTGGTTTCATGCAGCAGAAGAAGACTTTATCCTTCAAATTCTTGTATAACTTTGAATAAATAGTTAATGTTCACTAAAAGACAGATTTTTGGAGATTGTATTCATATCTATTTACATTTGATTTCTAGTTCAATAGATGTGATTATTTTTGTTTAAATGTTGTCTTGTGCCCTTGACTACAAAACTGAATTGTATTAAACACTACAAAGTCATCTGAGTATTTTAATCAGTTTGTGTAGTTAGGTTTCCCAGCTACTGTGGTTACCTAATGTTTAATATTGTAGAGCTGTCCAAGTTTTTGTCAATTTTCAAGGCTATAAAGAAAAGCAGAAGGACTCTTTTAATTCTGTATTTATCATTTACTTTCTGTATATATAGTTTAATAACCTGCTTGGGTGTATTTGCCAAGCTAGAATTCTTTAATGCATTTGCATAAATTCTATACTATTTAGAGCTTGAAAACTACAGAAACATTATTGGAAATCGCTTGGATGCTGAATTTTAAACCTTTTTGACATTGTTAGCATGTTCCTCCTCTTCTGCCATTATTCTCAAGTCCAAGAAAAATGCTTAATGTATATTACTGGAGGCTACATATGTGTTAACTATTTTAATGCCAAATGTTTGCTGTTTGTCCACAATTTCCACAGCACCGCTTCAGAAATGGATTAGCTGTTTGCCTTAATGAATACTGTTGGTAAAAACCCAGTATAATGAATGAAAAATACAGGAGGAATTGATGCCCTTTAAAAATGGCACATTATGAAGACTTTGATCTTTTCTTACTTTTTTCTTGTTTACCACTTGATTTCTCAGTAAATTTTTCATGCAGGACAGTTTTTCAACCTAGTTGTACAGTGACCGTGTAAAGTTTTCTTTCAGTGGCAACTTGTAATCCTAAATATATGGTAAGCATCTTGTCTATTGTGAAAGGGGTGTGACAATAAATCTGCCAGATTGAAAATCTTGATCAAAGCCAAAACTGGAAATGCTTTGGTACTTTACTCAATGTGATGGTTAAATTTATTTTTTCTCATAATGAAATAGCTAACAGTGCAAAATAAAATTGTGTTTAAATATTTAAACTTGTTAAGGTGCAGGATATTAATGTCAGTCTGACTGCAAATGAAGAAACAAAACTTAACAAATATTTTTCATATTTATATATAAAATCAAAAATAAAGGGGTGACACAGATGCTAGTTCATGTTTCAAATATGTCCCTAAAAGAAAAAATTTCAGCCACACATTTTGTTTTAATGGATCAGCAGAGATAGAGGCATAAATCTGGGGGCATAGAGTCCCCCCTCAATTCATCCACACTTGCTGTCAAGCTACAAAGAGAACATTAACATCAGAAGTGATAAAGCTCAAAGTGTAAAATATTCCGATATTAAATAAAGCTTAAAAGTGTATGGGGGTCTTTTACAATTTTTGTAAAAGCAAATAATCATAACGGATTCTAATTTTAGACCTTTTTTCTATCAATTTATGGTTGTAGAAGTATTGGAAACTGTCTAATTATGTTCTTCACCATATTTTCCTCTAGTGAACATTTTGAGATTATAATGTACATCCATACCTATCAGTTATTAATAGTAATTATTCATAACATAACATTTGAAGCACAAACTGTACAACTTGAAGCATTTATAAAGCACAAAAAGAAAGGGTTTACCTTGTACTGACTCAGAGGTTTGAAGAGTACAGTACAGCACTGAATGAATCTATTCTTATGAGTTATGTGGGTAACAGTGGTTAACAGTTAGATGACTAGGTACGCACACAAGAATTCTAAGAATAAAAATCTACCTTGTGTCTGATTGGTAGTCTAGCAATACAACTTGCTACCTTATATGAGCCAAGGATCTTTTGCTCCCAGGATGCTTGGGGGTTAGCAGTGCTGCAAAGATGATCTTGATCTTGGGGATGTGAGAAAAGGAATACATTGCTCCATAGTAACTACAGGTCATCTTGAAAATGTGTGCTAGCATTAAGGACCGGAGACTCCCATTCTATATAGCCTCACTCCCAGTAAAAGGGCAGGGTGAATCATATCCTATATGAATGACAGGTTTGGGGGTTGAACTAAAACATCTGATCACCATGTCTTCAGCAGGTGATATAGCTAACTCTACATTTTATGTGAGTGGAGAGCTGAGCCCCTAACGGAAAGCCAGCCTTAGTTTTCAAGCTATAGTATTGTTCAAAAGTCTGCAAATAGAAATAACATCTTGACTTTTATCATACTGATAATCCTACTGTAATATAGGTATGTAGGCCCTGTTACTGGTCATAATCTGGTTCTTGAAAGTAGGAGCTTGAACATATCCTTTTGTTGGACTTGTGTTTTGAGAAGTTACCATTTTTTTCCTATGGATCTTCAGCTCATTCCCACATGTAGCTACTGGAGTGAGCCACCTATAAGATGGACTAGGGTTGTTGTAATTCCACAGCACATCTTTACAAAAGTTATGACCCTTCTTTTGCAAATTTTACAACTTTATTCACACCTTACTGGATGTGACAATTTGTCTACTTTCCTAGTTGGATTCAAGAAACCCTTTGCATTTTTATGGACAAGAAATTGCTTGGATGACAAAATAATTTAAATATTTCAGTGTACACCAGAGACTTGAACAGCTGCTGTAATCTTGTGAACCAATGGAAAAGTCCTATCAAAGGACACTATTATACAACTTGCTAAATATTTCTGACTCTTTCTTGATTTACAGTATAGAGCAAAAAACTGCTGATTGTAGAAATGGTAAATTCAGGATGGTATATTCTCTCAAGCAACTTTAAGGCCTTTGTGTCATTCCTAATGTAAAAAGTAACAAATCTCTTGGAATGTAGTAACATTCACTTAAAGATTCTGATCTTATCCACAAAGGTTTTATGCCAGGGTAATTCCTACAAATTCAGCAGTCGGCCTTGATTTTAAACCACAGTGAGAGCCAGACTCAGGCCTTTTGGTAGTTACAGGTAGTAGTATTCCCTCAACGTTGTAAAATACACTAAATTGTTAGTTTGACATTACATTTTTGTTTCACATAGGTATATTGTTTTCATGCTCTTACATTGGTGCCATGGAGTTTCAGTATATACCCCTGTGGCATTTAGTAATCGATACCATTTCTAATGACTGTGTGCTTCTAATTAGTACAAAATATTTTAGATAGGCACCCCTTGAAGACTAACTTTTAAACAGTGCTTTTGTGCAAGAAAGGCTTAAGTAGCATTTAATAGATACAGAAACCTGTAAACTGCCAAATTTTCCCGAAGTTGCATAGAAGTAAGTAAATATTGCAAAAGTTTATTTAAACATATGGGTGAGCTTTTGTAAAATTTAATTCACAAAATTAGTCCTTTTTCCTTCATACAGTTTAGTAACCTCACTTTGGTTAGAGGAGCATTCTGTGTTGTTCCTTTTTGTTATCTTCAATCCTGTGAAGAAATGGAGAAAGGAGGGCATCCCAGAGGTTAGAGAGTCTCTGGGCCTATCTAACCTTGCCCTGCTCTATCTGCAGCCAATGTCAGGTCTGGAGGGGGGTGGTGTGAGAAAAGGAAAGAGCCTGGCTCAGTTTGAGGCTGACTAGTGAGAAGGCAAGAGCTTGGTTCGGCAGTCTGAGGGTCCACCCAAAAGCCATGGAAACGTAAGCCTTTGTCTCGCTTCTCTGGGCAGAAGGGGAGAAACCCCAACTAAGGTGAATCTGGACTTGTGGGGTCACCCCTCAAACTTAAGGACTTAGATAGGGAGTAGCTCAGAGTTCCTGGGCTGGAAAAGCTCCTCTCTTCTGCTTTCCTACTCAGCAATATAGCCACTAAGGACCTGACCACAATCTCCACGTTTTGGTTGATGTTGGGAATGTATTAGGTGATATTTTAAAATACTTAATTATTTTAAAAAAATTCTGTTCTCTGGATTTTTGTTTGTTGTGATGGGGTGAATCTACACCCTGGGTCCAGAAAGGATTAACTGTGCATTACAGGCTTAGGAGGCCATGCATCTCCATATCTCCATCACTGGCTCAGGACCCCAGAGACTAGGAGAACCATAGACCACTGCAGCAGAAGACAAGGTAGGAAGCAGCCTAGGGGTCTTAAGAGATTGCTCTGGTTATAGAACTAAGGAACAGCTCACTGTGGTTCAGTAGTGAGCATCCTCACTACTACCAGACTCCTGTACTGAACCTTGGAGAAGCAGGGAGGGCCCAGCTCCCCTTTCCAAGATGCCACACACCCACAGGTAGCATCTCACTTCCTTGATAGGGGAACTACCATGGGGGGGGGAGACTCTAATCACTGGTCAATGGGCCAATGTGACCCTGTAAAGAAGGTCCACAGTATTTATTCTTGCCGTTGAGCTGCTCAACCCTATAAGGAAGGGATGGCTGTTGACTTGGACCATCAGAGTGAGGGGCAGTCTAAGGGACTCAGGTCACTAGACCCTGTGGCTGGCTATACCTTGCTCATGACAGGTTTGTTTTGTTTTGTTTTGAAGGGCAGGCTTACATTTTCTAAATTTTCCTGGTCACCATTCTGTCACAACTGCTTCTTAGCCACTCACTGGGTCTGCTTTGGGGGGAATCTCAAGCTGCTCTGCCCTGGATTCCCAGAGATGTTTCAAGATACTCAAACCTGGTAAGAGTCCAGCCACAGCCCTAATCTCTAGGTCCCGAGGTGCAGTCTCAGGGCACTGAACTAATTGAGATCCTCTTCAAGTTGTTGGAACCCACTGTCCAGCTCCATACACCCTCTGGGGAACAGCGTTGACCCTTCAGACTCCCTGATTATTCACACGTACCTCCCAGAACTCCATCCAGTGGTGCAAAGCTAATTTACAGTAGAAATTAGCAATAGTTGTGAAACAAACACTGGTGTGGTCATCACCCAGTCTTCATGCTCTGTTGTATTTAATCCTAGAAAGTGCAGATCAAAGGAAACAAACTTTCTGAACAGCGATGCCCCTCCAGAGCAACTCTTTACATGGGGTATTCATCTATGTTATGGTAGGCAGGGAGGTCAGTAGTGCTCCCTGTAAGCTGTGCTCTTGTGTAGTTCCTTGGGAGAAATTCAAATGCTGCCCAGTTGATTAGGAGAGTGCCTACAGCTAGGTTTTGTATTTCTATTGGTGGAGCACATTCATACATGATTCTGTGCATAAAAAATTTATTCTGCACATGGGTGGACAAAATTAGAGGGAACATTGGTTGTCAGCACCCTTACCTATGCTGCCCCTGCAGCAGCCTCCTGCATATTAATCTGGTACATAATGGCTCTTCCTCCTTGCCCTTATTCAAATCTAAGAGACCTTTTGTAGACTCCCATTGTGGTCACCTGTTAACTTTTCATTACATTCTAACCCTTCTTTCAGCTAGGAGGACGTAGTGTCCCCCCTCAACTGCAGCAAGCCCACTGTGCTAAATTGGGTTACTTTGAATTGATCATTGTTGAATGCTGACCATTCACCATTGGCTCTGGCCTGGCCAAGCTGTGACACAATCCTGCTAACTCAAAACTGATCTATGTACATACAGGCTTTCTAGCAGGAGTGCTGGAGCCTTGATGTGGGAGAGTCAAGGCTCTGCTTCCTTCTGCCCCGCCCCTTCCCTAGGCCCTGGCCAAGCCAGAGCTGCCAAGGGGGAGCCCTAGATCTGCCACCTGCCCTAGGTAGAATGGGGGGGAGGGGAAGAGGCAAGAGCATGGCTCCTGTCCCTGCCCCCTGAGGTGCACCCACAGGTTCTCTCCCCCTCCCCCCATCCTCTGGGCTCTCGGGACAGCTCTTACCACTGCTCAGCTCCAGCTTCCGGCCTGGCCAGGAACTATGGCCTTGGA
This sequence comes from Apalone spinifera, assembly GCA_030068395.1. NCBI lineage: Eukaryota > Metazoa > Chordata > Testudines > Trionychidae > Apalone > Apalone spinifera. The sequence continues at coordinate 56,485,157 of CM057846.1, read as the reverse complement.
TAGAAGAGGAGGAGCAGGGGCATGAAGAATGGCTGAGGCCCATCTCGGCGCACACACTCCAAAAGAGGTTGGCCCTGTAAGCAAGGGCTGCCAGTGAAGCTGTACCTGCCTGAAGTTTGTAGTTTGGGGATGCAATGTCAGCCCATTCTCTCAAATTATGGTTTTATTCAAAAGTTTTATTCAAATGGCTCTCCCATTTTAAAAAGGAATGAAGGGCCCCTGGGCCCTCTGCTTTCATGACAGTAATCTCATGATACACTTTCATAAAATCGTTTGGTATTCAAGAAATGGCCAAGAGAACCCCTAATTTGTCCTTTTCCCCCTTTCAAACAAGAATAGAAGGGATGTGACACATGCCCCACTGATCAACAGGCACCTCCTTTTAGACAGAGCATCTTATGTTACTACTTATTAATTCATAAATTCAGTCATTAAACAATTCCCATGCTCATGCCAAAATGTAGTTTCATGCCAATATAGGTCTGTTCCTGTGTTCACACCTCTGTGGGGAAAGGTAAGTGCCTACCCCTAGCCCCTCGAGTTTAATGACGTAAAATGACTACACTGAAACTACAAAATATAAGGCATCTTTCCCTCTTTCTTATCTATATCCCACTCTAGCAGTCATCTCATATCCTTCTGGAGTTTCTCCACACTTTGCCTGGTGGCATGAATTTATCATCTTTAATACTGGAAGTCTCTATCATTCCAGGGGAGCTTGAGCACTGGCATAATCACCTTTTAGCCTGGCCCCATGTTGCCTTTTCCTGGGGAAATTTGAATTCCCACACCTTTTAGCTGTACCCACTTTCTCAGGTCCCAGGGAAGCTCTGCCACCTTCTAACTCTACCAGTGGCTCTTGATTCCTAGCAGGATGGTTGGCCACCATACCTTCTGGTTGTGCTACAGTCTTCCCTATCCTAGCAGAGTTTTGGCCTGTGAATAATATGGCAATTTCCTGCATTATCTTTGGGAGATTTTACTGTATTGTGTTAATCTATAATTGTGGATGAAGGATTGTATTCCATGGGGGAGGATCACCACAGCTCTTTCAAGAACTTAGAACACTGCAGCTGATTAGACATGCTGACTCAGGTTGTGGGGGAAGGGAGGGCATGAACCAGCAGTTGTCACACTCCTCATCTGGACCCAGCCCAAGGTAGAGAAACTAATGATTTTCAACCAGTGGACCAAATTGGGTGATGAATGCTGGGCACGTGCTACTTGAGGCATGTCTCAGGTTGTGAAACTTCCAGAGAAGTAGCACCGTCTGGAGAGGTTTGCATATACCAGTTTAAAATGGATTCTGCAGAGACCAACTAACAAACTGTGCAACTGGAAAAAACCCAGATAGGAGGAAGACAGATATGGATCCCTGCCCAAGAAAGGTGATCAGTGAGAAATGGAGAGCCTTGAATGGGTGTCCTTGGTGGACCACAGAAATGGGATTCAAGTGCAGTTGACCTGAACTGTGACATGGCCCAGAACATTTCTTAGCTGAACCACTGCCTCTCTGCTCCAGCAGAATTCTTGGCCACAAACATTCAGCACTGACTCCATTTCCCTGTCGAGTGCAGACATCAAACTTGACTCCTCAGCCACTGAATCTGGCTATGCCAGGTTTGTAATCGAGCCCTCAGGATTTCACCATTACATAATTACAAAAAATTACACATCAAGAAAAATAGCTTCCCCACATTCCTTCGCAGGTGTCCATGTTGGCCAAGGCTGTAGGTATACTCATATCTATTTGCCTGCTAGCCCCTGATCAAGCACACCCTTATTGTCTGGGTACCCTGGGCATGACTTTACTGTTTGAGCATCCTATTTTTCTTTGTTAGCTTTTGTTGCTTCAGCTCTGCTTATTGTGATATCTGGCTTCTAGCTCCATCCATCTTTTCTCTTCAAGCAGCCCCTTTTACTCCAGCTTCTATTATTTTGCACCTCTTGCTATCACTATTACGTCTGCCTCATCTTTGTGGTAAAGCCCTACAGGAGAAAAAGGGACCCTTTTGGCCCCAAATCTGGAGCACATGTCCCATTGTGCCTCATGGAATACAAGTGCAGCATGGTCACCAGCTCTGGTTTCTTTGGATCACTGGCAATCAGAACTCACTGCACTCAGAGCAGCTCCTGTGTTTCTGTCTTGAGTTGTTCTAATTCATGCTTGCTAACTTGCTTTTACCTGAGACAAACTAACAAGACCGGCTCTTGACTCACTTTAAGAGCAGATATATTTTTTTAAAACTTCACACTCCAACACCTAAATTCCAATCCCCATCTCTCTACAACAGAATGGTTCCTTTGTCTCTGAACTTTTTGTTAAAGCTACATTGATGTAATTAGGAGATGGTGTTTTTTGTGAAGTAAGTCCTACTTAGAATCTTATGCATAACACTTCAATCCATTTCAGATCAGTTACAAGAAATACCTATTCCGTGCCCATGTGTGTCACGTTGTTCCCTTTTGATGCTATTTAATGTGTATGTCCTTGAGTCCAACTGTGAAGGCTGCTGCAAAGAACAGCAGCGCACATGTTGGAAACTGAAATTGAAGTTGCAGTCAGGTGTCTGAAAAACAACAAATCACCAGATCCAGATGGTATACTGCCTGAAGTGCTAAAACATGGTGGAAGATGCATGGTTATGCTCCTTTGCAAACTATTTAGTCTCCTTTGAACAAAGAATGAAATTCCTGAAGACTGACAATGTTCGAGAATTGCACCACTCTTTAAAAAGGGTGACCCAATGGATTGCAATGAACACAGAGGAATAAATCTCATAAATATTCCTATCAAGTGATTCTTGACTAAATGAAAAGGAAATAGGAAACCCTTCTGAGTCACCAAGCTTGCTTTTGAACTGGATGTTCCACCGCAGATCAGAGATGTGCTTTTCATCAAATCTTGGAGAGATGCAGAATTTGGTATACCCATTGTGCATGCTCGTTGGCTTTAAGAAACCCCTTCAACTGTTAATAGAGAAGTGCAGTGGAAAGTACTGAAGTGCTATGGTTTTATCAGCAACCTCATTCAAACACTAGAATCTCAATAGCATAAGAATGTAGTAAGTGTCAATGGCAATCTGTCAGAATGGTCTGAGGTGAAATCTGAAGTCTTCACAGTTCACAGGGATTGTTATGATGAAAAGTGTACAGCGACTGACAATAGGACATTTGCATGCCTGAATAAAAATGTTTAGAATGTTAAATCAGTATCCATGGTTGCCCTCATTACGTTACAGCTGTGAATCATAAGTACTGACAAAGCAGCTAGAGTAAAAACTGCAAACATTTGAAATGAGGTGTCTGTACTATAATGTAGGCACAATAAGACCAGATCCGGCAGTTTCAAACTTCATTGCACCTCGACCTCCTTCTCTTCTGACAACAAAAATTACTACATGACCCCAGAAGGTGGGACCAAAACCTGAGCCTGCCCATCAAAAGACCTCAACTACTATGGTTTAGGCATGGTACTAGAATAACTCCACTCGAGTGCCTAAAACTGTTCTCTGTCGAAGAGTGTGTGATGTGAGAGGCTGGGGTGAGACAGTAGCATAATAGTTTATAAAACCACCCCACAACAGGCTCAGATGGTGGCTCTAAACTAATGTGGATAGAATCTGCTTATAACCTCAGCCCTGTCCAACGGGTATTGGAAAAAACTGATGATGATGATTGATGATATATGCCTTCCCAGTTCTATTGTTCTGACCACCTGAATATGCCACATGCCCAAAAGTGTTGAGCACAGGATTTATATATCATATTGTTCTTAAAAAGACACTGTTGTATTAGTTTTATGCTAAAAAGCATACATTTTAAAGTTCTGCACGCCTGCCTACAGTAGTCTTCACTTATGATGGAGATAGATGCCAAATCCCACTTTGGAAAGAAATGGGAGCCTAGGCTGGCAGGGCTGATCTCACACTTGCAGTGTAGCTTGCTTATAATTACAAAACAGATATGTAGGAGAGAAAGCAGAAATATCAATAGAAGAACGAGCTGGCTGTCTAGGGAAGGGCTATAGAGGCTTCTGAAGTAGAAAATGGGTTAAACATTAACACTGAAGCATTTTGCTTCAAATTTAAGAACACCCCAGTTATTCTTTTCCCCAGTTATTTTTGCCTTCAGTTTTCTTATCTTGGATTGAGGGCTCCCATAGGTCCCAGGGCCCGAGTTAATTTTGTGTGAAGTGGCACATCTATCAGTTTCTCTAAAGGTACTGTTTTTTGGCAGGATGAATTTAGTCACAGCTTTCCTCTTATTTTGTGTCCTTTTACCAATTTATTTTCTTCCTGATTACTCTCCTATTCATCTTCTATTTATTCTGTTTAAACTTACCTATTCTGCTCCTGTTCTACCATTCCTTTCTTTCCCACTTTCTCTTGCAAAATATCCTTTCCCTTTGGCTGATATATATTACCTTATTACAGTTTAGGAGCATTTGTCCTCCTGATACACCTACTATTCTACAATTCCTATAGTACCTCTGTTCAGTGTTCTTCCTGTGGGATTAATGCAAAGAGGTTCTAAGCCAGTCAGAAGACGACATTGAAACAGCTGGTTTTGAGAAGTATAAAAGCCAGTAAAATACTATTCTACAACCCAACTATACTAGGCCAATTATGCTCAGGCTTTTTAGGTAAAGGTAGCCCATATTCCAATGTGCATCTAGACTGCAGAGTTTTTTCATAAAAATGGCTGTTTTTCTGAAAAAAATTCACCTACATCCAGAGTGCAATCGCATTCTTTTGAAACAAAATTGAAAGACCGCAGGGGGTTTTCTGACATTGGTAAACCTCATTCTACAAGGAAGAAGGCTGTTTCCAAAAGAGTTTTTTCAGAAAAAGGCATGTGTGTGGATGGGGAAGAGGGAGTTCTTTCTAAAAAAGAGGCCTCTAGGAAAAAGCACAGGTGCCCTAGTGGCCACTCAGTCCAAACTAATCATAGCTCTATAGTTCCTGTCTCCTCCCAGCTTTAAAGCTGCAAGCACTCTGCACAAGCCTTGTGGCAGGAAACTGGCCCTGGAGCAGCACCCGGACTGCGCAGCTCTCCCTGCCACAGGTCTGGTGACCCATGGCTACAATTCCCCCGAAAACCCTCTGACCCCTTCCAGGGAGCAGCACCAGGGGTCCCAGGACCTACCCAGGGGCACCAAATTGCCGTATGCCCTCCTGGTCTGGGGCGGAGATCCCAACCCTCCTGGAGCTGTGGGGGGAGGAGGAGACCTTGAAGGATCTCCGCACAAAGCACAGAAATGATGACATTTATGAGCGCATGGTTGAAGCTCTGGCCCAAAGGGGACACCACCCCCACACCCTCATCCAAGTCCAGAGCAAGGTAAAGGAGCTCCAGAATGGGTACACCCGGGCCAGGGAGTGCAGCTCTCCCATACTATAGAGAGCTGCACCCGATCCTGGGGGAGGTGGGGAAGCCCTTTCCTCACCCGTACTTGTGGATTTGGGCTTGGAGATACCCATGGTTGCCCAGCTGGAGCTCCTGGAGGAGGAGGAGGAGGATGACGAGGAGAAACAGCAGCTGCAGGAGGAGGGATGACATTGTGTGTCTCATGGGTAAGGTCCCATGGGAGGCAAGACTGAGGGGAAAAACAACTGAAGAGAGTTGGTAGTTTTTCAAAGGGACATTATTAAGGGCCCAAAAGCAAGCTATTCCACTGCGTTGGAAAGAGAGAAAATATGGCAAAAGACCGTCTTGGCTTAACCAAGAGATCTTGCATGATCTAAAAATAAAAGAGGAGTCATATAAAAAATGGAAACTAGGACAAATTACAAAGGATGAACATAGGCAAACAATACAGGAATGCAGGGGCAGGATTAGAAAGGCAAAGGCACAAAACGAGCTCAAACTAGCTACAGCCATAAAGGGAAACAAGAAGGCATTCTATAAATATATTAGAAGCAAGAGGAAGACCAAGGACAGGGTAGGCCCATTGCTCCGTGAGGAGGGAGAAACAGTAACAGGAAACTTGGAAATGGCAGAGATGCTTAATGATTTCTTTGTTTCGGTCTTCACCGAGAAGTCTGATGAAAGAATGCCTAACATGTTGAATGCTAGTAGGAAAGGGATAGGTTTAGAAGATAAAAAAAGAACAAGTTAAAAATCACTTAGAAACGTTAGATGTCTGCAAGTCACCAGGGATTGATGAAATGCTCCTTGAGTATTATAGGATGCTGATAGAGGCGGTAGCTGAGACTTTAGCTATCATCTATGGAAAATCATGGAAGACAGGAGAGATTCCAGAAGACTGGAAAAGGGCAAATATACTGTCCATCTATAAAAAGGGAAATAAGAACAACCCAGGAAACTACAGCCTAGTCAGTTTAACTTCTGTGCCAGGGAAGATAATGGAGCAAGTAATTAAGGAAATCATCTGCAAACACTTGGAAGATAATAAGATGATAGGGAACACCAGCATGGATCTGTAAAGAACAAATCATGTCAAACCAATCAGATAGCTTTCTTTGATAGGATAACGAGTCTTGTGGATAAGGGAGAAGCAGTGGACGTGGTATACCTAGACTTTAGTAAGGCATTTGATACAGTCTTGCATGATATTCTTATCAATAAGCTAGGTAAATACAACTTAGATGGGGCTACTGTAAGGTGGGTGCATAACTGGCTGGATAATAACTACTCTCTGAGAATGGTTAATGGTTCACAATCCTGCTGGAAAGGTATAACAAGTTGGGTTCCGCAGGAGTCTGTTTTGGGACCAGTCCTGTTCAATATCTTCATCAACTATGTAAATATCGGCATAGAAAGTACGCTTATTAATTTGCAGATGATCCCAAGCTGGGAGAGGTTGCAACTGCTTTGGAGGATAGAGTCATAATTCAAACTGATCTGGACAAATTGGAGAAATGGTGTGAGGGAAACAGCATGAAGTTTAATAAGGACAAATGCAAAGTACTCCACTTAGGGAGAAACAATCAGTTTCACACATACAGAATGGGAAGCGACTGTCTAGGAAGGAGTATGGCAGGAAGGGATCTAAGGGTCATAATGGACCACAAGCTAAATGTGAGTCAATAGTGTGATGCTGTTGCAAAAAAAGCAAACATGATTCTAGGATGCATTAACAGGTGTGTTATGAGCAAGACACGAGAAGTCGTTATTCCGCTCTACTCTGCGCTGATTAGGCCTCAGTTGGAGTATTGTGTCCAGTTCTGGGCACCACATTTCAAGAAAGATGTGAAGAAATTGGAGAAGGTCCAGAGAAGAGCAACAAGAATGATTAAAGGTCTAGAGAACATGACCTATGAAGGAAGGCTGAAAGAATTGGGTTTGTTTAGTTTGGAAAAGAGAAGATTGAGGGGGAACATGATAGCAATTTTCAGGTATCTAAAAGGGTGTCATAAGGAGGAGGGAGAAAAATTGTTCATCTTGGCCTCTGAGAATAGAACAAGAAGCAATGGGCTTAAATGACAGCAAGGGAGATTTAGGTTGGACATTAGGAAAAAGTTCCTAACTGTCAGGGTAGTCAAACACTGGAATAAATTGCCCAGGGAGGTTGTGGAATCCCCATCTCTGGAGATATTTAAGAGTAGGTTAGATAAATGTCTATTAGGGATGGTCTAGACAGTATTTGGTCCTGCCATGGACGTCTATGACCTTTAATCATTCTTGTTGCTCTTCTCTGGATCCTCTCCAATTTCTCCACATCCTTCTTGAAATGCAGTGCCCAGAACTGGACACAGTACTCCAAGTGAGGCCTAACCAGTGCATCAATTGCTCCTCCACAGTTCGGGAAGTCAAGGGCAGCAAATCCAGCCATGATTGGGTCCAGGTCTCCGAGGCAGATAACACTGCACAGCAGGATGGAGTTGATGGCCCGTACCATCTGCATAAGGAGACATAGAAACAGAAAACAGAGAATGAGAGGAGGTACCTGAGCCCTTGGGAGGTGCCTGTCCCCCTCTTCCACCCTCCAAACACCCCCTATGAGGCCATTTCCCCCCTCCAGCAGCAGAGCTATGTGAGAGTGGACCAGCACAGCCTTTCCCCTTCCCTCCCCCCCGGGACAGGCCTTCCCCCCCCACCGCCTCTTTTTCCCCCCACACCCCCTCCCCTTTCCCAAGGGTCCCCCTTTTCCAGGTCTCCCCTCCCCCCCCGGTAGGAAGTGCACCCTGAGAGTGTCTTACCTCCATGAGGAGGACCCCAATGGTAGACTTCTCCACACGGAACTGGTGGCCCACCGACCAGTAGCTATTGCGGGTAGTGAGCGTCCATACGGCAATTGCGATTTGCTTCTCCAGGGGGATGGTGGGCCGCAGGTGGGTTTTGCGTCTCTGGAGGGCAGGCGCGAGCCAGGCACACAGCTCCAAGAACATGGCCTTCCGCGTGTGGAAGTTGTTGAGCCACCGCTGGTCTTCCTACAAGTCGGAACTGGTGTCCAGCCTCCAAAATCATCTCTCAACTGAGGTATGGGGGCAAGGGCACTGCTCCCGCATCCAGGCAGAGGGACTCACAGATAAGCTAGGAGTCAAGCTGGGGCAATACCGTCAAGACAGTCTGCTGAAACTGCTACATAACCTGCAGCATGGCAGTGTGGGGCCATTGTATGCCAAGGGGCAGCTCTAGGTCCATAATCAAAAAGAAAACAATGCTGTGGCATCCAACAAAGCTGGGCAACCAGAGTACGCACTGCTAAAGCTATGCTGTCCCTCTGAGAGGTAGGCAAGCATGCAGCAGAACCTGAGAAATGGCTGTCCAGGGAGTTCCCTTTAAGCACGTATCTCAGATGGTCATAGGCAACAACACCTGGAAGTAACTGCTGACCTAATGCCCTGGCTGAAGTGGTTCCGGGTGGCC
>CM057846.1:56437456-56454732 GCA_030068395.1 Apalone spinifera | reverse complement strand
AAGTGGGAAGCGGACACGGGGGGGGGCTGGGGGTGGAGGGAAGGTTGTTGGTGAGACTCAGGGAGAAGGAGCTGCAGGCAATGAGCAGCCATCATTACGTTGCATTCATTTATCCTGATAGCGTTACATAAGGGGACACCCTCCCACACTCTGGGGTACCCCCCGAACTGCTGGCTGTGTTGTTTTAGGGGGCACTGGATTTTGAAGAAGGGGGTGACTTTCGTGCACATATTGTAAATCGGAGGGGGTTCTTTAGATCACTTTTACACTCTGCTCATGCCTTGGTTTAAACTAGTTTTTAAAACGGACAATGGACAAAAGAAAAGTAGCAGTGTACGGGGAGTTCCCTTTGAATTACCAAGAGATTGTTAGATACACCACACAACTCTCCACGTACTTGTCCCACTTTCTACCTTTGTTTTCGTTTGGGAAGGTACTGAATGTGCCTTCTGATTACATTTAGGTGAGATTTTTCGTTTGTGGGAGCTTTTTCAGTTACTTGCTCTGGTGGATTTTGGTTTGGGAAATATCAGAAAAACCATCTCAAGGCATTAAGTTTATTTCTATGTGTATATGAGCCTCTATTTTACTTTAATCACAGTAGCATCTGAGCAATGTTTGTACTAAAAGATGGCTTTCAGGGAACTGTTTGTCATTTTCTATCATTGTATATGGGACGAAGGGAGATACAAAGGAACAAGTTGAACAAAAAATGTTTCTGTTCATTTCCTCACAGATCATCCATTCTAACGACGGCAAAAAATCTTAATGACTATGACCTTAACAGCCTGGGTAGCTGATTTATCCCAATTATAAATCCTGTTAGTTTGCAGTAATGTGTGAGTATCAATATATAATTCATATTAAAAGCATGACCAATACTTATTTTTATAAAAGTTGAAATCCATCATTTTCCAGAGAGAATGCTGCATCTGTCGCTTGGAGTGTTTTTGTCTTGCTGTTGCACAACAGAGACTCTCCAGTCTTTAACCTAAAATGGCAGCTTTAATTTGACTGGGGCCCATTCATTGACAATGATAATAAAAAGGCTGAAAGCTAAATGTAGCTGGATGCTTGGGGCACGTTGCAGGACTCCCTCTTGCATCGCTAAGCACAGCACAGAGAGGAACTTCTAAACTCTAGTTTCTTCGTCAAAAGTTTTCAACAAAAATTTACTTTACAAAATCATGTTGCTCTGTATAACGTATGCTAAACAACGGGATAGCTTAAGAACTTAACTGTGATGAGACAGCTAGCTAGGGCTTATTTTAAGAGAGAACTGCTGTTTAAACAAAAGGGAAAATATCAGTGGTTCCTTTCAAAATAACCTGCGGTTTTGGGAAATTGAGCATTTGTTTCTGAGGTTTGTAACAGGTGATTGAAGCAATGTTGACTTTCTTACCATTTAGATCTCTAGCTGAGAGAATAAATGTTACTTGTTTTCTTTTTATTGTTATTTATATGGAAATAGATGCTATGTTCATGTGGCACTTGATACCATGTTGTTTAACTTTTCTCAATTAATACATCTTGGAGAGGAGTTACTTACAAACCATTATTTGAAGGTTCAAAACACTCATTTTGGGAAAACAGAACAATAGTTTTGTTTGGTTTTTTTGGGGGGGGCTAGGTAGAAATAGATAATGCCACAATCCCTAATAAGGTCTGTCTTGGTTAACCATTTTATTTTATCAGCTTATTTTTAGTCCTTTTAAACCTTATAAACACTTTATTTTAAGAGACATTTAAAATATCCAAAGATATTTTGCTCTAAACTATATCATTTGCCACTGAATCCTTAAGTCAGTTAAACTTGCATTGCTACCTGTTGGATAAACACACTCAATCGAGCTTCTCATTCGGTATTTAACACTATAATGGTATGCCATTTAATTTTTTTTAAGTTTCAAATTGGTTTAAACAATGGGAAAACTTGCTTTCTCTTAATTTAGAACCCATGCAATTTTACTACTTGTCTGGCTTTTAGATAAAGTTTTGATGAAAGTGAATAAATGTTCGTAAGGATTGTTAATCCTCTTCCCAAGTTTTAGGGTGGAAATGATGTAACAAATATTAATTTATAACAAGAGACTGAAATCTGCTTACCAAAAGCAGAAAAATAATTCATTAATAGCAGGCTAAATTTCAGTATGCTTTTGGTGGCTTCCATTAAAATACCTATTACTAGAAATGTGTGAAATTAGTTTTAAAAGAGCACTGGAGTATCTTTTTCCTCCCTCTTAAATGTGCAAACTGCATAGTGCAGCTGTTTTATAAAATATTGAAGGGTTACATCAAGTAGTATATACCTACTTTGGAAAAATAGCATATGTACAGTCAAAAGGTTTACAACCTTGATCTGTGATTATCACACGCTGAAAATTAAAATGTATCTGAATCTTTATTTTCACATACGTTGCTTAATTTAGAAAGATTTTTAACTTTTAGCTATTTCCTATTAGCTTCATATATTTTCAAGCCATCTGTGACCATGCTGGAATTTTGTGTAGGCCAGTTTTGATTTGAGTGAAGATGTTAGATAATTTTTATAAATGTAAGGTGCTAAAGTAAAGCTGTGTATAAGTTTTAAGTATGTTACTGATACAAAGGCCCTAATCTTAAAATGGTCAATGGAAATGACCAAGGTCTTATCCAAAGATGGCCTTTTGTATAAGGAGACAGTGGAGAAAAACAGATTATTTTAGTGCATCTAAAGGGGGAAAAAACTTAGCATTAAAACTAAGTGTTTTTGAAATAAGAAAATCTGCTAAATTTTGCATTGTGACTCTTTGGATTGACATGACCATCTTGTCTGATACTGGCTATTTCTATCTAAATTTTGATGTGATGCACTGAAGCAATGTGTGAAGAGGGAAGAAGGGGCCTGAAAGATGGGAAAGGGGGGAAACAAACATGTAAGTGCCTTTAATTCTATACCAAATCTTTAGCCTTCATTTCCTGTAGGTAGTATATCTGTCAATTAATTTCCAGATGGAAGGCTTTTAAAATCTGCTGAATGTTTGAATGAGTGAATTTAGTGTTCACAAATAGGCTGTCTGGATCAAGTTGGGGCTGGTGGTGTGGAGTAGTTGCACAGCAGGCTTCCCCAGGCTCTACGCATATATCTCATTCTTGTCTTGCAATCCCTCTCCTATGTCATTCCTATGGATAGATTACCAATTGTTCTGGATTAGGGAATGGTTTAGTGACGTTCACGGGCAATGTGGATGAAACAGCACACTTTTTACTCCTGTGGCTTAGGTCTTGCCTGCAATATCAAAATTGTTTTAAACTGATTTTAGTACATTACTAAAAACTTTCTTGTGTAGACAAAACCTTTATTTCCATTTTTAATCTGTTCTTCAAAGGGGCAAGAGGGTGTTGCATTAATCTGCTGCCACTATCCAGTCCTATCTGAGACAGATTCCAGCTTCTTCCTTCATGCATCCTCTTCCCTTATTTCCCAATTAATCCCTACTCCCACAGAGTATATTCTTGGTATAGACTCTCTATAATTTAGATTTGGATTTGAACTAAAACTTAAGATTACTGTTGCTGGAATGCTAAAAAAAGTTAAGACTAGGAAAGCACTTTATTCTAAGGATCTGGGTTTAGGGTCCTTTGTTGCAGGGAGAGGGATAACTTATTGTAGCAGAGCGGTAACAGGATATCTAGCACGTTGGGGTCTTTAAAGAAAGCTTTTGGACATGTGTTAAAACTTCAGTGAAGGAGTCATTCATTTTGTTTTGTTTCCATCCGTATCATCTAATTGTAACTTTCTGTGACTCTAACCTTACCATGAACTGCTCAGAGTGAAAATGTATTGTATGGTTACCAAATGAAATATCTATTCTCCACTGTTTTCTAAATAATCTTTTAATTCAATAAGAAGCATTCCGTTACACAAATAATACATTCCAAGGTTCTCAATATGACGACAAAGCTGTAAGGGATAAATAAAGCTCTAAGGAGTATTCTTAAGTATACAGAAACTGATTACTTCCTAACCTTCTAACTAATCTATATATATAATGTTTTGCTTTTAAGCTGTAAATATGCACCTAGGAAAATATCAGGAGCAGGTTATCCCTAAGCTTCTGACGTCTTTAATTTCAGACAAACTGTTCCATAGCTGCTTTTGAACATAGTGCTTATTCTTTTGCCTTTTCTGTCTTTATATGTAATAGTGTACTTTACTTAAAACATGGAAATGTATACTACTGGCAGTGTAGGCAGTAAGTTATATAGGCCTGTACTCCACCAATATTCAGGAACATGGGCCCGGCTTCAGAAATGCTTATATTTTCAGAGCCATCTCATCCCTAGGATGAACTAGGACAACTGCCTTGGCCCCACACTTTGGAGGGACTCTGCACTTCATGAGGTTCAGGATGGCCTGAGGGGTTAGCGAGTGGCTTGGTGCCAGAAGCAGTAAGCAACTTGGCTCCGGCTCACCCCACCTCTTCCCCAAGCCTCCCAACCTCTTCCTGCCCCTGCTTCACCCTGCTCTGCCTCGCCCCCCCTTCAGTTCCTTGTGTCCCTGCCCCACATCTTTTTGGCTTCCGCTCCCCTCCCCTGAGTGACACAGGGAGCTAGTGGGGGAGGGTGGCCTGGGACTGGATCAGTTGCTGCAGCTCATGACAGGCCCCTGCTAGCTCTGCAGGCCGCTCTGGATCCCATGTCTCCCTGAAGCTTGGGGCCCCTCCAAAGTATGGGGCCCAGGGCAGTTGCCCTGCTCCATCCTATGAATGGGACATTTCTACTTGGACTTATTCTGGGCATCAGTAAAAATTATACTAACCCAATGCCTCTGGAGGGGAAAAATAAGAAAGGCCATTCATTATAACAATAAATCAGCTTAGTGGTATTGGAACACTCTACTTGGAAAGTTGATTGGCATTTGGGACCGTAGGTGCTGGACCTAGGAATGCTGGAGGTGTTGCCACAATCCATGACTTAAATGGATTCCATTGTGTACAAAGTTCACAGTTTGGTTCAGTGGCTATCAGCAGCTATGCTATACAAATTGTTCCAGCACCTCTCATTGGGAGTTGATCACAAGCCTTTGCCCTGTGACATGGACTATGGAGCACTTTGTGGTATTGTGACCCCTGTAGCTATTTTAAGTGTGGTGTTGCCTGAGTTTGGGGGGAGCATCCAGCCTTCCTCTGACAGACAATTGCTAAACAATAAGACCTTGAAGGGAATAGCAGCAAATAGATAACTTCAAGAATCAATTGTCTGGAAAAAGTCAGTACAGCCAAAATGTCTGCCTTCTTCCTAATGGTTCTATGAGGAAAATTATTTTTTACCATATATAATCTTGATCCTAGAGGTTATTTTGATCAGGGTTCATTGAAATATGGAACACTGAGTTTTCTGTGATTAAAAGTTGCCTTCCTGTGAATAATCAGCTTGCTGGAGAAAGCAGCACTGAAAAACTTTTAAAACCTTACAGTTTTGTAATACTGCTGAGTTAGTTTATAAAGATACATTGTAAATAACTGTGAGATGTGGATTTCAACAGGTAGCCGTCCATTAAATGTTGCTGTAGTAATCACATTTTTCAATAAATTGTCCTGTATGGAAATGTTTGGGGGTGGTGGTGGGGTTGTAGACAATTCAAACTTTTATCATATGGTATTTCACTCCTACTATTAAAACTGTTTTGTGACATGTAGTAAACTTTGCTGTAGGTAGAAATTGATCTCTTATCAATTTTAACACAACTATCATTTTAAAATGTACCTGTAATACCTTCTTTGGTTTTTTTTTCCCCTCTCCTTTTATGTTTTGGTTCAAAAGTCCTTTGTCAAACTGTATCCCAGTTTATGCTGATCTTCATTTGTTTGATGGAGTTATTTTCCTTCCTCTCCCCTCCCCCCCGCCCCCGGGTCAAATAATGAGCATTGTTGCAAAAATAATCTAGCATCCTCAAGTCCTACTAATCTTATTTTGTGCCTAAGATGTAAGGAAGCTTCTGACCAGTGTGTGTAAAGAACCAAAGGTCTCATCCAAAATCCACTAGAGTCCAAGATTAGAACCCAAAGAGTAGAAATATATTGTGTTTAGGGATGTAAAAAAGTAGTTACTACTCGCATTTCTCCCCCCCCCCCCCCTTGCAGCCTCTATATCAGAGGAAGCAAGTGGCGGGGAAAAGGAGGGGCCAACCTTAAAGTTGTGCGCCGCGCCCCCCCTCCCCCCCGCACAGTCTCCATGGTGTGGGGGGCGCTGAGGTTCTGCCTTTTAAATGTAGTAAGAGCTGCAGTGGTCTGGAATCCGTATGAGCTGGGACTGCTTCAGTCCTGGCTCACTGCTGGTCCCGGACATACCCCTGCTGTACCTCTGCTGTTTAAATGTAGTAGAAGTTGGACTACCTGCACACACAGCTCCTAAATTTAAGCCGCAGCAGCCCCTTGTATCAAGCACACAATTAGTAATGTATTTGCTACTTAACATCCCTAATTGTTTCTAAAATACCAGAATGGTTCAACTTGGTCACATAGTATATTTCAGAAAGTTGCAGCCAGAATGATTCATGTGTCTTTGAATAGGAAAGAATTTTCAATATATTAAAGCTTTACACTTCAGGCTTTATTTTGTTATACATTTCATGAAAATGCTAATTCTTTAGAGTTAAAATGATAGGAAAAATTAGTTAAGAGGTAAAGGCAAGGAAAAATGTATTCATTTGTTGTTTGTTGTTTTTTAAATAAGAGAAATAATTGTGTATATGGGATGGTTTTGCATGAGACAGGAGGTATAAGGAAGAAGATTCCTGCACAGGGAAGGTTTGCCAGAGAGATACTAAAACCTAGAAGAATGAAGGCTGTACACTAGAGATAAAGCAGATGAGGGACTGAAGCAGTCTCCGCTCATGCCCACTGTGCCCCCACCTTATCGACTAATTAAGTAGTTGATGGAAATTCCATTGACTACTCGACTAGCTGATTAATTCAGGTGCCACCCCAGCCTCACACCTACTTGGAGGATCGTGCGCGCATGCGCACCCCCCTGCATATAGGCCTGCACTGACAAGGCAGGAGCCTTAACAATTCTGGGAGAGGTTGTGGATAACTCACTCTTCATGTTAGCTTTGGTTAAGTGGCTGCTATATGTGAGCTCACTTGGCTACTAGAGGAAGGAGGCAGACTTGTTTTCTCCCTCTGTTTTGGTTTAGCCTTCCTGTCTTGGAGACAGATACGCAAACTTTTTGCCTCCCTCCTTTTTCTTGATTTTTTCCACAGGACTATACCTTTTTTACTTTTGTATATGTCACAGTTACAAGGTTATTAAATTCTTCTGCTTCCTCAGGAGAAGCAATATTTTAAAAAGAAAAGCATGTGGTTCATACTGCTACTGCTGGAGCTCTGCTTGACAAGACAAATGCAGTAACTTCTCTTCCTCTCCCACCCCTCAAACTCTTAATTTGCACAGCAAAAAACAGGACAAAGATTTGAATATTGTGGCATTTCATACAGAAGGAGTCTTGTCACAGACATGGAACTGACATTGGAAAAAATGGTTTGTTAAATAGAAGCAGAACTACAACCGGGTCACCCCAATTGGACTGAGCAGGGTTGTCCTAGAGCAGGGCTACTCAACTTTGGAACGCCGGGGACCATAATCAGGGCTTGACAAACTGCGGTGAAATCCACTCGCTACCCCCGCATTGCACATGCGCCAGACCCGCATTGCGCATGCGTGCGCCGCCGATGAACGGGGCGACCGGCTGAAATCTACTCACCATGGGTGAGTAGATACACTGATTTGTCGAGCCCTAACCATAATGATGCTCGCAGCACGTGCTGAGGACCTCACCTTAAGCATGGTTGCATGTACTTGCAAAAATATATGCAAATAGCTTCTTTCACACTGACCGACATGAATACAAAGATTAAGGCAAGACTCCACAACGTGCAGGCCCCATTTAAGTCAGTTCTGCTGATATTAATAAAATGCAATATTGACTTGATTTCCACCCATATGACAGCACTTTTAATGAGCAATGACAGTCCAGGAATTTAACTACTAAACCATATATCAGAAGACCATTATATTGGCTACTTTTTGTTTTGGCTCTCACTGTGGGCCATGTGTTGAGCCACGGGCTGCAAAACTTCATCATGGGCTGCAAACAAATGGGCTGTGGGCTGGCCTCATGTGGCTGACAGGCCACATGTTGAGTAGCCCTGTCCTAGAGTCATGTGTTGTGCACTGCATTGAGATTAAAGAGTTAAGAGGAAAAGTCAGGAAAAATTTCAGTTTTATGTTGGAATTTTTACTGTGATTAAATTTAAAAACCTGCTAAAGTGATTGAAGATTGAACTTTTCAAGAATTTCTCTTAAAGAAGGTAGTCTGGAGAGAGGGAAACAGTTTAGTGCTGGGTGAATCTTTTTGGAAGGCAGGGTGTTGGAAAGAATGTTGGATAAAGTACTAGATTTGATCTCTATTCTGAGTAGAACTGGTTCATATGAAAAGTTTAAGGTTAGGTTTCACAGCTCAAAAAAGCCACTTGTCTGTTCTAGGTGCTTAAGGTTGAATAGTAGAAGTAGACACAGGATTTTGGACAGAGCGCATTTTCTTGATGCAAACACTAAATAAATAGAAAGCAAGTAGAGGTGCTTCCAGATATATACCTGATTGCAACTGCATGCCTTGAAC
This sequence comes from Apalone spinifera, assembly GCA_030068395.1. NCBI lineage: Eukaryota > Metazoa > Chordata > Testudines > Trionychidae > Apalone > Apalone spinifera. The sequence continues at coordinate 56,446,067 of CM057846.1, read as the reverse complement.
TTAATCAGAGTGAATAGTAAGTCAAAGATTTTTGCACCTGAGCTTCCAGTTTGCTATTTTAAACAGTCCAGTTCTGCAGTGGGAATGATGTGTGGTGCATGTTCATTTCTTGCTTTTCAAGTGAAATGACACATCTACAGTAGGCAGTCTTACAGTGAGGTAAGTAATCATCCACTCAGAGAAACCCTGGTTAGGAAACCGAAAAAACTGGAGATTTAGGTCACTCTCATCGGGATATGGAAATATAACTTGCCATTTGTGGACTTTCTGTCTTTCTATAAACTCTTTGTTTAGGCTGCTTTGGAGAATGCAAATGTCATCCTCTTGTAATACATTTAATAGTGGTGATGGATTCAAAAGAGAACACTTTCCTCCTTCTATTAAGAAAAAATTGACAAGATTGATGATCAGGAACATGGGTTTTTAGAATTTTAATGGTGAAGCCTTCTGTGAAATGTTGCCTTTACAGTTATGGTAGCTAATTTGTTTGCCTTTTTTTTTCGTTGCCAAGGTTTTTTTCATTTAAGGGGAAATCTGCAGGAGGGTTTTTTCCATTTAATTTCATTATCCTCCACTTCTAGTTAACTTTGTCTTAAGGTTTTTCTTAATCTGACATCAATTGCAAAAACTTCTCAAGCACTGGAAAAGCTGAGTGCCTAAACAATAGGTATGATATACATAGTGTATTTTGATTTTTACTATAATAAGTAGTTCTGTAGCTTTCAACACAGTTTGAAGGCTATTGAATATCTCCCCAATGAACATCAATGCATTATACAGAGAAGCCATTGGTGGGATCAGAATTTTTCCTGAGCTTTGCAGTGGAGTGCATTGTCATTGAGTTAGAGTAATCTTAGCTCAAGACTGCATATATTTATTTTTAAACCATAGTCAGTTGCAGTTAGTGAGGATGTGAATGTTCTGAAGGCATTTGTTGTTAAACTTAGACTTCATCTGTGTTGTTTTAAGATGGTGTGTGAAAACAAAATTCATCTCTCTTTGGATAGAGTGAGAAATCTGAAGATTTAATCATGTATAAAATGCCTTACGTAAGATGATATACTTAAAGTACTTAATCTTCATCATCGCTTCTTCTTCAAAAAAATGCTTCTATTATCCAACTGGTCCTTTCCTTACACTACCTATTTTGGCACATCTAAAGTCCTCGATTTAGACTTCAAGTCAGAGTCAACCTGAATATCACAAATTTTATCAAATTAGTAGTCGCTTAAAATGGTCTAAATTATTCATACCTGTATGTTTGCTAAATGTAATGAAACTAATGAAAAAATCAAATGAGAGTATCTAAGAATAATTTGTATCTCGCAAAACTTCTCAGCATGGTCTCATTAGATGTTTATTGCTATTACACTGACTTTGGTTATATTTTCTAATGCAAGTCTAAGATTTAGATTATCTAAATAAATGTAATACAATTCACATCATATAAAACATTCCTCAGATTAAAAAGGTTGGGGAAAAATAAAAAGATAATAGATGAAGTAAAAATCAGTGGTAGTAACTGAGCACTTTTAATATTATGCTGTCACTGTTCTCCAGAGAAATAGAAATTGACAGTTATACTTAAACACATTTTATACATCACTCAAGGAAGGGATGAACATCTTACATAAATTACTTACAGGATTTTTTGTGCTGTGTATCTTACTCAGGTTATCCTTTACAGAATCCTTCTGTAGTTTGTGTAATTTTTAAGACTGCTCTAAAGGGCTAAGCTTCTCATATGACAAGTAGCAGTATTGTGTAGATACATAAATTGATTAGTGTTATGGACAGACATTTATTTCTCAGTTAAGATTAAGGTAGCTTTGCACTAAACATTCATTTGTTCTTTCCTCTCTTCTTATGTTTTTAAAACCAAAGCTTAGGTCTGGATTTCTACTTAGGATAGAAGTCTCTGGAAAGTTTGAGGCAACATAGATGTGAATTCTTAATGAGGTTTTAAGGCCTGATAAATTTCTTGTTTGTAATATTGTGGTAGCCACAAAGACCTGAAGAGTAGCTCTGTGGAGCTTGAAAACTTGTCTGTTTCTCGAACAGCAGTTAATTCAATAAAAGATAAATCTCACACTTTTATCTTGTATCTCCAGTGGCTCGAACTAGAAGTTCTAAGCTTCTGTTGTTGGTCTCAGTGAAGACTTTTGGCTTTAATTATATTCAGAGAGAACATTTTAGTTATGTGTTTGCTTTAATAGGCTTATGGAGCATGAAAGCATGGCTGTAAAATGGGTGGGGAACCTAAGGCCTGGGAGCTGGATGCAGCATCCTGCTCCTACACTTTTCCTCCCACTTACACCCCACATCCTAAGCCACCTCCCAGCAGCCATCTCCCTTCCACACACTGAACCACTCATTTTTGGCCTCTCCCCTGAGCCTAGGGGGACCCACAAAATCTACTAGCCTGAGACCCCTAGGCTCTGGTGTTTAAGGGGAATGTGGGGAGTGTCTTTTGTCTCTCCTCAGTCGGGGAGCCACATCAGGTGAGGTTTTTGTTTTTGCTTCTCACTTTTGTGTGGCCCCTGACTTATTTATTTTTGAGGTCTGCAGCCCCAACACAAATTAGGTTCCCCACCTCTGCTATAAAACAGCCAACCCTGGGACCAAGTCTAGTCTCTGATGCATTTGTGGCCTGCATGGCATGCCCAGATTCAGCTGACTCTATGCTGCCTTTTATTTAAAACAGAAAACTCCTAGCCATTTCCCTAGTGTAGTTAACCTTCCAACTGTAAATCAATGCAGTGTCTTGCGTCTGTATTGAGCCTGAAACAATGACAGAGGAATGAACTGTGCTCCCCAGTAATCTATCTGGGGTGCTGATTGTGCAGCCTGATGATAACACTTCAATGTAGATTAATTATTTAGTAGATGAGAGGAGGAAGATGGTGGGAGTGAAGCTACTTAGGATGAGGAAGGGACAGAAGGACACACAGACAATGATGAGGGAGAGATACAAATAGGAAAAATTACAGTATATTTTTCCTTTGCCAGTCACCAAATTGAGGAAGCAATGAACAAACAGTAAAGAGAAGCCTGAGCTACCATGTATAAAGACCATAGTTCTTTGTGCAGAACTATCATGCAACCAAAGCTAGCTCGGGTATGTCTGTACATTCTGCAATCGCTTCTCCCAGATGCAGTCTAGATGTAGCCTCTAAGACCTCTATATAGTCTGTCTTCATAAGTCTAGTGAGAGACCGTTTTTGTCTAGTGGACCAAACAGACAGATGCCAGAAACCTATGAGTTTTATTCTGAACTGGTTTCCTAAGTAGTCATGGTATTTTCAAGGGGGTTAATAAATCATAACATTTACATAGCACTTTTCATCAAATGATCTTAGTACTTGTATGTTGTTTTTATTGCTAGTTTCTATTAAAAAAAAGTCATTGGAATCAGAGTTGAAAAATTTATGAACTTGCAGGAATTAGTATCTTTTTTACAGCGTTTGGATCTCTAGGGGTGGGGACACATAGGAAACTAGTTAGTAGGGAAAGTATAAAACACGGTCATACACAAAGTAAACTTTGAAAAAATCTTATTCAGCTATAGGCAGAGCTGGTAGCAGTTATGTAATTTAGGTTGTCTAACACTTTGCATTGCAAGCCCCTGTTTTCAGTTGCTTTGCAACTTTGCCTAACTTTAACCTTTTCAACTGAAATGTTCTATGGTTGGCCACTGCTCAGACTGAATATTTTAGAAATCTCAGCAAATGACAGCCATGTCTGAGAATAAGGCTAGAGGGAAAATATATATTTTGACAATTTTTTAAAAAGTTATTTGAAGAAATTTACTATTGTTTTAAAGTAAGAGATTTGTAATTGCTCAGGGATGTGCTCATTGGGTGAGAAGTGTATTTTGCTGTCATAAAAATCCATAGAAATTTGGCCAATTTATAAGCCTCTGAAAATCACCATTAACAAATTCTTATTAGAGGTTTGCTGGAGCTTTGAACCTTCCCATTGCACTTCTAGTATACTCCCCAATCTTAGGGAGGGTGAGCAAAGCAGCCACCCTTTTTTTTTGTAAAGGAAGGAGTGTGGGTTGGAAGCCAGAAGCAGGCAGTTTCAATTTCAGTTCTTCCACTTGTATGTAATCTGTATATTTTTCCATAGGAGGCAATGAGGGAGAGGGCAGGCAGTTCCACGGAGCCAGCAAGCGCGGAGAGCCAAAAGCCATTTGTCTGCACACACTGTCTCTAGCCTGCCTCCCTCACCCTCTGCTGCTTCTGCTGATAGAGAAAGAGCAGCACAAAGGGCGAGCGGGAGTGAGTGTACTGTAGTCAATGAGATTAACCGGTTAATTGTGTAGTAGACAATATGATGACATCCCAATTCTTGCTCCTAATTTAGAAGGCTGACAAGATTACCCCCATTTTACAGATGAGGTTGCAGAAGATCACATCAGAGCTGAAGATGGGTCTGTCACATTTGAGACAGCTCAAAGTCTTATCCACAATCATGCTGTCTTTCAGAATGGATATGCCAGATTTATTAGGTCCTGATGTCAGTAGTTACTAGATGATGTTGCTTTGCAGAGTAAGGAATAAAGCCTATAAATGCTTATTCCTGACACTTGATTATACTCTTAAATAATTGTAGAAGGGACTGGCATAATTTGTATCCTAGCCTTCGTTAGCGCTGGTCCAGCTAGTTAAGTACCTGCTACTGGTTACTACTTCAGCTTAAGTGCTAGATGTTTCTGCTGTGGATCTAAAGTTCTTGATCTCACATCCTACTGATGACCCTAGTGAAGACCAATAGTGATTCCAGATAAAATGTATTTAATTTTTTGTCCAGTACCAGTTAAAGAATTGGACAAATGACTACATTTTAGTGTAAATGCTTCGCTTACAGAGCTGTGTAGTGTAGACCAGGCCTCAAATCAGAAAAAAATTCAAGCACTTTGGTCAACTTAATGATGTAGTAGGCAGGCCCTAAGTTAATGTTAATATACAGCCAGTGCAGTAATTGAGTCGATTTCACATGTCCACACTATGCTTCGTGTGTGTTGATGGGGCACATCCTCTCCAGGACCATTTCTGTTAATTTTAACTGTCAATGTGGGGCACTGTGGGATGGTTCCTTAAAGGCAACAACAGTTGATTTAAGCAGTGTAGTGATTCTGCTTCACTGCATCAACCTAACTACATTGGCTTAAGTGCTACACCTCTTGCCGAAGAGGAGTTAAAAGGGTATTGTGGCCAAGTTACATTGTTCGGTGATGCATTTTAGTGTGAATGCTTAGTTGTGTAGTGTAGGTGAGGTCTCAAAAATCGGGACGTGCCAAAAGTAAGGTTGCCCATTTCACTTGAATTCTACTCACTTGTGTATATGGTTGATAGAACTAAATGATCATCACCTTACTCTGTGTCCAGTAAGTAACAATCTGATGGAGGGCTGAAAGAATAGATGATCTTATTTGCTATTTGAGAGAAATCAGCACAGCCTGGTTCTATTTCTGGTTCTGCTACTGATTTTACATGTAATGTTTGGGAAAAACTATCAATGCACATATTCAAAGTTTCATGGGCTACCTTAAATTTTGTTTCCTAACTTTTGAGTGCTTATCTTGAACCTCAGTCATCTTTACTATAGTAATCTTAAGTGTTGCTTGTAACAACAGTAGGTAAAACATTTTTGGAGAGCGACTTTCATTTGATATTGCTCCATTTTAAACTGCTAGGTCAAGTCTCTGGAAATGTATATAATTCATTAAGGTGTTTTTTTGCACACCTTGACTCTATTTACATGTTTCCTCATTAAATGCAACTTTGAATCCCCTTGCCTTTAGACTTTTTTTTAAACATTCTATAAAATTACAAATCCTTTTAACTGTATTGAAAAATAACCTATGACCTACATATATTGTTTTTTGGCCTTGGAATAGATCAAATATGAGAATTAGTGTATTTATTTGGTAGTATCTAGACAAGATGTACTATCCATATTATAGTATATCAATGTCAGAATTTTGGTATAACCCCTTGTTTTCCAAGGGGTTATAATGAAACTATAAAAACATACTTCACTGTGAAAATTTGTACTCAAACTAGAGTAGCTTATATACAGAATCCTTTAGATCCAGGAAATATATGGCAGAATTGTACCAATTCATATTATTCACATCTTCAGGGATAATTATTTCATTCCATGTCCTAATATTATGAAGTGTGACCTTTTTAGCTGCCATCTTTGAAGCACTGAGCTATGACTTGAAATGGAGCTCTTTGGAAATGAAGGTAAATTGGTGGAGTGATATCTTTATTTTAAATATTAGAAAAATATTGTAGTTTTTAAAACATACATACTAAATGCACCATATTACTTAGTGTTATATTTGTGACACAAAGTAGAAGGCAGGAAATTCAAACATAATGTGTTCTCACTCATAAATTCATCCTGTTTTCTCCATCTGTTCTAACTGAACTTCCTTTTTGTCATTTTGTCACAACAGTTATTAAATTGTTTTTGTTGATACAATACTAAGGCATGTTTATTTTAAGTCCTATTTTTAAGGCAATTAGAACTTCGAGGGGAAAACCCTATACAATGAAATTTCTCATGCGTAATAGCACAAAGGTGACCTATGTACATATATGCATCATTAAAAAATATCCAGTCTTTTTAAGACATGTTTTAATGTCTAGGGCAGTTTATTAGCAGTTTAACTTAGGTTATTTTTACTTGATTCTTTTAATGGCTTATTTTTAAGACTTCTCATAGTTTTACTCCTTATTGACGACAAATGTCATCCACATCTAGGAGAAAATTGTCCAGTGTGGCATTAATAACCTTGTACTCTTACACCTCAGTGAAGTCTGATACCATATAGCTACACACATTGAAATACAGTGTAAACTGGTTAAAGTGGATCATTCTTTCTACCAGTACCCACTAATACTCACGTTTAGAAACTATGCAATGGATGTGGCTTGTGTGTGTGTCACATACTATGCTCTCTTCCTTAGGCACATCTTGTGCCCTCTGTAGGATATTCTATTTGCTATGGGATGCGAAATATGAACGTACAATTCTACAAACGTTCTGAAGTATGGACTACTGTATTTTGGTTGAGACTTCATACATAAAGTTAGAAAATTCAGTTACAATTCCCCCAGCACCTGTAAATTGGTTATGCCATAAACTTGTCTCAATATATAATGGTACAAATAATATCAATATGTAACTGGATCAAGTTGTGGTTATCATGGGAGCCATAATTTTGATTTTCCTGACTGTATATGAAAAATTCAACTCTAACATTGCATAATGTATATTTATACACGTGTTTAGAATTGAGGTCTCTTAAAAATGAGACCTGTTCCATCCCCCTTGTCTTATGAATGTGTACAAAATGTTATAATACAAATCTGAATAAAAATCTCTAGCACTTGAGGTTATGATGGAACAAGTGAGATTATTCAATTGTTAGCTATGTGTGATGTATACATTTTTCAGAAAGTTAACATTCTTACTTTACAGAAAGCAGCAACTACTTCATAATACGTTTTTTCTGAGACCTGATTGACAGTATTAGCTAGATAACTAGATTTGTCTCAAAGAAAGATAAGTAACATGACTATCTAAATTACGGCATGGTATATGCTAATAAATGCAACTGAGTAGTGTGTTGGGTACGAAATCTGAAGCAAAGCAAGCACTTCTGAAAGGTTACAATTCAGGTGTAAGGATGTAACTGTGTGAACAGGTAATTGGTTACCTAAATGGTTACATGGTGGCTCCTAGGGAGTAGGCTGCTGCTTCTATATCAGAGGAAGCAGTATGGGGCAGCAGCCAGCTCCCGGGAGCGAGGTGACAGACAGGAACTGGCATGCATAGGGAGACTGTGTTTAAAAGCCGGATCCTGGTGCACACCAGCTCCTGGGGAACTGACTGTTGCCTCTGGCTACTGCCTCTGTATCAATGTGCTCTGTGAGCCAGCTTGGAAGCTGGCTGCTGCCTTGTGCTGCGGGTGTGTGTAACCGTTTCAGCAGTTACACGATTAGCCAATTACCTGCATTTTAAGATCCCTAACTACACATTTTACAGTGTGTTTGGGAGATATTGTAATGCAAGCACAACCATACATTTTGATGAGCTACATGTTAGCAATGGGGGAAGTGATTGGTGTGTAAAAATTGTGAAGTAACCTGTAACATCTTGGAATGAGGTGCTAGATAACTGAGATTCATTTATAATGTGAAGTTTTCCAAACTGAATGCTTTGAAGGTCTGTGACTATGGTTTCTTTTAACCTGGCAAACAATTGAGTGAACTCAGAAGAGAGACCATTTCTTCCCTTTGTCGGAATATAAATTGCATAATTTTGTCTCTCGTTTGTGCTTTTGTCAATTAGGTGATACAGTCCTACTCTGATAAATTTGTTAACAGTCCATGATTTCTACTTTGGTTTGTAGCTAACATGCTAAATACAGTCATGTTTGCAATAAGGATGTTAAAATGTGGTTAACTGATTAGTCGATGGGCACCTCCGTATTCCTCCTTTGAAATGTACAAGAGTTCCTGCTGGGACTCTTGTACATTTCAAAGGAGGGAACTCCGCGTACAGCAGGGGCCAGCAGGAAGTCCTGCCT
>CM057846.1:56424111-56437356 GCA_030068395.1 Apalone spinifera | reverse complement strand
CATATATTTAACTGAAACAAATTAATAGAATGCCATTGCTTATTTTAAATATGAAGGTCATGTGGAATTTCCATCATTGTCTAACTTGCTCTTAATCTCCAAACACCTGTCTCGGATGATCTGTATAGAATTGGGAGGTATAAGCAAATCATGCAAGTAGTATAGGAATAAGCAGGAAGAACTCATAATGCTAGGAAATAAACACAACTACGATATCACAGAGACTTGGTGGGATGATGTGTATGGCAGGAATATTGGTATAGATGGGAACACTGGTTTAGAAGAATATAGGTTGCTCAGGAAGGACGGGCAGGAAAAAAGGAAATGTTGCCTTATGGTGTAAAAAGGTACACACTTGGACTGAGGTTCAGAGGGAAATAGGACACCAGACTTGTTGAGCCTCTAGGTAAGGATAAAAGGGGTGTAACACAAGGGTAAAATGTCACGTAGGGCCTACTGTAGATCACCAAACAGAAAGAAGAGGTGGACTAGTCCTTTTTTATATATATATATTAAATAATAAAGCTAACACATCATCCAAAGCACAGGACTTTATCCAGACATCTATTAGGAAATTAATCTGTGCCCTGTTGTGTTATCCAGCAACACAGGGTTCTTGGACTGTACTGGAGACAGTTTTTTATTTCAGAAGATGTAGAAAGCTACGGCAGAGGGAAGGAGACTATTCTAGATTTGCCTTTCAACAAATAGGGAGGAACTGGTTGAAAATTTGAAAGTGGGGCGAAAGTAGGGTGAAACTGATCATGAAGTAAGAGTTCATGATTCTAAGGCAGTGGTTCCCAACCTCCGGTCCACGGACCGCTGGTGGTCCACAATGGTGGTATAGGTGGTACACGGCAAGTTTAAAATAGAAATTAAAATAAATATACAGAGCCTCTTGCAGCCAGCACAGCCTTCAGCCTGCATTGCTTCCTGTGGCTCAGGAAGCAGTGTGGGCTGAGGGATGTACAGGCTGCAGGTACAGCTATATTGTTTGGGGGCAGTCCATAACATTTTAATAGATTGAAAGGGGATCTGTATGCTTGAAGAGGTTGGGAGCCACTGTTGTAAGCAACAGTAGGAGGAAAAAAGCAAAATAAAGACAATGGATTTTAAACTCAGGGAATTGGCAGGTAAGATCTAGGGAAGCAAGTCTAAGGGTGAAGAGCAATTAAAGTCAGTTGGCAGCTTTTCAAAGAGTAAGGACACAAGAACAAACTATTCCACTGCATAGGAAAGATAGAAATATGTCGAGACTACCATAGCTTAACCAGAAGATCTTGAATGATCTAAAAATCAGATATTCTGTAGAAAATGGAAACTGGGTCAAATTGCAAAGGATGAATATAAACAACACAAGTACATAGGGGCAAAATTAGGCTGAGGCAAAAAACAAGCTCAAGTTAGTCAGATATAAAAGGTAACAAAACATTATGCAAATACATTAGAAGCAACGGGAAGACAAAGGACAGATTACGCCTGTTACTCACTGAAGGAGGAGTAACAACAGAAAGTATGGAGATGGCAGAGGTGGTTAATGACTACTTTGTTTTGGTTTTCACTGTTAGGCATATAGTCTCCACCAAAATTAATATAGTGAATGCCTGTGAAAACGGGATAGACCCAGAAGCTAAAATGGAAAAAGAACAAGTTTGACAAGTTAGATGTTTTCACATCTCTGATGAAATGTGTCCTAGAATACTCAAGGACTGGGTGACGACATGTCTGAGCCAGAGATTCCAAAAGACTGGAAAAGGGCAAACCTAGTGCCCATCTATAAGGACAACACTGGAAATTTGACCAGTCAGTTTGACTTCTGTTTCAGGAAAGTTAATACAGCAAATGATTAAGGTATCCCTTTGCAAACACCTAGAAGATAAGGTGATAAGTAAATAGTCAGAATGCCAATAACAAATCATATCAAATCAACCTGATAGCCTTCTTAGATGGGATAACAGATCTTGTGGGTAAGGAGGAAGCTGTAGATGCGGTATATCTAGACTTTAGTAAAGCTTTTGGTACAGTCTCACATGACCTTTTCAATAACAAACACACTAGGGAAATACAGCCTAGATGGAGCTACTGTAAGGTGGGTGTTTAACTAGTTGGGTAGCCATTCCCAAAGAGTAGTTATAAATGGTTCAGTCATGCTGGAAGGGCATAATGAATGGGGTTGCTCAGAGATGAGTTTTTGGGCCGGTTCTGTTCAATATCTTCAAGGATTTAGATGATGGCATAGAGAGTATGCTTATAAAGTTTACAAACAACACTAAGCTGGGAGGTGCTTTGTAGGATAGGATTATCATTCAAAATATGAACAAACTGGAGAAATGGCCTGATATAAATGGGATAAAAGTCAATATGGACATGCAAAGAACTCCACTTAAAAAGGAACACATACAAAATAGGAAATGACTGCCTAGAAAGTAGTAATGCGGAAAGGGATCTAGGGTTTAGTCAAACTACAAGCTAAATGAGTCAACATTGTGATACTGTTGCAAAAAAGAAGCAAACATCATTCTGGGAGGCATTAACAGGAGTGTTGGAAGCAAGACAAGAGAAGTAATTCTTCTGCTCTACTCTGCTGATTAGCCTCAACTGGAGTATTGTGTATTTTGGATACCGTGTTTCAGGAAAAAGGTGGAGAAATTGGAAAAGGTCCAGAGAAGAGCAACACAAATGATTAAGGGTCTACAAAACATTGTTTGAGGGAAGATTGAAAACATTGGGTTTGTTTAGTCTGGAAAAATAACACTGAGAAGGAACATGATAGCAGTTTTCAGGTACCTAAAAGGGTGTTAGAAGGAGGGGTGCATGTGGAAATAGTTCTCCTTGATTTCTGATGATAGGACAAGAAGCAATGGGCTTAAATTGCAGCAAGGGAGGTTTAGGTTGGACATTAGGAAAAACTTCCTAACTGCCAGGGTGGCTAAGCATTATTTATGGAGATTGTGGAATCTCCTTCATTGGAGATTTTTAAGAGGTTGGACAAACAGCTGTCAGGGATGGTCTAGTTGGTGCTCAGTCCTGTCATGAGTGCAGGGAACTGGACTTGATGACCTCCAGGTCCTTTCCTATTGTACTATAATTTGCAATTGCTGTGGGTCAGAGGAAAGGGACCAGGAAATACTGGGTCTTGATTTTTGACAGGAACTTAAAATTCCCATAGAGGAATATTGGGAAAGGACTTATTGTATGGAAATTGTTTTGTAGTATCTTGTATTTGTGTGTTAGGAGCAAAGATTTGTACGAAATCTTACTTTAAATCCATAAGCTGGTCAGGAAGAAGTTTCAAACCCTGAATATTTTATATTTAAAGGAGATAGAACTAGAGTGTTTAAAATGTGAATTCTAGTGAATCTAGTAGACAGTATTTAAAGATACATGTAAAGTACTCAGCTCTTGAGGCGTTGAGCAGAAAAGTTTGAAAAATATGCAAGTTGAAAATGAAAAACATCTGGACTTTTGTCCCAACAGCTGCAAAAATTGTCCTGTGATTGCACAACGCACGATTGATAATGGGGGTATCATAGGCATTTTGGCTTTTTATCTGTGTCCAACAGGGTGGAGGCTTTACGAGTTAGCTGACTAAATTGACATAATTGAATCCACAACTAGTTGTTAGCATCATTCAGTTTTGGTTAATTATTGGTAGCATTATTTTCTATATAGAAAATGGCATCAAATTACATGAAGGGATTCTCGTCACAATATGTAAATAGATAAGGTGGGTGTTGTAATATTTCTCCGCCCCACTGTATCTTAAAAGTTGGCATTGGCAACTTATTAAATAGAGAAATCATTTGGCTAGAAATATGAAAAAGCTTCTCTACTGTTGCTTCAGCTGTTTTCAGATTTGAAAATATGCATACATAAAGAAGAATACAGTTTTCTGTGTATCTGATTTTTTTTCTACAAATTTGAAATTTCACTTGTTTGGGGACAGGAAGTGTCTTCACTTTGGTCAGTACCCTGGAGAGGTGCACCTAGTCCCAAATAGGCAGGTTAAGTAATACAAATAATCATCTGCAGAGATCGAAACTTTCAGTAATTGAGAAGCTGAAACACCTGTGGATGAGGTTTCCTTATTTTTTGTAAAGGATGGCTAATATCAGAAACTGAGATTGTAGGTTTAAATTAAAAAACAAACAAACCCTGACTTTATTTGCAGCTTGACTTGTAAATTAGTGGGAGTGTTAAGATTTGTGCAGTTGTCCTGACATATACTCATCCCTGAAAGAAAGGATTCCCACGTTGATTGGTGCATGTACACCAATACTTGGGGGAGGGGGTGTGTTATGAAATCTGAGGCTGGGCAACCTCGGGTAGGCTAACACCAGAACTAACTTTAAACCAGAACTTAAATCCTTTGAAGCTTAATTTTGAACTTTACTTCACATTTTCATTAATTAGATGCACATCTGTTCTTTCTGGCTTTGGTTGAAATTCTACAGGGAGCACAACAGGGGCTTTCACTGATTTGGCAGAAAAAAAGCAAGATGCTGGGCATCTCCTGTGAAAACTATTTACAAAGTGTTCATTCTTAGAATGAATTTCCTGCTGCATTTCCACCCACATTCAATTTAACTGCTGGTATGATGGAAATAGGCAAAAGTATTTGGGAGCACTAGAATAATTACATTTGCTTCTTACCAAGAAGCACTCATTCCAGGAATGAGACTTCAGCAGTGGCTGGGCATTAGTGGAGGAGAGTGTTTTAAACAAATGATTACCAGGTAGGCAGCAGTTGGAGCTAAAGAAACTCTTTGTGTAACTTGAATATAGCTGGGCAAAGTCTGCCACTTTCTCCAGGGACAAGTTTATATTGTTTGCTGCTCTTGGTGTCCCTTCACTGAGACGTAAAATCCCGATTAATCGGTTAGCCAGTTAAATGTTAGGTTAACCTAATGGTTAACTGACTAAACAGATTCTCAGGCAGAGGACCACCCCAGCCCTGTGGGGCTGCCGGCCACAGCAGGCTGCAGATGGAAGGCTGCTTCTGGGCACCGGTTAACAATTAACCAGTAGGATTCACCCAATAAAGTTGATGCTTGCATGTTAACTGGTTACCTGTTCGCATCCCTAACATTCTGCCTGATGGTCATATATCAGAAGATTACTTGATATTTACCCTCCTTGTGAAGGCCAGGGAGAAGAGCAATAGGTAATTATTGAGACTGAGTAATTTAGTGCAGATTCAAATGAACAAATTTGGACCCTTTATTTAAAGTTTATTTCCCACGGTCCACAACACTCCAGCTGACTGCATCTAATTTTTCAAGGCGTCCTAGATTGCAAGGCTAGAAAGGACCATTCAGATCATCTAGTCCCAGGGTAGTCAAATTTTTTTGTCAAGGTCCAAATTTCTTGGTCAAGGTATAGTCAAGACATCAGAGAAGAAAATGTCCCCCCCACCCCGAGAAATAAGTAAATAACGACTTTGGGGTCTATTCAAAAGTGGCAGCCTGGATTTGATTGGCAGTCTGCCTATTGACTACTTCTGATAGCTTGTATAACATAAGCAATAACTTCCCCGAAAGCATTCCTAGAGCAGGTCTTTTAGACAAATATCCAGTCTTGATTTAAAAATTGTCAGTGTTGGAGAATCCACCACAATCTGTGGTAAATTGTTCCAATGGTTAACTTTGGAGGGTATTGCTGAGTGTGAGGAAGCAGCATGGTATTTCTTCATTGCCCACTAGAGTAAAAATGACTAGGATACATATCAGCTTTATGCTTCAGTTGAGAGCAGAAGAATCATCACTACATACAAGCAGTGTTCCCTCTAATTTTTATCATCAAAGTACAGAATAATTTGTATGTACACTGAGGCATATGTGGATGTGCACCATCCAGTAGAAACACAAGTTGCCAGTTGTGGGTGCTCTGTTAATCAGCTGGATGGCACTTTTGAATCTCTTCTGGGTGGCTGCTCAAAGGCTCAGCTTAAGGGAACACTACATGTAAGTTCATTCTTAGGCTGCAAGTGTGTCTGTTAAATGGCTGTTAAAATGCAACAAGTTGAGTAGAAACAGTAGAGATTCTCATAATCCTATAACTGTGTTTAAATCTTTCAGTAAATTTTCCAAAACATCAACCAGACAACTTCTGAAAACACAACTATAGAAAGTAGTATGAAAGGCTGTCATTCACCACTGAGCTGTGCCCTCTATACTTCTTGTTGCTGATCCTAGGCTCATTGCTGGTCCTAGGATGAGTCTTGAACATGGATGATTTGTGGTTTATGCAGCTTCTGCCTGGTAAGGTAATCTTCACACCCTGTTTGGCAGTGGCAGAAAACAAGGCTGATGCTTGATTTTTTTTTTTTTTTTAAACAGTGAGCTTATTGCTGAAAATAGGTCAGCTCTAACTATACACAGTCTATTATGTCTTTTTAAAACTCTGCACAACTAGTATTAAATAAACAGCATCTCAAAATATGACAATAGCTGCCGATCTAAGCCTCCTTTACTTAAAAATAAGTCAACATTTTTCACCTAACTATGCCTTGCCCAGAAAAAACTTTCTTCCTTTATAAAATCCCTTGGTGTCTGGCCACTCATACCATAGGTTGTCATTCACCCCATGTGACTGCAGGACTCTGTCCTATACTTAAATTGCATACACAATATAATGACAAAAACATGCACAACTGATATTCGATTATTTAAGCATTGAAAAACAAAGTACTAGCGACTCCTTTATACTTGGATTTCTAGCTAGCAATAAACATGTAAACAGACTTCTGCATTCCTTTTAATGTTTCTGTAAAATATTATGAAGTCTTATGGGGTCACCATTAGCCCTCTCCCTTTTTCTCCCCCAGCTGAGGGAATAGTAGTGCGTAGGTGCGCTACTTGTAGGCTTTCCTTGCTGCTGGAGGTGATGCTGGGACGGGTGTGGGATGCAAAGGCAAGTAAGTGCCACTCCGCATCCCCAGTCTGCTTCACCCCCTCCCCTGGCCACACACCCTACCATAGCCACCTCCTTCACCCTCCATTGCTCTTCTTCCTGCCACCCTGCTCCCACACCTTCCCTCCTGACTAGACACAGTATACACCCCCAGGCTGCTCCTCCACTCTCCCTTACTGCAGCTGCACCCTCCCTGTGGCCAGACACCCTACTCCTAGCCGCCTCCTGCACCATCCAGACCTCACATCCTTGCTCCCTCCTGCACCAGTGTTTCCTCTAAGCTGCTGCAGCACAGCTTCACAGATGATTAATCTGCCCCGCCTAGTCAGAGGCTCAGGGGTCCATGCAGGGAGCTTAGAGGGAACACTGTCCTGTACCCCACTCCTGCTCATATCCTGCACCCGCATCCCTCTTGCTGGCAGCCCTGTTCCACACACTGAACCTCTCATTTCTGTCCCAAGCTCAGAGCTTAGAGGGGTCGACAAAATCCACTAACCCTGGAACCTCTGAAGAGTTAATCTGGCCTGTGGGAAGCCTTGAACCATAGTCCTCCCTGTCCCATACTCCATGGGGCTGGATGGAGCACCAGAAGAGTGAAGTGTCAGTTGGGGACCATCAGTGAGGATTGGGGATTTTTGGAGAAGTTTTTCTTGTGGTGGTTTGTTTTTTTTTTTTGGGGGGGGGGGGAGGAAATTGGCTTTTCACTTGTGTGGTTCCCAACTGATTTTTCTGAGTTAGTGGCCCCTGACCCAGAAAAGGTTCCCAATCTCTGCCATAAATAAAGCATTGAAATCTTTTGTGTTGGACATAATATTTTACTTTATTTAATATGAAGTTTAAAACCTTAATCTATTTAATAATTTAATATTTCCTTTCTTACTGGTTAAATTAAACCATTCTCCCTAACTGCAGCACTAGCAAAATGGCTCAGGCGTAATTATGTAATTAACAGCGGATTTCCATTAGCAACTGGTGGTCCATGGAAAGGTTTTCATTAAGCTAGGTGGTCCGTGGGCCAAAATGACTGAGAACCACTGTCCTAGCTGCAAGGAGATGGGTTAATTTATATTACAGCAGTGCCCTGGGCCTTGTACAACATGTTGTACAAACACTAAAGTACATGCAGTCCTGGATTCAAATAGCTTAGTATATAAGATGAACAAGCTTGGTATAAAAAGCAATAAACCTGAAACATCAACATGAACCAGAGTTAATGCTATGTATCTACTATATATTTGAGAGAATTTGTCAAACAACTCCTCCTAAATGGTAAGGACCACCAAATTTGGTATGCAACTCCCTCTTATCAAAACTTAGCCAAATGGTCAAACATAATTTTTCCATACACTTGTATTCACCTGGAGGAGGGTGATGACTGAGAAATTGAATTGTGTATACGCAATCAGTATTGTCACTAACTCTGGCCATCACTAAAATGTTTTAGATGTAATCTTTGCTAATGTCACTTGTTTTCTTTTCCTTGAAATGAAAAGTTGGACTCTCACACATTAGAGCCAGAAGGGACCATTGTGGTTGTCTAAACTGGCCCCTCTCGTGATAGCCTACTCAAATGAAATTTTTAATAGGAACATAGGAATAGCTATAATGGATCAGACCAATGGTTTTTCTAATTGGCAATTTTGGTATAAACTTTCAAAGATTCTAAAGTTATTGCACTTTTTGCCATAATTTGCTTTTATTTAAAAAAAAATTGAAAACACCAAAATAGTTCTAAAGTAAAAAGGGGGACCCATGTCTGAGTTAAAAAAATTAGCAGTAAGTAACTTTATGACATGTACATAAATGAAGTCATATCATGGGGTTTGTGACATCTTTTTCCCACTTGTTCTCACCCTCTTGTCAGACACAAAATAAGATCTAGCCAGCCCCTCTCTCAGAACTTGCCATATTCTTGTGCTCAGTCATATTGTTTATTAAATGGGGATTACCTTTGCATATGTAGGTAGTATGGTGTTTTGATGTTGTTTGTTCTCATTTAGTGCCTGATCCACAGAAAGGAGCAGCTTTCTGCTGCCTGCTATTTTAGTTTGTTATTAGTGTAGAGCTCTTTGCTAATGGAAGATAATTCAGATCCAGGTGATTGAGGGAGTATGTAGGAGATGCACATCATAATAGAATTGGTAGGGTATTTTAAAATGAAGTAGATTGTGTAAATAATTTGTTTGTTAGGATTGCAAGTTGAGGCACTACAAAGTTAAATGTTGGCGAAGTCTTAATTGTTTCCTCATGCATATATAGTCTTTTATTACATGGTGACATGTCTTTTCAACAGGTCCTCTGCCTAACGTTTAGGATGAATGTTCAGGGAATGAGGCAGCTATTAAATAGTTATTCTGAATATTCAATGTGTAAGCCCCATATCTTTTCTTCACACCGTCAAAACCTTATCACAAAAATGGAGTTCATTGGCTCTACATTTCAAACAGCCAGATACAGGAAGCCCTTGCTTTACAACTGCCCAATTTATGACCTCCCGCACTTTCGACCTTTTCCGTAAGTGCGGAAGAGGCCAAAATCCCCCAACTTATGTCCTCGGCCCTGCATGTGGCAATGGCATATGATGCCTGTCGTAAATGCGGCCTCGAGTTATGACGCCCCTGACTTGCAATGCTATCCCCGGAGCTGATTGTGTCGCAAGTTGGGGGTACCCTGTACAGGACTTGGAACTTCCTCACTCCTAGTCCTCTGTTCTTTCCTCCTAACAAGATTGAACAGCTGTCATTGACTTCAGTTGCCATGATAAGTACTCATATTGTGAAAACCAGTCTGAAGTTGGGCATGCAGGAATGAACATGGTCTCGAAAATTTGTTTGCACAAGAAATAATGGCGTAGCTGGGAATAGAACCCTGTTCTCCTTAGTGGTATTCAGCTGCCTAACTATAAGTCCATCCTTTCTCAATGAAACCCCCTCATTCTCTCTACATCTTTGAACTTCCACAGCAATTGCAGGTACAGGTCCTACACACAGCAATCTCATTTGCTACAAAAGCCTGATTTTTTTTTCTTCTTCAATGATCATTATCAATCCTGTGCTCCTGACTGAGAGAAGTATATGATCATGTAAAGTAAAGGCTCTAACATGCATGTATGTGAAAGAGCTAAATTAAGATGGCACATCTTCATTCTGACGCTTCCAGACTTTTGAGTGGTTGAATTTGCAAAGTTAAGATTCTTTTTAATGACTTCTTAAAATATGGCTACATTTTAAAAATATAGAATTAGTAAAATTACGGCTACCTTTGCAACTTGAGCTTCACCTGTGTGTGTGTGTGTGTGTGTGTGTGTGATGAAAGTTTTCAGTTCTGTAGTCACACATCTATTCTTTTGGACCCTTGGCTTATCAGTGTACAAGCTGGGTAGAGCTCTGGGGGTGAGGCAGTTTTTTTATATCTATTTTATTCTATTGGATTCAGTGTATATTCTGTACTTAATAGTCTGCACACTATGCAAGACCCCATTCTGATGGAGGCAGGGGTTCTGTGGGAAAGCAATGGGATATTGGATGCTGTATTACAGTATAGTATTTCTTAGCTGGTTGCCATGGCACTCTGGTGTACCATTATGCCCATATAGGTGTACTGCTGAAACTTCTTAAACTGTATTTGAAAACCAAAAACTCCTTCTCTTGTATTTTAATTGGTGCCAAGCCAGATCAGTCTGCACGCTCTTGCTTTTGGAGACAAGGCCACTTTCAAACCCTTTAGCTTAGATGAAATTATGTATACATCCCATTCTGTTAAATCCTGTGGGATGAGGGAAGGGGACAAGAATGACTGTCTTCCTTACTGCCCTGTCTTCCCAATGGACACAACCACCAATCAGAACTCAGTCTCCTGTCCTGTTAGCAACAGGTTGACTCCTCTGCCCCAACCTTGCAGGTACAGGAAGAGCCCATGTCTTCAAGCCTGGAAGGGAAGTTGGGATCCTGCTTCAGCCTCCCAGCATTGGGAGGGGGGAATAACAGCAGAAGAAACAGAGGTGTGAGCTGGAAGCAGGGATGCTGGAACAATTTATATCCACAGAGGTGTTAAGTATCACTGAACCAAATTTGTGAGCCCTGTATATAATGGAAACTACTTCAAGCCAGTGGTGCTGCAGCACCTCTATGCCCTTAATTCCAGCACTTGTGAGGGAGGCATCAGGAGGGCAGAACTGGTGGGGGGGAGTTGGGAGTGGGGGCAGAATTGGTATGAGATTGGGGTCTGTCTGGGTGTTGCTTTCTCCACTGAGCATACTCTTTTTCAGGATTCTTGTATTTAATCTCAATATTTCGTTCTCTGATGAAAATGTTAGTTCATGATCTGTGTTTTGCACCAGAATTAAGTCACCCTGGTTGTCTGGTTTTAACACCATTAGCTTCATTTTGAATTAGATAATGAATATTAATTCATTTGGCATCAGGATGGGAACCATTGTTGCATCTTGGGAGATAAGGATACCTTTGCATTTTTGGACTTAAGGTCTTCACTATGTATCTTGGTTTTTTTAACATGACGAATTTCTTAGGTTGTTAAAAAAACATTGTGTACAACTGTGTGTTAGACAGTAGCAGAACATTTGACAGTATGTGCACATAGTCCAATAAAAGGCTTCTGAGGAATGAACTGAAGATCTTTCAGAGCTTTACTTTTTTTATGTGCACACTTACGTGAATATATATAAATAGGCAAGGTTCTTTTGGAGTGTCTGTTTAGTGGAAGCTTCCACTCTATATGTATGCAGTTCCAATTCAATGTTGGCAGATTGTTAGAACAAACACAATACCTGTGTGCTTTTTTTCAATTCTTAAGGCTGTCAAATGTCTCTTGCCATTGATTTATGACCTAGATTAGAACTTGTGTCCTACCTAAATGTAAATTGTCCACCACTTTCCTTAGGGAAAAACTAGAGCCAATAAAATTAAAACAAACATCTTTCCAATACTTAATACTTGTCTTCTAGCTTAGGTTAGTGTAGCAAATTAGTAGTTTTACAGTATTATCCATCCTTGATTTTGTTCTGAGTATGTGGAGACGGTTGTTACAATCTTTGACTTAAACTCTCATAAAATGCATGTTGTCTATTGGAAAACTTATTCTTTAGTGGCTAAACTTTACAAATGTTCAGTAGTAGAATTCTAATAGCATTTTGTATATGGAGTTTATTATGTCTTAGGGTTTGGACCAATAACCGTATTTGGCAAAATGTCTACAAATATTTTGTTGTTTTCAAGGTTTTGTTTTTATTTAAAAAAACCTGTCAACTTAATCATAATTATGTTCTGTGAATAAACATAGAAAGTTTTAGTGAAAGTGAAGGGTAATTATTGTAGGTTGACACTTTCCTAATGTCTGGTCCAGCAACATCCATGGTCCAGCATGGATGTTACAAGACCAGGGAGTCCCAGTGGAGGGCCAGTGGCAAGGATCCTTGTGAGGCAGGCAGGGCAGTGGGCTGCCCACAGCGAGCTGACTGTGGAGCTGTCCAGTGCATGTCAACAGGTGTGCCCAGCGGGGTTGGGAGACGTGTGAGGCTGTCCAGCAGGTCCTGAAACCCCAGCGTGGTACATGTGGCTGCCCTGCAGTCCCAGAGCCAGATGGCTGCCCAGCGTGTTGGCATGACAGGGAGGCCAGCAGGAGGTGAGGAGCTAGCTGGGAGGCCAGCGGGCTGGTATGGGGGAGGGGCAGAAATGACCTCCCTTGGTCCATCCAGCAAAATCCCTCATCCAGGACCAGTCAGGTCCCAAGGGTGCTGGACCAGGGAGATCCAACCTGTAATGGAGTTCCTCATGGATTGTCTCGGGACCAATTCTTAACATTTAACATTTTTATTAATGATCTTGCCAAAAAAACCAGACATGGGTAAGTGACACAAAGTTAAAAAGAATCCTCAGTACAGAGGAGGACCAGAATATCATACAAGACCTGGACAGCCTTGTAAATTGAAGTTGGGATAGGATGAAATGGGATGAAATTTAATAGTGCAATGTTCTGGTCATGCACTAAAGGATTAATAGCAAAAATTCTTGTTGTAAGCTGTGGATTTATTAATTGGACCTGACAGGAGGAAGACCTGGGTGTATTGGTTGATAACTGGCAGCTCAGTCATCCTGTGTGATGTGGCCACAAAAAAGGCTAACAGTCCTAAGGAGAGAGGTAAGCAACTAATTGACTGGTAGACTAGTGACTCCTCCTCCACTCCCCCCCGGCCATTGCTGCCTCTGATAAGCAAAAGCTTATTCGATAGTCAACACACTAGTCGACTAGTCACTATCAGAGGCAGCAAGGAGGAGGGAGTGCTGGGGGGAGCTGGCTTAAAAGCTGGTTCCCCCC
>CM057846.1:56411458-56424101 GCA_030068395.1 Apalone spinifera | reverse complement strand
CCCCCCCAGCTTCTTGGGAGGGGGCAGGGGTGCAGTGGTAGTGTTCCAACTTTGAAATGTACAAGAGTTCTCAGTGGGGCTCTTGTACATTTCAAAGTGGAAACACCCACATGGAGCCTGGGGTCAACAGGGACTCCCTGCTGGCCCTGGGCCTGTCTCCCCGCCCCCCTTCCCCCCGGTGCATTTCAATCTTTGAAATGCACAAGAGCCCTCTTGTACATTTCAAAGGCGGAATGCTACACTAGTCCTTATCGATTAATCGAATAGTCGATGGAATTTGCATTGACTGTTCAATTAGTTAATTGAAATTTAACATCCTTAGTCCTAGGATGCATCAGGAGATGTATTTTCCCACACAGATTAGGAAATGTTAATGTCATTATACAAGGCATTGGTGAGATCTCATCTGGAATACTGTGTGTAGTTTTGGTCTCCTAAGTTTTAGAAAGACGAATTCAAATAGGAACAGGTGCAGAGAAGGGCTATTAGGATGATCCGAGGAATGGAAAAACTACCCTGTGATAGGAGACCTAAGGGGCTTGGCTTGTTTAGCTTAACCAAAAGAAGGCTGAGGGGAGATATGACTGCTATCTATAAATACATCAGAGAGAAATACATACTAGGGAGGGAGAGGAGTTATTTAAGCTAAACACCAATATGGACACAAGAACAAGTGATTTAAACTGGCCACCAACAAGTTTAGACTTGAAATTAAATGAAGGTTTCTAACCATCAGAGGAGTTATGTCCTGGAACAGCCTTTGAAGGGGAGCAAGAGAGCCATAAAACAGATCTGGCTTCAGGACTGAATTTCATAAGTTTACAGAGGTGATGGTATGATGAGACTACCTACAATGACAGCTGATCTGCAGCTACTGGTAGCAAATATCCCCAACAGCTGGTGATGGGTCACTAGATAGGGAAGGGCTCTGAGTTACCCAAACATTTTCTGTAGTATCTGGCTCTTGGGTCTTGCCAAAATGCTTAAGGTCCACCTGACCACCATGTGGGGTGGGGGAAGATAATTTTCCTACAAGTAAGGTTAGCAAAGATTCTGGTGTGTGAGTGTTTGTGTTTTTTTGCCTTCTTCTGCCACATGGAATGGGTCACTTGCTGATTTAAACTAGAGTAAATGGTTTGTTTTCTGTGAATTGATGTCTTTAAATCATGATTTGAGGAGTTCAGTAACTCAAGCAGTAACTCAAGCAGAATATATGGATTACAGTAGTGGTGGGTGGTAGGTTCTGTCACCTACAGTGTGCAGGTCGTCAGACTAGATGATCATGATGTTTCCTTATGGCCCTCATCTGAGTGAAGCAAGTTGGAGTTTGTTTCTTGCTCTGGCACAGATATTAGGGATGTTAGAATGTGTTTAAATACATAAGAAAATGAGAATGGCCATACTGGGTTAGACCAAAGGTCCATCAGGACAAGTATCCTGTCTGCCGACAGTGGCCAACGCCAGGTACCTCAGAGGAAGTGAATCGAACAGGTAATGATCAGGTGATCTCTCTCCTGCCATCCATCTCCACCCTCTGACAAACAGAGGCTAAGGACACCATTCCTTACCCATCCTGGCTAATAGCCATTAATGGACTTAACCTCCATGAATTTATCTAGTTCTTCTTTAAACCCTGTTATGGTCCTAGCCTTCACAACCTCCTCAGGCAAGGAGTTCTTCATGCACTGTGTGAAGAAGAACTTCCTTTTATTTGTTTTAAACCTGCTGCTCACATAACTGCTGAACATTTCAGTGGTTACACACAAGTGATAGTCAGCTCCCCCGGAGCTGATGCATATATATGGGGAGCTGGCTTTTAAGCTGTCTCCCTGTGCATACTGGCTCCTGCCTGCCACCCTGTACTGCTGCCCCTGTATCAATGCAGGGTGGCTCCTGGGAGCTTGCGCGCTAGGAGCTGATATGCACCAGCTTAAAAGCTGGCTCCCTGAGCATACCGCGATGTAACTGTAAACATTAACCAATGAGCCCAGGCTCACCAGTTACACTTTCAGATTCGTAACAGACATGGCATAATCTTGCACAAGGCAATCTAAATGTGTGCCTCAAGATTTTTGTGTAAAATTAAGTTAATGCTTGCCCATTTTTTGTGAAATACTTCGAGATTTCCAAACCAAGAATGTGCTGTACAAATGCTTATAAAATTAATTTATTGGCCTGTTAATTTTGCTTGTTTTGACATTAGAAATTTATGAAATTTAGAAAATATCTTGTTGTAGAATAGCATGGTTTTTGTCTATAGTCATAGAACTCAGAACCAAGTATTTTGGGACTTGGAAGGCGTGAGAAGACATATATAGTATAGATATTTATTTCCTTACTCCCATTGTGCTGAAATATTGAAACACACTTGGTTATACAATATCACAAATGTTTATAGTTACAGTAAATGGGATGACTTATGTCATGAGTTAAGCATCTGCAACAGTTTGGTATGAACATGACATCTGAGTCACATCGATAAATCTGAAACTATTCTGGCTACGTGAAAGTTACAGGTGATGAAAATAAGCAGACTGAAACCACTTAATATTTTCAGCTGAAATATTGAAAGCTTATTTCCATTATATTACAGTACTTGACAGTACTAATCCCTTAAGTTGTGATTTATGTATTTATAGTCAGGACATCACTCCTTCCAAACAGTTTCAAATCTTAGTATTTCTAAATTGATAAAATCAACAAATTTAATGTGTATTTGCTGTACAATGTAGAAAGTGGTGACTGCCTCCAGCTTGTGTTAGAGTATAGGATGAATGCAAGTACTTTCTTTGAAATGCTTATGTGCATAGTGTGGCATCTTAAAACACGCTTTTGCTAAGTTATCAGGCAAATAGCCTCTGGGCTGATCTTTGCATTCAGTAAGTTACTAAGTGGATGATACCAAAAGATTTACAATGGAGGCTACTGCACTTTTGCGTTGAACGAGCTGTGGTCTATTCAGATGTAGCTTTGCACCCTTGTGACTAATAATGAGGGTAGAATGTAATTAGAATGTGTCCCTGTCTTTATTGAGAACTAAAGAAACCACAGCTCAGAGGTTAATTCAAGTAATAATTAATATTGGCTTCTGTCAGTACAGGGTGATAATGAAATCTTTTGTCTTATTTTGACTGTAAAAGTGAATAGGAGCAAGGTAGATAAGGACTTCAGTTTGATATTCTGTAGGATAACTGAACATAATCAGCACTGAAGTTGGATAAAATATAATTTTAAGAGTCGGGGGGGTACATGTTTATAATATAGGAAGCCATAATTAAAATTGTCCAAATCCTATCACATCTGGGTATGAAGAGAGACTCAATAGTAGCTTATTTGCTGGAATTCAGAGCTGAACTCTGAATGATATTGGACTCTGACAAGTAATTTTTTTTGTTAGTGACTGAGCGATAATACAGGGTTGGGAATGGATCCCCTGCTGGACTTTAAAAATCCCTCATATCTTCTACTGTAGTGTCAGTATCTTGTAACTGAGTTAGTGTAATTGAAAACAACAGAACAGAGACTACTGGACAGCCAGCATTGTTGAAAGGAAAATAGAGACTCTACTGGAGGTCAGTGCTCTCAGACTCTGTGTGGCACTGTCACTGTTGGGAAGCCAATGCTTCAGAAGGTCTTGGAGCCATTCATGGTGCTAGCTGATACTGAAAAAAGTTGTTCCGCAATTTCAATCCACTTTTTAAAAAAACTTTAGGGCTGCCAAATGATTTTTAAAAAAAGGGTATTCTTACAAAATATTTAAATACTGTTTTTTTTTTGTTTTCTACATTTTCAAATGTATATTGATTTTTCAGTTACAACACAATACAAAGTGTGTAGTGCTCACTTTATATTTTTGTTTACAAATATTTGCACTGTAAAAAACAAAAGAAATAGTATTTTTAATTCACTTCATACAAGTATTGTAGTGCAGTCTCTTTATCATGAGTCGACCTTACAAACGTAGAATTATGTACAAAAAATAACTATAGTCATAAATAAAACGGTAAAACTTTTGAGCCTACAAGTCTACTCCATCCTAATTCTTGTTCAGCCAGTCTCTCAAACGAGTTTGTTTACAATTTGCACAAGATAATGCTTCCAGCTTATTGTTTACAATGTCCCTTGAAACTGAGAACAGGCGTTCACATGGCACTGTTGTAGCCAGCACCATAAGATATTTACCTGCCAGGTGCACTAAAGAGTCATATATCAGTTCATGCTTTTTGATGGGTAATGGGAAGGTCCTGCACTCTGCTGACTAGATTACACCTAAGCCAAAGCAACATTCCCACTGTGGTGGCAGCCTTCTGTGAGCTCCATCATAATTGTGAGAGTAAGGGGGAAGTTATCTGGCAGGGAGAGGGGCTGAGGCAGAGCACCTAGCCACAAATTATGAGCAACTATACACCTGGGCAATAAGGAGAGCTCAGCGAGGGACAATGGTAATCGGAGATGCATTGAAAGAAGGCTTTATGAATGGCCAGTTTTGAGTCATGTCTGTTGCTCTTAACAATGTGCCTCAGCTTTGTGGGCTTGCCCCTTCATCCTGTCATCTTTCCCTCCCATCAAAACAAGCAATAAAGAGACCATTGTTTCAGACATGGTATGTTTTTATTTAGGTAACACAAATGGAAAAGAAAAGGAGTTCAGGGCAGTAATGGGGTAGGGAGGAATTGGTGGTGCGGGAAGGAAAGCCTTTTGCTCTGGAGTGCAGCATGCGAGTGAGTGGGGATTGAGGCTGCCCTTGACCTCACCTCCTTTTGCCCCCAAAAAACATTGTAAGGCCCCTGGGAGAGGAGTCTATGGACCCTAGTGATGAGGGAATGTTGCTCTGTAAGGGGGGAGGGGGGAGGATCTGTAGGAACACATAATGGGAAATCGCCATGTGGTCCATCACATCCACTATGGATGACATCAGTCTCTCCTGGTTTCCCAGTTCCTGGTCCCTGCACATTCTCCTGTTCTCATGTTCAACATGCATCTCCTCCTGGATCATGCACCTCCATCCCCTTTAGGGGTGTGAATAAGTAGTCGACTAACCAGTAAGCTGCTGGCACTACCGCAGACAGAGGCTGCTTTGTGGCAGCCTCCCTGGCCTCCTTGCCTCCCCAGCAGCTTCTGTCCGTGGGGAGCTCGGACCCCCCACAGACAGGGGCTGCTGCCACCCTGCGCTGCTGGAGTGTCTTGGGAAAAATCCATGGTCTGGCTTGGGAGGGTAGTTGCCCCTTCCTCCTCCCAGATCGCATGCAGTTGATTGTAAAAGCATCATGTTTGCGGCAATGCTCCAGACTGTCCATTTGCCTTCTATGCCTTCTGGTAGGACCGCCTCAGGTCCTTTATTTTAACACAGCACTACTGGGCGTCCCTTGCATATCTTTTCTCCAACGTGCCCTTTGCAATTTTGCCATGAATGTCCATGGTGTGGTGGGGTTTTTGTTTGTTTTTGCTGGCTCATAGCTCTGCAAGAATGGATTCTTCTCTCTGCACACCAGTGAAGTCCAGAATCTTCTGCTGGTGCATATCTGCAAACCTGGGCACTGGAGCTCATGGAACTTGAACTCATGGCTAGGTGTGCTAGTTCCACTGCTCACACAGGAAATTAAATTCAAATTTTCCCAGGGCTTTTCCTGTTCACCTGGAGAGCAGAAGTCCTGCTCTAGAGAGCTCAGAGCACTGTGGGATGCCTCCCAGAGGCCAAGAATGTCAAATTTGGTGTTACTCATGGTTAAAAGCAGGAGTGCCAAAATCTACTTAAATGGATTTATAGTCAATGACATTGACTTGCTAGGCTAGTTTTCTAATCAAGGAATCCACACTAAGGCAGTTATATTCAACCCGAACTCATAGTGTAGACCAGGGCTACATTCCAAATATTATGGAAGGTGGTACTCTCCCTCCTTTGTCCATTTCTTAGGCAGCCAGAACTCATGGGATTCAAGGTTCTTAAAATCTGGGGCATAACTTTAAGCTGCACTTGACTCTGCAGGGAGGCATGAAGGATTAGTCCAGATGGGTTCCTTCTGGAAGACATGAAAAAAGCCTTAAAATGCTGAGGAAGCTACTTCCAAAGTTCTAATAGGAAAGAATGTATTAGTTTCACAGGAGGCCATGCCAGCTTCAGGACCTTTAAGAAGGCCAGATGAATGATCATACCAGAAGCTCAATTTCTTCTTCGAGCGATTGCTCATGTCCGTTTAAACGAGGTGCATGCGCGCCACGTGCACGGTTCCCGGAGCATTTTTTCCCCAGCGGTACCAGTCGGGCTGGCAGATCGCCCCCTGGAGTGGCACCGCTATAGTGGAGTATAAGTACCCCTGCTGGCCCTCCCCCTCCTCAGTTCCTTCTTACCACCCGTGATGGTCGTTGGAGCTGTTACCTTATGTTGATCCCAGCGTCTTTTCATTGCCCGTTGTCAGTTCTCTGTTTGCATAGAAGTAGTTGCTAATGAGTTAAGTGTGTGTGTTAGCTCTCCCTGAACCTTCTCCCCCCCCCCCCCCCCCCCCCCCCCCCCCCCCAAGGATGGTGATGCCAGGCCCGCAGGGCTTTAAACCTTGTGCGGAGTGCACTAAACCCATGCCCAAGGGAGACCCCCCATGAACAGTGTCTTAAGTGAAGCTCACCTGGTGGTCGTCTGCAAGGGGTTCAAGCAATGAGCCAACAGGGAGAGAGACTCCCGTCTTAAGTTGCAAAGCCCACCAGGATAGTCACCGGCAGAGCCGCACTCTGGTACCGGACTCGCCTATTCAGTCTCCAAAGGGGACTCAGAAGAAGCAGGCCATGTGCAAGGCCGGGAGCCCCGGACCCGCCCTGACTTGGCACCCTTCCACACCTGAGGTCTTCAAGGCAGCTCAGGACCTGATAGAGTTCACTGCCTTGCCTCTTCCCCCTCCCGCCCCCCTCAGAGGGGTCTTCAACTTCAGCTCCAGAGGCCCTGCGGGTACCCATGGTCTCCTGGGCCTCGGAGCCCTGGCCAGCTCCGTCGAGGGACCGTAGAGTCGAGGGACTGTCCGTCGCTGCCAGCTGCAGTGGTACAAGGGCAGACTGTGCCAGTACCAGTGCAGGTGGTACTGCTGGCTCCGTGTCCTGCCCAGCTGATCCCAGAAGCTCCACTGCCGATACCTGTGCACCCGGCGGCCCCAGTGACCGTAGGGGCTCTGGTGCTGTGGTCGTCGTCACAGGCACCGGCCTTGTTGGCTCTGCAGGCGTTGTCCGTGCCGGCACTGCAAACCCTTCCGACGCTGCAAGCACCTCAGGCACCGTACTTGCTGGCACCACAGGCGCCGGTTCTACCAGCACCGGCTTTGCTGGCACCACAAGCAGCGCGTGGCCCGGTGCCGCAGCCTCCATGCCCACAGCCCCGTCCCCACATGGGAAAGCTGGAGTCAATGGCACGGTTCCGCCCTGGGGCGGTGCAGGGTCAGCCTTCGACGGCACTGCCATGGTCGGCGTCTTAACTGTCATCGGAGTCCATGGCAGAGTCCCTGTGTTCTGTGGGCTCTTCGCGGTTATCATTCTGTTCCTGGCACCGGGCGGCACCACAAGGATTTGAACAGAGGTGGCCGCCACAGGTCCAGCAACCCTGGCCTTTTTGGACACCCTGAGCCTATCACCTCCTGCCTTTGGGGTTTGTCAGTGGCTCGCAGTGGAGGTCCACGCCCTCAGCCTCCCTGTCCAAAGCCCTACCCTCACCTAAAAGGGCTAGCCCCAGGGGACACCTGGACCTGGCGGCAGGGACCCAGCAGTAGCCTGGGGGGCTGCAACAATCAGCCCCTGTTCAGGGTGTGGTGGAGCAGCCAGCCCTGAGTCGCGAGTCGACATCTTCTTCATCCCCGGACGAGGCGCCGGCCCCGGCCATGGACGCTAGATCCCACCAGGAGCTGCTGACCCGGCTTGCTGCAAATCTTGGAGTACTGGTGGAGCCCGTGTCCATGGACATACTCACAGATGATGCTCCGGTGAAGTTAGTGCTGCCACTAAATAAGACTGTGGCAAAAATCACCAGTACGTTGTGGCAGACACTGGCCTCTATCTCAAGGGGGTCAAGAGGAGGTAGTATGTCCCCCCAGTCGGGGCATGAGCACCTCTATTTGCACCCTGTGCCGGGATCTATGATGGCCCAGGCAGATGCCCAAAGGAGGGACAGGGGCAGCCGGGCCCATCCCCTAAAGCGAAAGACCCTAAGCACATGGACCTAATGGAGCGCACGGTCTACGCGATGGGGGGCAGGGGTGCAACTGCGTATTGCCAACCAGCAGGCCATGCTCAGTCACTATGCCTCTAACACCTGGCAAGCGATGGATAGGTTCCGTGACAGATTGCCCCCGGAGGACAGACAGGAGTTCTCTGCCCTGACCATGGAGGGCAGAACGATTGCTCGCACTGCCCCGCAGGCATCTCTGGATGCTGTTGACTCTGCGACCAGGACGATGGCGTCAGGTGTGGTAATGTGGCACAACACCTGGCTGCAGATCTCGGGGATCCTGTTGGACTTGCAGGCCACGATCCAGGATCTGCCGTTCGACGGGAAGGCCCTGTTCGCGGAGAATACCGACTCCAGGCTCCTCAGCCTAAAGGATACCAGGTCGACTCTTTGGTCATTGGGTATCCATACTCTGGCTCCCCAATGCAGGCAGTTGCCGAATTGGCAGCCACATAGGCCGCCCCCTTCCCCCGCAGGCCACGTGGCCTGAATATTGGTGGCGTAGACCACATGGTCCGTCTGGGGGCTTCACCCAGGGGCAGGGCCTGGGGGCTTGCAACAGGCGCTGCCAGCTGTGGCAGGAGGCAGGCAGGGGCCCCGCTCAGCCCCCTCACTCTCTACCCAAGCAGCAGTTTTGGTAGATACCGATGCCCGTTATCTCCTCTCCTCTTCTCTCCCCCCTCCCTCTCTCCCCTCCCCCGTTTGGAGACAGGCTGTCCCACTTTGCCCAGGCCTGGTCAGATGTCACCTTGGACAGATGGGTGCTGGACATAGTGTTTTGGGGGTACTCTATCCCCTTCCACGTCCCTCTTCAGGGACCCGTCTCACGAGGCCCTCCTCTGACAGGAGGTCCTTGCACTCCTGGAAAAAGGGGCAGTGGAAAGGGTCCCTCCCCATTGGGAGGGCAGGGGATTCTATTCCTATTGTTTTATTATCTCAAAGCCAAAGGGAGACCTTCAGCCCATCCTAGACCTCAGGGCCCTCAACACGCATATAAAAAGAGACGTTTCAGATGGTAACCCTGGCCTCAATCATTTCAGTACTGGACAAGGGCAATTGGTATGCGGGCCTCGACTTGAAGGATGCCTACTTTCATGTTGCGATTCGGATAAATCTCCGGTTTGTGGTATCCCACCAACACTTCCAGTTTATGGTCCTCCCCTTTGGGCTGTCGATGGCCACCAGGGTTTTTACAAAGTATATGGTGGTGGTGGAGGCCTATCTCAAGCGGATGGGAGTCCAGATCTTTCCGTATTTGGACAACTGGCTCGTCAGAGGTCGCTCAAAAGAACAGGTACTCGCGCACATAGGATTGGCGTGGTCTTTTTTCAACAAACTGGGTCTCGTAGTGAACGAGGAAAAGTCAAAACTTATCCTCACTCCAAACATAGAGTTCGTGGGGGCGGCCCTGTGTGCCAAGACAGGGCGCGCTTACCTCCCGCGATACAGGTTCCAGGCGATAAGACCCTAGTGTTGGCCCTGTGGCAGTCTCCATTGACGACGGCGCGGTTGTCCATGAAGCTACTGGGCCATATAGCAGCCTGCACCTATGTCGTTAGACACGCCAGACTGAGGCTCAGGCCACTGCAGGCATGGCTGGCGGATTCGTTCAATCAGGCCAGCGACGGTTGGGACTGGATCCGTACCGTGCCGCAGGGAGTTCTCGCCTTGCTCCGTTGGTGGACATTAGAGAGCGAGGTGTGTTTGGGAGTCCCCTGCTCTTGGCCCAACTCATCACGGACGCCGTCTCCGAAGGTTGGGGGGCGCACCTGCAGAACCACAGGACACAGGTTGTGGACCCCTCCAGGAGAGGGGGTTGCATATAAATGTCCAGGAACTGAGGGCGATCAAGAGGGCCTGCGAAGTCTTCCTGACCATGCTCTTGGGGAAACTGGTGTCAGTGCTGCTGGACAATATTGCAGCTGTTTTCTACATAAACAAGCAGGTGGGAGCCTGATCATACCCACTGTGTCAGGAGGCGGCTCTCCTGTGAGAATTGTGCATAGCCCACCGCATCCAGTTATAGGCGGCATACTTACCGGGGTGCGCGAATACGTTAGCAGACTCACTGAGCAGGTCCTTCGGAGTCTACAAATGGTGCCTAAAGGGGGGAGGTGATGGTGCACCTCTTCTGGATATGGGGTCATCCCCTAGTGGACCTTTTCGCTACCGAGGGGAACAGGAAATGTCTCCATTACTTCTCCCTCCTGGGTCTGGGAGCGGGCTGGAGAGGGGATGTACTGACTTCGACATGGCCTCAAGGCTTACTTTATGCGTTTTCCCCCTGTTCCCACTGGTTCCCAAGGTGCTTACCGGGTTCAGGCTGTTCAGGTCTCGGGTAATCCTGATAGCCCCGGATGGGCTCAGACAGTTTTGGTATCCCATTCTGTGGGAAACGGTGATGGCCTGCCCTTGTTGGCTGCCACTGACCCTGGACCTAGTTATTCAGGACGGGGTGGGACCACCCAGATGTGCAGTCCCTCCATCTGACGGCATGGCTTATCCATGGCTAAAACCCCCAAGAGGGCTTGTTCTAGGGGGGTGCAGGAGATTCTCCTAGGCAGCCAGAAGCCGACCACTGGGCGGTCGTATGCCGCCAAATGGAAGCGTTTCTCAGCCTGGGCTTGGAGTAGGGGTGTTTGCTTCTCCCGGGCTCCTGTTCCAGTGGTTTTGGATTACCTACTTGGGCTGTGACAAGTGGGCCTGTCCGCTCCGTCTGTATGGGTGCATCTGGCGTCCCTAAAGGTGTTTTGTGATTGATTGGGGGCAGGTCTCTGTTCTCTGACCCCCTGGTGAAGAGCTTCCTGAAGGGCCTGGATAAGCTGTTTCTCCATGTGAGGGCCCTAGTGCCACAGTGGGACCTTAACCTGGTGCTAAATAAGCTCTTGGGTCCCCCTTCGAGCCCCTGGCATCCTGCTCTCTAAGGTTCCTATCGCTTAAGGTGGCTTTTATAGTCACTATTACGTCAGCATGTCGGGTTTCAGAATTGCGTGCCCTGACGGTGGAACCCCCGTACTTAGTGTTCTCAGCAGACAGGGTTCGTCTGCGTCCCCACCCTGTGTTCCTCCCCAAGGTGGTGTTGACCTTTCATATGTCGCGAGACACATACCTCCCGGTTTTCTTTCCCAAGCCCCACAGCTCCCCTAAGGAGCGGGCTTTGCACTTCCTTGACTTGAAAAGGGCTCTGGCATTTTATGTAGACCGAACCAAGCCATTTCACAAGACTTCTCAGGTGTTTATTGCCTATGCTGATCGGGTGAAAGGGATGCCGGTTTCAGCCCAAAGGCTGTTGGGGTGGATATCCTCCTGTATTAGGGAGCCCTATGCTCTGGTGCATAGGGAGCCGCCTCGCGTGTCGGTGCATTCCACCAGGGTGCACGCTTTGTCTGTAGCCTTTGGGGCCCATGTTCCGATCCTTGGGATCTGTAGGGCGGCTACGTGGTCCTCGGCCCATATATTTACAGAGCATTATGCTCTCATCCAGCAGGCATGGGAGGACTCTGCCGTAGGTGTGGCTGTGTTGGGTTCTCTCCTGTGAACAAAGTGAAGGGAAGTGGTTGAGTGGCACACAGCGTGTCATGTACCTGCTGTATCTGTCGAGTTTTTGTGGTGTTCTGTTCTAATTCTACATTAAAGTTCTTGTTGCCAATGAATGTCGATGTGAGGGTTCTGTGGGGTGACTCCAACCCTGCTTCCGGGGAAGGGGTAGCTTGGTAGTCACCTCGTTTGAATGGACATGAGCAATCACTCGAAGAAGAAAACAGGGTTACTTACCTGTAACTAACTTCTTCGTGATGTGTTGCTCATGTCCATTCGATTTTCCCCCCTCCCCCCCCGCCTCCTGTGTGTCGGAGTTTCTGGCAAGAAGGATCTGAGGAGGGGGAGGGTCGGCGGGGTACTTATGCTCCGCTATAGTGGCGCCACTCCAGGGGGCGATCTGCCAGCCCGACGGGTACCACTGGGGGAAAAAATGCTCCGGGAACTGTGCACTTGGCGTGCATGCACCTAGTTCAAATGGACATGAGCAACACCTCTCGAAGAACAACAGTTACAGGTAAGTAACCCTGTTTTCTCTGGGATCCGTCATAGCTAATATGCTTTACCTCTTCAGTATTTGCATTCTGAGTCTGTAGGGGGCTATCAGCTCAACTCGCATAAAAGGGATCAGAGAGCTCTGACTCTGGGTGCATCATTTCCTGATGAATCAATCTGTGTCCGCTAGATCCATCTTGCCGAAGGCATCTCCTGAAGAAGAAAGTAGCGCTTGTCCTGGAGCCTTTAGAGTCTGAGGGTTATTGCTTCCTCGTATGTTCCTTTTCCTAAGCACTTGAAGAACTGGAAGAATTGGTCCTAAATGGTCATGTATGCATGGTTTAATAATTGTTCTTCTTTCCCTAATTTTAAACTTAACAGCTCTTGTAACGGCTTATTACTAGTAGGCTG
>CM057846.1:56352185-56408061 GCA_030068395.1 Apalone spinifera | reverse complement strand
GGGGGGGGGGGGGGGCTGCCATTGGGCTCTTCCAGGTCTGTCTATCCATCTTTCCTAACCCACAACTCTCTTCTGTGGGGAGGAGTTGGCTAGATGATTCTGCACAGGTGGTGTTAATCCTCAAACTGATAGGAACGCTAAAAGCCCTAAACCATACTCTAATTTCTCCACTTCCTGCCTGTTGAGTCCTCAGGTCAGCATGCAGCAAAATAGAGTGGCACTGTGCAAGAAATATGGCTGTTTGTTTGTTTTTTTTACTCTAAATTTTTTTTTGGGGGGGGAGGAAGCTGCAACTTCTCTTTACTGTACAACTCAGTTCACTTTCTCTTGTCAGCTGTTCTTTGTTTTCCAGCTGTCACATAACCCAAGGACGCTACCTAATCCCACTAGCTGAACATAATTTTTAAGGACCAGACAGTAACCTAGATTATTAGAGCATCACAGAAATTTCAGCTAGAAGTAAACACACTTCTCTCTCCCCACCCATACACTTTGGCCAGGGGGAAATACACTTTGTGAATAAAGTTCATGTTTTATGTCTGCTGTTCGCTTGTCCATAATCTGCAGCTGTGTTTACAGGCAAATGCTGTTGTTTTCTTTAAAGCAATAAAACTTGTATGCAAGGCCTTCTTTTACTGTGCAGCCTAGTAGATGCAAAGCCCTTAATATAAACTATACTCTGTTCATTGCTGAATTGGGAATTAGGGGCAGTGTTAACTGATTAAGAAAGTATTTAAGAACTTGCAGCCTAGAGTAGGAGCAGGCAGTTACAGAAAGGGCTGAACCCTTGTTTTGTGAGGAGCAATGGGCAACTTGCAAGAATCAGTGCACAGGTGACGAAGGCAGCACTATAGTTCGTTGCTTCTAAACCATAAGTGAGTGATGCTCAAGTCTGACAGGTTTTATGGATTTTTTTTGGGGGGGGGCAGTCGCTGCCTGCTACTTTTGACACTAATTCAGTTCCTTTTAGCCATAGCTCCTCTCCTGGGGATTAATGGCAGGTAGCCAAGCTGGGAAGCTGTAAGCTAAAAAGAAAGCCCCCCCTTTGGATTTATGCAAATTGTCACATTGGCAAAATGTAAATGATGTGCTCACTTGTACCGTGTCATTCATAATTATAAGTGGGACATGAGTTAAAATGCAATACTCTTCACCATTCTATTAATACTTTTAAACTAACCCATGCCTTTTCTAAAAGGACACCAACTTACATTTGACTTCTGACGCTTTGTACGTACTGTAGTTACAAATACCATCTGTGATTATTGTAACTAAAATAAGCATAATTTTTCTGCATTTTTCAGTGTATTTTGAGCATTTGCAGTCTCTTTCCATTGTCAGTTTAACTTTCCTCAATGTTCTTAAAATGACCTATGTAAACGTCAATAGGGGAAAAGTAGAATCCTTCAAAATATTTTAAAGGAATGGTTAAATTCATAAACTAGATGTTGGGTTTTTTTAAGTTGGCAACGTAAAAGTTGTTACTTAATGTCTTGTCTTAGAACAGGCCTGCACAACTCAAAGTGGTGAGGGCCATATTACTCCAAAGAAAACAGCTGCGGGCCACAAGTAGGGATGTTCTTCCAAAAAATACCGAACATGCACGCTAAAAAATTTTGTCAAGCAAAAAAAGAAAAAACCATGTGTGTCTACTTGGTGCCTTCCCCTTTCTCCTAACCTTCCCCCCTCCCCTACCTGGCTTCTGCCTTCAGTTTGCGGGGCTGCCGAAGCCTTTTTTAATCCGCGGTCGCCAGCCATGATGTCACAATGCCACATCACGCCAGCATTCTAGTGTCTGCCGGCGTCCCGCCCTCTGGCTTGCGCCCCACCTCCTCACGCCAGAGCTGCATGCAGGCAGCCCGGCGGCGGCAATTGCCGCACTTCCCCCTCCCCGGCGGTGCTCCGCTCCTCCGCCCGTTTGGCGGATTGTATGGGGCTGCGCCGTCTGTAGTCATGGGCTGCACAGTGAGCCCCTGCAGGCCGCATGTTGTGCAGGCCTGACTTAGAATAAAAAAGCAATATGTAGTTCTCTGAGTACAATATGTAGCTTTCTACTTTTGAAACTTTTAACAAGGAACAAGAATATAAATTGACTTTTTTTTCCATGAAGCTTTCAAAATGTAAATAATGGGTCCAATGTTTGTTGTCCTTGTAAATGTCATATAAAATTTGAAAATTTATAAATAAAATTTTGTTGTAAATAACGGCATTTCAAACCCATTCTGGGATGTGACAGTCAAGCTGTTGTCTTTCTATCTCTTGGGTCATTAAAAATGGATTTTGAAGTACAAATCTTGCACTTGGGTAATCCTACTGATTTTAGTGGGGTTATTCAGGTGACTGTGTCTTCAATGGGGCTGACCTGGTGAGAGAGAGTAGAATCAGTCCCTGTGTCTTGAACTTGGTTAATAATTCAGTTGCTTCATAAGCCAAAAGAGAATCTAGTCTTTTTGAGCTATCTGCATTGGTAATAGGTGTGAAAAACAGAAGAAAAATTGGCATTAAAATGATCCTGAATACACATAACCAAATGGTTGAGCAACAGTATTCCTTTTATATTACTTTTCTGATTATACTTAGTTATTTTTCCCAGTCTGCCTCAGAGCAAAACTGCCATTGTCTCTTGCTGAATTATTATTGGCATAATCACTTGCCAGTCATTTTGACCTAGAAAGAGTCTCTTCCATCATATCGGCATACTCTTAAAGGTCCAATTATATAATTTCTTAGAAGATTAAGTAAATTGACTTGGGCAGTATCATATTTATTTTAAATATATGTAATCTTCTACTCCCTTGGTATGTATAAATTTCAAAATGTTAATTACCTCAAATCTTTAAGGCCCTACTTTAGCATGGGTGCTATGGCACTCAGTTTTTAATTTCTGTGGGTAACATTTTTATGGTCTTACCAAAGATGTCAATGTGTAGTCCACTATACAATTAACTGATAAGCCTTGGCTTATCACACGGACAACTCACGTTTCCATGACATGCCAATTGACATGTTCAACTTGGGAAGACTTGAGGAGCTAGTTAAAATGGCCTTCTTGACCAGATTCCCAGAAATAGCCATGCTTGAGCACAGCAATGGTCGTTGTCAGGCACATTAAATCTGCATTTGCATATCATGGAATTCCAAGCACAATAATTAATGGACCACAGTGGAAGAACAAGGAATGCTATTCTGAAAAGTTCCTTTAATTCTTATGGAATGAGGTTTACAGGGATGTCAGAATAGCATGCCCATTATTTTGAAAGCTATTTTGAAATAACAGGTGTGCTGTCAAGATGTGGAAAACACTATTTCGGGATACTGGAACTATTCTGAAATAGCACCAATGTCTAGATGCACCATTGGTGACCACAGATGAAAGCAAAAATCTCATAAAGGAATTGTACGTATCTGCCAAGAAACCTGACAATTTGGCATATACAAGTGAAATGAGAGCAGACAGGTAAGCTGAAAATAATTCACAAACTGATTCTGCTAATGAGAGAGAGAGATGTTAAGGATTTGCTTAAAGAGGTTTAGGAGTATAGCAGATTGAGAAGATGGCTGAAACATCCTTGAAGTCTGATGGACACATAATTAGAGTTCTGTTTAAGCAACTTGAGGGGTCATCAGTTATTGTATTTGTAATAGTCTGATAGTGTTTTTTAGATTGCTCTAGAAATTTTTAAAAAGGAGACCAAAATTTTGTAGGATATAGGGCCCTATCAAATCAATGGCCATGAAAAAAGCATCATAGATTACGAAAACTGGTCGGTCCCTGTGAAATCTGGTCTTGTGTGCTTTTACCCTATATATATATAGATTTCAAAGTTTAGACCAGCATTTCTCAAATTCAGAGACCTGTCCTAAAATGTCACTGCGGGAGGGAGGGTCACAAGATTTGGTGAGCAGGGTCACAGTATTGCATTCTTACTCTTGCACTACTGCTGGTATGGTGCTGCCTTTTAAAGGCTGGGTGTCTAGCCAACAGCTGCCATGCTCCTGTCACCCAGCTCTGAAAGCAGCTCAGAAGTGTGATAGGAGAATGGTAGCTGTTTGCTTGGCACCCAGCTCTGAAGGCAGCACTTAACTATATTTTGAATTGGCATCATTCTTAGTCTTACAGATACATTTGCCTAATGGCTTATGTTCATTGTCAAGCAGAGTGTGTTAAATCTTCTGATAATTCCAGGCTAGCCATAATCCTAACATGAGTAAGGCTAGACACTGTAAAATCTTGCATACGGGTAGAGTGACTTGAAATGAGTTCCTCAGCCTTTCCAGATGGATGATGTATCTGGGAGTGCTGTTTGGCGCATATAAAGAGCAAAGGACAGGGACTGGTAAGAGTCAACCAAGTAGAGCAGGTAGTGGGCCATCTGTGTTTACCATGGGTTAGGATAATGATAATCAGTGTGTTTTATGGTGTAACATGGATTTTGATCCCCTGTTCCAAAGTTACAGATGTTCATTGTGAAAAATGCTACTGGCAACATGGAATAACTGACCGTATGTCTGGCACCCATCAATATATTTTTGCACAAAATAAATATTGCCCTGTCAACAACAGTGTGCGGGGAAGAGCTATGAGAAACACTTGTGGCAGGCCTCACAAGTTGGGGGATTTCACTTCATAATACAATGGGACAAAGCAAATGATTTTTTTTAACAGTTCGGTGACTGCAGATAGTGGTAGTATACCTCCACTTATTACCATTGTCAAAGCTATTAAAAGAAGCTTCTCATATCTGCTGTGATATGAGGGTTGCCAGCTGTCAGTTTTTCAACTGGAAAATGCGTGGCCAAAAAGGAACCCTGCTGACTAGACCATTAAAAGTCCGATCAGCAAGGCTAAGGGCTCTACTCATCTCCCAGAAGCAGCAGCATGTTCCTCTGTGTAGGGGCAGCCAAGGGGCTCCACATGCTGCTCCCCAGCTCAAATGCTGGCTCTGCAGTTCCCATTGGCTGAAAACTGTGAGTAGTGGGAGCTATGGGGTAATGCACGAGGCCAAAGCAGCACGCAAAGCTGCCTGGCCATGACTCCGCGTAGGAGCTGAGGGCCAGTGTGTCACTGCCTCCAAGAGCTGCTTGAGGTAAACGCCACCTGGAGCCTGCACCACTGATCCACTTCCATGCCCCAACCCTGATCCCCTTCCCATCCTCCAAACCCCTCCATCCTTCCTAGCGATGTAAATAGCATAGTCAATTAACCAGTTAATTGATAAGCAAAAGCTCATAGGTTAATACTATAAACTACACGCATCTCCCTCCCCCCTTGACTGTATCCTAGGATTTTGTCTACACTAAGCCGCTCTGTTTATCTAATTGATGTGATTTTAGCTATGCAAGTAGCATAACTGAAGTCGACATTTACTGCAGTGTCATTTGTGCAGTAAGGTCAGCAGGAGCTGCTCTCCCATGGATTCGGTTGCTGTTCTTGTCCTGGTGGAGTTCCAGAGCGTACAGGAGAGCATTTGGATAAATCACTGCTGAATAGATCCACCATGTATTGGAGACGGACCCTAGGACTTCCTGTGAATTTTTCTGTAGCACTGACAAGTGGATGAACATGTTGTAAATTCACACCCTGGCTCACCACATAGTATCTTGCCGTGTAGACAAGTCCTAGGACTAAATTTTTATTCTCTATTTATTTATAGCAGTCTTAGCTGCCACTAGCCCAAGGCACAGAAATGTGTCAGCCATATTCCCCTTTCTCTATTCATTCTCTGTAACCCAAGTTCATGGTTGTTTGAGGGGGATATGGGAGGAAGTTGTGCTGTACATCACAAAAAGATCCTCCTCAATCAGCATGATCAAAAAATCCATGTTGCAGTGAGGACAACACAACAATTTTGGCATTAAATTTAGCATAAAACCACACTTAATAGACTCCACCCTCCTCCACTGGGTGCTGTATGTAGATGTGGCATTCTAGACATACAGGACAAAGTATTTTGAAAATCTGAAATGTATTGTGGTATAGTGAAGATAAATAGGATCTTCCTTCCTCTAACTCTGTAATACTTCCCCTTCTGTTTATGAAGCCTAAAAGCTAAGAAGTAAACTTTTAGCTCTTCAGACTTGCGCTGTTCCTCTTGGACTCCTGGTTTCTTCCTGGACCTTGAAAGCAGAATTCAGACTAAGAAATGGGTAGACGTGGGAATGAGTAATTTCCCTTACTCTTCATTATAAGCTAGAGTGATGTCACATTTGACCGAAAGAGTCAATTAGTCAGTTACACTGCATGGTGTAATTCCTTAGATTCTTATCATAACTCAGTTTGGATTGCTGCTTGTTTTCAGTCCTAGGTTGGCATGCGGAATATTAGATTATTTTTCTTCTTGAAGAACTGTATTATGTTTCTCTCTAGCAGCCTAGGAACTCACTTTAGGATTTTTTTTCACTCTCCTACTGATCATGATCTCAATAAGTGGTGCAAGTAGCCACCAATGTTTGCCCATCCCATCAATTTGTATCCCAGAGTGCATTACTTGTAATAAGTGGTGTTAATGAATTTTTTTCTTTACAGTAGCCTTAGTGTTTAGTTGATGAATAACACTTAAACTTACTATTTTAAAATGGACAGGCTATCTGGGCAAAGACTTGACTTAATTCTTTACATAGGCTTTTTTCCGCTGCAAGATATTGAATTAAAATCTGAAAGGCTATTATAAAACAGGAGTGGGCAAATACTGTC
The DNA here is from genome assembly GCA_030068395.1 of Apalone spinifera. Classification (NCBI taxonomy): domain Eukaryota; kingdom Metazoa; phylum Chordata; order Testudines; family Trionychidae; genus Apalone; species Apalone spinifera. The sequence goes on along the minus strand of CM057846.1, from coordinate 56,401,367 downwards.
TCGTAGGCTGCATCCAGTTTGCCAGGGTTAGCCCGTGGCAGGCCTCCACACCGCCATGTTTACCTGTACCTCCATAGGTACGGAGGATTGCAGCTCTGGCCACAGATCACTGTTCCCAACCAATGGGAGCCGCGATCACCTGTACCTGCGGAGGTGTAGGTAAATGAAGTGGCAGTGGCCCACCAGAGGCTAATCCTGGTAAACCACTACCATTGTATTGCCCATCCCAATATAAGACCTATTGCCATGAAGATACAGTTGAGCTGTACAGTGTCAGAGCACATTTGTTTGCATTTTGAAATAATCACTGTGGTTCATTATGTGAGTGTCATACAGTCCTTTTGTAACCTGTTAAATAGCTCACAATTCCTTTTAAGCTAAATTACCGCTACTACTTAATATGCTCTGTAAATATCGATATTACATTCTTACTAAAGCTGCAAGATAAATGTTTATTTTTTGATGCCAATAACTTTTGCCCAACTCTGAAAAGTGAATGCAAACCTAAATGCCAGAAGCAATATGACTAATCTCCCTAGATGTATTGCAGCACAAATGAAGAGCTACCATTTTATTTCACCCAAATAAAATGTGTGTTCTGCCGAGTTCCATGAAAACTCAAGCTGACTTTTCACTTGTAATGTATGAGGTATATTTATCTTCTCAAAATGTATGGATATGTGGTTCCTGTACAAATGTTGACTGCAATCTGCCAGTGTTTATGAAGAACACATCTACAAGAAAATAATCTGGAACTACAGAAGCCATAAATTGAAATAACAGAATATATATATTGAAAAATACATACTTATGTGGTATTAGTTCACTGTAATTTCATCAAGTGATTTCACAGACTTTATAAACTCTGAAAGAAACAAGATTGTATTAGCCTTATAACAGATAAGGTAAATAAGTTCTGGCATCCTTAAAATGCTCAGAATGCTAGAGCTGGCAATAATCATTTCAGGAGTGTTTAAATCTTTAAGAGAACTGATAAGCTTTGGGTCCAAAATCCTAAATAAATTATACTTCAGTAGCAATAAAATGTTTTAAAACAATCATGGAAAATTGAGAATTGTAAAATGCATGAAAGCTCTTTTCAACTATCAGGTTCAGTTTTTGCTGTCCTCTTACAGCTTAAATGTTTTATGTGTCTTTGCTATTTTATTGGCTTCAGCATTTTCAGGGTTTTTTTAGTTTGTGATTAGGATGTGTTTCTTATGTAGGATATTTTAAACTTGAAACGCTCTTGCCCAACGTTTGTTTTGCATGCCAAAAAATGAATGAAGCAGCCATGCATTAACAGCCACAGCCCTGCGCAATCCCTCCAGCTTACTGTTGTGACCTCTACCCTTTTGTATCCTGTGACACTCAGCCTGTCTTTGTGCTCAAGTTTATTCATGATGGATACGTTTCGCTCCCAATCACATACGCTGTGCTCTTGCAGAGAGATTGGGCTGCAGCCCTTCTGAGCTTGGAAAAAAGAATGTTGGTAGTGTGCATAAGAGGAGGCTGTTTGAACAGAGGCCCCTCCATAACACGATCAGTACAGGGTGCACTGAAGTCTTAAACTTCTTCTAGAATATGAAAGGGGGTGACTTTCAGCCTCTCAGATCCTTTTTAAATGCAAAAGAATGTAGGAAATTGCCAGATCAGTTAGTTAATCAGTGACAACTGCAGTAAGTATACAAAAAGCATGGCCCTTAACGAGAGTAATCAGTTGTGCTTGGAGTTTTTTCAGTGCCTCAGCATGTCACCATTGGCCTCACTTCTTGAATCTTCTATTGGTTTAATGTCAGTTTTATAAGAGAATGTAATTGCTAGAAGATCTTTTGATAGCTGATAGCAACAATATAACTCTTCCCTTCTGACTTTCTCCCTGATCCCAGTCTTACTCATCTTTTTTGTGTACTGAAATTAGTGAACTGTCCAGTTTTATACTAGGGGATTATTCACCACAAGAGTTGTGCTGTTCAAGTTTTCTTCATTTAGTGAGCTTAATGTATTTAAGGCTCATAAGTATGTATCATGCAGTTATATGCAGCACTTGCGTTAATTCCCTTACAAATTCTTTTCAAAATAATCCCACCAGATGTGTTGAAAGTAAGTCCTGAAATATTTGAAAATTATCTTGCTTGTTCCCTATTTTCTTGAAAGATTTTAAAGAAATCTCCTTCCCCCATATTTGCTTTGAAATTCTGTAGGAAGTAAACGTGTGGTCATATGACCAAACAGAACACTTTAAGATCAGACTGCATCACACTGAAACTGTAGTGTATTTTACCTTAAAATATATAAGCATATTTAATTACAACTTAAACTTAAAAATAATGGTACTTTTTTAGTGTTGTACCACTTAACACCCCAAATTTGTAGTGGATGGCTAGAAATTCTAATGATTCTGGTTTCTTTTTAGGTTGGGAAGAAAAAAATTGTTTTGTTTTTGTTATAACTGTCAATTTAAAACCGGCAAATCCTATGTTAATACTATAGTTTGGACTCCAGTTAATGTGATACATGTAGAAGATGGGATAGAATTGAAAATTGGGGTACATTTGTACTGGGAAGACCTTACTGCTTTTGCTTCATAGCAGCATACTGTATATGATTCCGTTATTGTGGCTTTATATCATAAAGTGTCCATGAATTTGAATGACGTAGGATATTGTTTCCAAATGTGCGGCACTGACAACTACTAGCTGGTCATTCTCGCATCAGCTGCTTGACAGCAACAAGCTGCCAAATGTTCTGAAAACTCTTGTGCCCTCAGTTGTTTGTTAAAGCAAGTTCTGTGCCAGATACTTGATGTAATTAAGGGGGAAGGGGAGATCTGATTCTTCCCTAATATTACATGAAATCTAGGTAAGTTACTTTTAAAGAAATCTGAGACACTATATATATATATATATATATATATATATATATATATATATATATAGCCTAGCCTTAGTTTTTTGCAATGAACCATTTAATATAGATTTTTTTTTTATTTATTCAAGATGTCTGAAGGAAGGTAGATGTCTTTCATCGAAGAGTCACATGAGATTTCAGTGAAAGACACTTGATCCATTTGTGTCTAAGATGTTCTATTTAAAGAGAGTGGTTCTTTTAGTGAAGAATTAACTAATTGCAAGGAGAGATGCAAAATTAGTTGTGGGGGTGGGTGTTTTGTGTTTTTTTTTTTTTTAACTCTGAATAGTCAAAAGGTAAACAAAGGCAGTGGTCTCTAACCTTTTTACACCCAAGATCACTTTTTAAATGTCCGTGCAAGCCCAGATCTACCCCATCCCTTCCTCAAGGCTCCACTCCTTCTTTGATGCCATGCCCACTCCATTCCCCCCCTCCCCCAATCGCTTGCTGTCCCCAGCCCTTACTCACTTTCACTGGGTAGAGATAGGTGGTGTGGGCTTCAGGGTGGGAACAAGGGTGTGTGTGTGGGAGGGAGTGAGAGGTGTAAGCTCTAAGAGGGAATTTTGAGTGCAGGAGGGAGTGGAGAAAGGGGATATTGCCTTGTGAGGGGGCTCTAGGCTGGAGAGTATTGGCGTCAAGCGGGAGGTTGGGGTATTGAGCAAACCTCAGGCCTTGGAGAAAACCCCTGAATGTTTGTGGGAAGCAGGGATTTTAGTTTCCTCCCTCAGCATATCCACCCCACTTCAGGAAAAAAAGATGTCAATGTAGCTAAAGAAACAAGTTTCTGTATGATGTTTAAGTTTCTGGTTTAGAAAATACTACATACCTGAAAATATAAGTGGTCCTAGCTTCTGTAGCATTCTTCCGTGAGGTTGTAGTCTAAATGAATATAACACAGTTCAACTATAGACTACCGGCTCTCCAGTGTGGCCTTTCCAGGCTACTTTCTGCGGAAATTGGGGTCAAGTGGGCCGAAATAAAGTGAATCGTTAAACAAAACCTATTACCTTATTTTCACCAGTTTCCATGGAAATAGTAGCAGGCAATGACCACCAACATCTGAAATTGACTCCGCTACTGTTGACTGGCTCCCACTGGAGTTTCCTGAAAAGCCGGTCAGCTCATGGAAAATAAGCATTCAAATATAAGTCTAATTTTTTCATGCATTTGAACTTAATTTCTAGAGAAACTGGATTGGAAAGGCCATGCCATTTACCAGAGTGAGAATTCTAACTTGTAGATTTCAGTTACTGTAACCAGCAGTGAGGAAAGTCTTCCCTCCCCTCTCCCCCTCCCAAGCTCCCCTCTTCCCTTGTTTCTTTTTCCCACCCTTGTTTCCTTTTAAACAGCATAATTGTTTGAGAGAGTATATTGGTGAACAAATTCTGGCCTGTATGTTATATTGGATAAGGAACAGTTAGATGATTGGGCAGATTGAGCCAGATTCTTTGGTTTGCCCAAGCTGTGTTCCATGCCAGAGAAGATGGGGGCAGGGAAGCTATTGTGACTATAACAACTTTTTAAAGCTCCCCTGGAGCTTCAAAAGCTAGTCCATTCCTTGGCAAAGAGGCTTTCCTGACAACTGAGGGCTGATTATGTAGAAGGGTGCCCTAGTTGCTCTATGCATTACACCAACTTCCAGGAGGAGTGGTAGTGTAGGAACTGCTGAAGTGGCTCTAAGGCACTGGAAGGATTCCTCTGTATCAGTGGTTCTAGACTTATTTACCACTGTGAGCTACACCCACTCTATATACTACCTGCATAGCCCTGATGTCATGTGGTCGCAGTTGTGTGCTGATTGTGCTGCGAGTCCCAGGTTGAAAACCACTGCTCTATGTGAAACTGTTTCTGAACTTTCTTATCCCCATTTATAACAGATTTGTGCCCTAAGATTGCATGAGTGAAACAGGCCTTAACATCACTGTTAAATTTTTCTGACTTCCAATTCAGAGTTAATCCTTTGACACTGATTTTTTTTTAAATGAGTTGGTACCATTAAGAATATTTGAAACACTCAAGAAATGCATCATAAATGATCTACATATCCTTGAATTGATCATGGTTTCAAGGTGCTGATGAATGGATTAAAAAAACAGGGGGTGCTTGTATTTTTCATTTTGCTACTTTGTGACATATAGAGACCCTTAGAAAGTGGTTAAAAAGCACACCCAAAATCTGTTGATATTTTCCCCTTTGAAATGTGTCTCCTAGTTTTGCTGGAGGATACAGAATGTATCATATTAGCTCACATCTTTGAGTGAGGATAATAGCCAATATTTTGAAGAAATGCTATTATGTTAAATTGTTTAAAAACTTGGTTTTTTTACTAACTACTTTGGTAACTCAGAAATAAGTGTCCTCAGAATTATACTGAAATAATTCGTTACAATGGAGTTTATTTTGGTTCTAATTACCATGCGGACAAGCCCTGAATCATGTTGAGATGTCCTTCAGCCATAGACCACAAAATCTGAATTTCTAATATAGAATCATAGGACTGGAAGGGACCTTGAGAGGTCAAGTCTAGCCGACTGCCCTCCTGGCAGGATTAAGCACCATTATAGATCATTCCTGATAGATGTCTCTCCAATCTGCTCTTAAAAATCTCCAATGATGAAGATTCCACTATCTCCCTAAGCAATTTATTTTGGTGTTTAACCACCATGACAGTTAAGAAGTTTTTCCTAATGTCCAACCTAAACATCCCTTGCTGCATTTTAAGCCCATTGCTTCTTGTCCTATCAGAGGTCAAGGAGAACAATTTTTCTCTTTCCTCCTTCTAACATCCTTTAGATATTTGAGAATGCCCTCATGTCCCCCCGTTTTCTTTTCTAAACTAAACTAACAAAGTGCTTTCAATCTTCCCTCATATGTCATGTTTTCTAGGCCTCTAATTTTTATTTCTTTATAAAATATTTAAATTAGGTTTGGTTTAGGTCCTCCATTTAACAAACAAAACAAAAAAGCCCCCCAATTCCACTTCTAGATAACCTTTAAAAATGTCATTCATCCATCCTGAACTTCGGACCGGGGGGAAAAGAGGACTAGAACTTTCTTGGAACTGTGTTTGAAACTCTCTGTTTTTAACTGAACATCATGTGCTGTAATGAAATATGACATTCTTCTCTAGGTCTGGGCCTGAAGAAGTCTGTCATTCAAAAGCTTGTCTCTTTAACCAAAGGAGGTTGGTCCAATAACTTAATACATCTTGTGTGCCTCTATTCTGGGACCAACACATTACAACAATACTGCAAACAGGAATACTTACCTGATACATAAGGTATTTCTATAAAGCACTATAGGCAGGACCAGTTTTTAGTAGTTAGTTTTGTTTTCAGGAATAATACCATTTATGTACAACTCAGAACCTGTCTTCCTCTGAAGCTTTGTGGTATGCAGTCACAAATGTATGTTATGTTTAGGGTCATACCAAAGTCATGGTCCACTTGGTCAATTTCAAGGTCATAGGATTTTTAAAATAGTAAATTGCATGATTTGGCTTTTTAAAAGTGAAATTTCATAGTGTTGTAACGGTAAAAGTCCTGACCCAAAAACAGTGTGAAAGGTCAGCAAGGCTATTTTAAGGGAGGAGTTTGTGTTTCTGCTACATTTACTTCTGTGCTGCTGCTGCCTTCAGAGCTGGGCAACTAGAGAGTGGCACCTACTGGCCAGGTGCCTAGCTCTGAAGGCAGAGCCACTGTCAGCAGCAGCACAGAAATAAGGATGACAGGATATGGTATTGCACTTCTGTGCTGCTGCCACCGGAGTGCTGCCTTCAAAGCTGGGCACCTGGCCAACAGCTGCTGCTTTCTGGATACCCATCTTTGAAGGTAGTACAGAAGTAAGGGTATAATACTGCAATTCTCCCTCCAAATAATTTTGTGATGACCTCCTCCCCTGTAACTCATTGGAGTCAGGACCCCCAGTTTGAGAAATACTGGTGATTCCTTTCAAATTTGTATAGTATAAGGTAAAAGCGCACACGACCAGATTTCATAGTCCGTGACACGTTTTTCATGGCTGTGAATTTGGTAGAGCTCTAGTTATGTCATTAGTAATGAGTTTGCCTGAAGGCAAATAGTGAATCCCAGTGATTGAACTTCCATCTATCCACAGACAAATTCTGGCATGGATTTGTTTGCTGTGGGTTTGGAGCCATGGGTATTAGTTCGATCATGGTTTTTAGAAATCTGCCCTCTTGCAGAATGAGAACTTCATTTTCATTTCAATTTTAAACCTATTAACTGCTTAGTTTTGCTGTGGGGAAAATAGTATTGCATAGTTCCGTTTTTAATTTAACGAAATCGCCATTTGTGACACACATCTCTGTGTATCTGTACAAAAAACACTTAATTTTTGTATTAAGATACCATTTTTAAACCTCTAGTTTTTAAAAGGGTCACTACTGGCGTTTGCACAATCCTGTTGTCCATTTAACTAACTTTAGCTTATCATAGCCCTTGATGCTGCTGCTTGCTCATCTGATTACACTGCTCAGGGGAATAAGGTTAAGGACATGCTGTTGGTAACTAGAGCATTTTCAGGGCTTTAGTTCAGCAGATGGGCTGCTTGGCTATATTCATACATCTGCCTGCCTGCTGTGGCAGCTGCTGCTGCTGCATGTTGTGTTCTTTTGTTCTGTTCCATCCAAGAATGGAACAGTAGGAAGTGCAGTGAATGGATTAATTTAAGGTTAAGGTTAGTGTTTTGCTTGCTCTCTAACTCCCTATCATAATAAAGCTCCTGATGGAAGCTAATGAGTTTTTCTTAGTGAAATAGATGTTAAAAATACACGTCAGGGATTGACACAAGCTAGTGTAATCTGACAGTCAGCTCTGTTTTAATATTATGACAATTTTATTATTTGTTTCCAATAGTGTGTTTTTTCCCTTCTCTTTTCCAGGACCAATAACCAGACTTTGGTTGACACTACGTGGTCCGAAAGAATTAAGGAAATATGGAATGACATGAAGGAGATTAGCTGAGGATTAAAGGCTTTGAGGACAGACACCTCAGTGAGGTGAAGCACAGACTAACATTCTACTTGTAGCTCTGAGGAGCTGTGCTGGAAAAAAAAAATGGCCGATCCAGGAATGATGAGTCTGTTTGGAGAAGATGGGAATATTTTCAGTGAAGGGCTGGAAAGTCTTGGAGAATGTGGATATCCTGAAAATACAGTAAATCCTATGGGGCAGCAAATGCCCATAGATCAAGGATTCCCCTCCTTACAGTCTTCTCTTCACCATCCTCCCACCAATCAAAACCAAGCAAAGTTGACCCACTTTGATCATTATAATCAATATGAACAGCAAAAAATGCATTTGATGGATCAGCCGAACAGAATGATGAGTAATGCTCCTGGGAATGGTATAGCATCTCCTCACGCACAGTATCACAACCCTCCAGTTCCTCAGGTTCCTCATGGCAGCGGCACTGGTGGTCAGATGGGAGTCTATCCTAGTATGCAGAATGAAAGGCATGGGCAACCTTTTGTAGACAGTGGCTCCATGTGGGGACCACGGGCTGTTCAGGTGCCTGACCAAATAAGAGCACCATACCAGCAGCAGCAGCAGCAACCGACGCAGCCACCACAGACACCATCAGGACCCCCTGGGCAGGGCCATCCTCAGCACATGCAGCAAATGGGAAACTACATGGCTCGTGGTGATTTTTCAATGCAGCAGCACAGTCAACCACAGCAGCAGAGGATGAACCAGTTTTCTCAAGGTCAAGAAGGCCTTAATCAGGGAAATCCTTTCATTGCCACCTCAGGACCTGGCCACTTGTCTCATGTGCCCCAACAGAATCCGAATATGGCACCTTCTTTGCGACACTCAGTCCAACAATTTCACCACCATCCCCCCACCGCGCTTCACGGAGAATCAGTAGCCCACAGTCCCAGATTCTCCCCTAACCCTCCTCAGCAGGGTGCTGTTAGGCCACAAACACTTAATTTTAGTTCTCGGAGCCAGACAGTACCCTCACCTACTATAAACAACTCAGGGCAGTATTCTCGGTATCCTTACAGTAACCTAAATCAGGGATTAGTTAACAATACAGGGATGAATCAAAATTTAGGCCTTACAAATAACACTCCAATGAATCAGTCTGTACCAAGATACACAAATGCTGTAGGTTTTCCATCAAACAGTGGTCAAGGACTAATGCACCAGCAGCCCATTCACCCTAGTGGCTCACTCAACCAAATGAACACACAAACTATGCACCCTTCACAGCCTCAGGGAACTTATGCCTCTCCACCTCCCATGTCACCTATGAAAGCAATGAGTAATCCAGCAGGCACCCCCCCTCCACAGGTTAGGCCTGGTAGTGCTGGAATACCAATGGAAGTTGGCAGTTATCCAAATATATCCCATCCTCAGCCATCTCACCAGCCCCCTGGTGCCATGGGAATTGGACAGAGGAATATGGGCCCTCGAAACATGCAACAGTCTCGTTCATTTATGGGTATGTCTTCAACTCCACGGGAGATGGGTGGGCACATGAGACCGAATGGTTGTCCAGGTGTTGGCCTTGCAGATCCACAAGCAATACAAGAACGACTGATATCTGGCCAGCAGCATCCCAGCCAACAGCCATCTTTTCAACAGCAAATGCCAACCTGTCCCCCCATGCCACCTCACCCGGGGATGCATCATCAGTCTTCACCGCCACCACCACATCCCCACCACCAGCCTTGGGCACAGCTTCACCAGTCCCCACAGAATACACCACAAAAAGTGCCTGTCCTTCAGGTAAGTTGCATCCAGTTGAAAGAGAATGTTTGAGTTGTATATTCAGAACCTGAGACACAGGTTTACTGCTCTGAAACCATTGTTCTGCCTTGACTGTCCTGTGTACTGGTGGTTGCCTTTTTTTTTCCTGTTGTACTTACAGATTTATTAAGTAGCAAGCTACTAGAACTTCCTTCTTCACCTGTGATCTTGTGATTGGTTTTTACAGGATTACACTGTATTATGTATAAATGTGAAGCAGCATCAGACTAACCCTGAATGCAACAGTGATTTTTATTATGGTGAATCTTTTAAGGAAAAAGCTGAAAGTTTGTCTAAATTTCCATGGTATCCTTAAATCAATCCACAGCATTTGTGAACTTGCAGAAGGAAGCCCATGTTAATATAGCTATATATTTCGATTAAAGCAAACTTAGGCTTGGGATGCAGATTTGCAATGTTCTTAATTTAGTATAAAGTTCAAGGAAAAGTTCCATAGTCTCTTCATATGAAGCATTGCAACACTAATGTACCTGATTACTGAGTGGTCGGTAGTATGGTTTAGATAAAATAAGAGCTGTTGTGCATCTTAGCCCAAAACCAAACCTCTTGACATTTAGATGAGTCTCACACTGCTCACAACTTTTGATTTTACCAAGTTTCTGAACTTCCTGCTTCCACTTAAAATGGCAGTGTTTCCCACTCAGAAGCTGGAAGTACTGGAAATCTTGAATAATTTCTAACCTAATGCAGTGACTAAACCTCTATATTCCTTTTGTGCTTGATCCCGTCAGATCTCAAGCTTTTTTCAAGTTTGCCATCATTATATCTTGATTGATATGCCCAATCAGACATGAGCTTTTGTTGAATGACACACCATAGTGGTGAAGATTCCATTTTCAATCCCTCATTATATCAGAAATCAGTCCCAAGTAGCTCTGCCCATAAACATTTGGAGACAATTGTTGGAATGCAGTGATAAGGTCTGACACAATAAGTCTAATAAATCATATGAACAGTTGTCCCAGCCCATGTCCCAAGTCTGTTTGGAAAGCAGCTGCTCAGTAGCTCCTCTGACTGCTGCCTGCCGGCTGCTTCTGTTGGCTGCTTAGCGCAGCATGTGATGGATCTGGGAATCAGATGCATGCGTGGAGAGGCAGCTGGTGGGGGGTGAGAGGGAGATGGTGACTCAGCAGGTGGGAGAGGCTTTCTGTACTCACTGGACAGAATGAAACCATGGGGGAATATGGGTTAAGCCATAGGGTAGGTGAAGCAATGGGCTTAAATCAAGAGGTGAAGCCATGTGGGGGGAGAAGAGGAGACACTGTGGATAGGAGCAGAGGTAGAGAAATGCGGTCGAGAGACTATAGGGGTAAGAAGAGGGGTGAATATTTTCAGGAACTTCTTTTGTCTCCCAAATTAGTTAGTGATCTGAAGGAGCTTTGTGTAGGCTGTGTACATTCTAGCAAACTTTGAATATTTTATTTGCATTTTATTTCTCCACTCTGTCTCCTTTTAAAGTGAACTTTCAATTACAGGAATGCCCACAAAATTATCTGCTAGTTGGCAGAATTGTTCTGGAAATATTTTGTGTTGTCTTCTCCGTTCCTTGGGACACAGCTGACAAGAGTGTGTTAGAATGGGCAGGATCAGAGAAAGAGGAAGACAGGTTTGAGAGAGTGATATGAGGAGAAGGGAGCTGGAGGTCAGGAGAGGCATGCTCCAGCAGCAGGGGTGGATTAAGAAAGGGGCTCTGGGCTGCAACCTGTAAAGCCCCTATGTTCTGGGCCAGCCCTTCCTGGCGGTGGGGGGAAGGGAAACCACTCGGAGTGCTGCTGCTGTCCTCACACACCCCCCTTCACTCCTGGACTGGAGCCATGTCACTGAATTCCAGGAAGCTTGTCCCTCCGGCTCCCATTGGCCGGGAATCCTTGCCAATGGGAGCTGCAGGAGGCGGTGACAGCAGGTGTATCTGGGGCAGCATAGAGCTACCTGTTCGCCACCCATCAAATGAGGGGCCTAAGGTAAGCACCCTGCACCCCAGTTTCCTGCCCCAATCCCAAGCCCCTTCCATCATCCTAACTCCTGTTCAGATCCCATGCTGCCACTCCTGCCCTGAGCCTGCTCCCACATTCCAAAACCCTTGACAAGAGCCTGGAGTCTTCTCCTGCACCTCAAACATCTTTTTCCCAGCTCTACCTCAGAGCCTGCACTCCTAACCCTGAGCCCCCTTCCATATGCCAAACCCTTTGGCTCCACCCCCCCCCCCCAATAAATCATCTTGTGTGCAGCATGAATTTTGTTATGTGCATATAAAAAAATTCATTCTGTACACAGGCATAAAAAATCAGAGGGGACACAGGTGAAGATAGAGATGAAAAGAAAAGGATGAGAACTTCAAAGCAGCAGGAAGGAAAAATCAATGACAAATGGAAAGCAAAATTGCAAAAATACGTTGACAGAGGCACAAAAATAAAAACTGACATAGCATGAGCAAAAAAGCAGATGAGACACAGCTCAGGTGAAGATGTCATCAAATGGTGGTAGGGGGATGTACCTTAATCCCCAAGAGGCTTGCAATACAGGTTGAACCCCTCTAGTCTGGCACTCTTGGGACCTCACCAGTAATGAACCAGAGAATTTGCTGGGAGGTCAGTACAGCGCATCACCGCTATACGTTCAAGATACTTTAAAAGTGTATGTATAGCAAAAGAATGTGAAGCAGGGAATGTGTTTCCTGCAACTGACTTCTGTTTGCACAAGTTGGTGTCGTCCCCTCCTGTGATGGAAGAGCGGGGAATGGAAGGACTTAAAACAGAACAGTTCCCACGGCGTCAATGATGCTAGTGTGGAACCAGTGTGTACCAGAGCGACTTATAGCAGGGATGTGCTGTATTGTCTATCAATATTACCAACTCTTCTACTGTTCACTGGGCTCTTAGAAGATGTTTAGAGGTAAATTAGAGCTAAATAACAGCACAGAACACTGAGAGCCAGGACTGGTGGCTATAAACAAACTTTATGGAATGGGGATCTTGGCAACACAAGTAAGTGGACATCCAGCTAACTAAAATTATGCCAGGTGACACATGTTGCCAGGTCAGTGTGCTGGATTAGAGAGTGTCAACCTGTATTTAAATTCCTATAAATATGCTTATCTAAATATATGTTGCACTTCAAATTTATATGAGGGTTCCGTTGGGTATTAGATTTGGTAGAGCTTTAGTACAACTTCCCAATGTCTTACATTTGCATCATTAGAGGGTTTGGAAGAAATCTTGTCTTTAATGTAGAAAGTTTGTTCTACCATTTCAGTGAAAAATCTTTCCAAATGCACTTTTGAGATGCTTATTAATTTTAAATGACAATTGTGGTGAAATATAAAATAAAAACAGTGTGCTAAAAAATAAAAATCTTAGATACTTCATTAGTGATGCTGAACTGCATAAATATAATTAGACAAAGGTAAATGGTAGAGTAATTGATTTTATTCTAATATTTTAGTCAATCTTGATCATAAAGTATGAATCAAGCATTTGTGGCTAAATGTTGTTCCTTCAGTGGAAAATCTGCATTCCTCTAATTTGACCAAATTAAAATAGAAGAAAACACGTTTCGTAATGGGCATTTGTTAAATGGATTAAATCACACTAATGAAACAAGATTGCGTGATACAGTATGCAACTTGGCTTGCCGTGTCTCGCTTGCCTAATATGAAACCTAGTATTCCTTCCCCCTTAACTCTGTGACTTGTGCCTTTAAGCAGTTTATGTTCAACAACAAACTATCCCAAAGCAGAGTGAAGATAGGAAGAGTAGTAATATAGCAAGTGCTGCTTCATTAGGAGCTCTTTAATCAGAAAAGGATTCTAATAGAAGGTGGAAATGTGGACAGGTTGCTAAAGAGCTGTACAAAAGAATAGCGTAAGCCTGCAGGGACAAAATCAGAAAGACTAAGGATAAGCCTGGGCATATCGGTTAACCTTAATGACTACATTTCCTCCCTCCTCTCCTCCCCACCATTGCCTCTGTATCAAAAAGCCAACTTCCTGTGAGCGCTGGCTCTCACTTGCCGCCCTTCCCCCATGTAAACATGCAACCACTAAAATTTTCAGGGGTTGCATGTTTACACAGATAACCGTTAGTTAACATCCCTACTAAGGACTTATCTGCACTACATGGTAAATCAGTGCTGCAGCGGTCAGTCCACTGGTGGTCCATTTTTTTCGTGTCTGCTTAGATGTGATAAATCGACCTCTGAGTGCTCTCCCGTCAACTCAGTACTCCACCAGGATGAGAAGATTAGCTGGCATTGATAGGAAAGTGGCATATACCATGTGTGGAGTAAATTGTGTGTGCAGTGACGGGTGGGTGGGGTAGGGTGGGGGGGGGGGAAGAGGAGAGAAGAGGTGGGAACTGGTGCTCATGAGGAGCTGGTATAAAAGCTGTCTCCCCCTGCGTGTTGTCTCCTGGGCTGCTGCTGCTGCTTTATCAGCTAGCTCCCTGAGAGCACTGGCTCCTGCCTGTCCCCTCCCCCATGTGCAAATGTGTAACTGCTAAAGGGATCGTTTACATCCCTAGTTCAGAGTGCAGGACAGGGCTCTGTGTTGAGGCAGGGGTTAGGTGAAGGAGGGGGTGAGGGCTCTGACTGATGAGGTGTTTAGAGTGCAAGAGGAAGCTGTGGCCTGGACCCAAGGAGTTTGGGGTGTGGGAGGGGGATGTGATTCAGAGCAGAAGCTTGAATTGGGGGTTGTGGTCTAGAAGAAAGAGTGCTGGAACAGGTTCAAGGGTGGGGTTTGGGAGGGAGTTACGGTGTGGAATACCTTCTGGGGAAGCTTCTTTTTGTTGGTGGTTGGGCACAAAGCAGGTTGTTGGCATCAGTGGTGTTGTCTTACGCTCACCTGCAGGCACTGCCCCCGTGATTCCCAGCCAATGGAAGCTGTGGGGATGTAGCCTGCAGGTGGCAAGGGGAGTGCAGGGACAGAGCACGCAGAGCTGTCTGCCTCTCCTCTCCCCCTAGCTTCCACTTCCACCAGGCTGGATAATGAGCAAGGGCTTTAGGGGCTATAGCTAGGGCCCTGGACTAAGGGAGCCCTGCAAAAAGATCTGGTTCGATATGCTGGTTGGGAGGCTAAGGATTAGTAATGGGATAAGGATCTTTAGAATTCTAGGTCACCAGGTGATATCTAGACCAGATAGTGTGTAGAATCCTTTATTGCAGGGGTGGGGAACTTTTTTCAGTCTTGGGCCAGGGACCCACATTAAAAATCAATTGGGAGCCACACACAAGAAAAAACAAGTCAAACACACAACCCACATCTCAGGCTTGTATGCCAGTCTGGGGGGTGGCACTGCCAATGCGAAATGATCTGCTCACCCCACGTCAGGGGGAAGCCCCGCACCTTACCACAAGCTGTAGATTCCCCACCCCTGCTTTACTGTTTGGCCTGCTAGGAGTGAGTTGCAGGTTTCCGTTCGGTTCGTTGTAGGAAGATGTTTGTGTCACAAGGATCACCGCTGTAATTGGCACCCCCGTTGGCAGACTTGGAAAAGATGCCAAAAATAGAATGGGCATAGATACCTTCCAGTCAGGATTCAGACATACCTTGGGATGCACAAATACAAACTTTTTCACAGTAGCTGTGCATAAGCTTGAAGCCTCAGTGTCAAGTGCTGTTTGTCAGTCATATTTTGTAAGCACTAAGTAATCTGCACTTCTTTCTTTTTAAACCCTTGTACTCCGAGTAGAGCATAGGTCATCTACAAGTCTCCTCCACTTCACTGTGTCTTGAGACAAAACGTCTAGCTGACTCCAGGAATATCCCAGTTGTTGTCCTTCAGTCTCAGTAGATCTTCTCCATGTTGTTTTTAATCTGCACTACTGTAGTTGAATATAGGAATAATTAAATAAGACAATAATAAAGGAATAATACAAAAATACATAATAAAGAAAAGCTTTTTTCCAATAATGGTTGGAAAGTAAAGTGAGGTGTACCCCAAGAGGTGCACTGTAATGTTGCTGTGGAAGGAGAATACTGAGGTGCTTGATTTCTTCCTGAAATGGAGTTTGAGAAGAGCTAAACTAATGCTCCTAATTTGTGTGTCCGTACTGAAACATGATGATGCCCACTGATTTAAAATTTACCAGTTTACCAGTGGATGCAGCACTGAAACAGGGAAAGGAGTGAGACCTTGCCCCATGTACTAGATTGAGGAGTGAGAGAACAAAAGGAGGGACCATTAAGAGTAGATCCTTACCAAAGTAATTCTTGGGATAGGTCCATTCTTTTTTTCAAGCTGCCTGGGGTTGAGCCTCACTACTTTATTCACATGTTTCCAGATACAAACTTTTAAAAATCAAATAGCCAAATTCAGAGGTAGTTTAATTGATACAGTAAGTTACATACCCGAAAGTGAATAAGTTGGTATAATTTGCATGAAAGGGTAAAAATTTAACCTCCAGTTGGCTTAATTTGCATATTAAGTGGGTGGGGTTATAGCAAGAAAAATGACTAACGCATGTTTTCTTACTGAACTGATTTTATGCTGGCATTTATCTTTCAAATTTGGCTACCAAACCTAAATTAATACTACATGACTAAACAAAATACTGATACCATGAGACTAGCAAATCAGGATGTTGAGACACACAAGGTGGGTAAGGTAGTATCCTATATTGGACCAATTTCTGTTGCAGGAGAGGACAAGCTTTTGAGAGAACTCTGTGAATCTTGAAAGCTTGTTTCCTCCTGCAATATAAGCTGGTCCAATAAAAGATATTACCTCACCAGCATTGGATCTCTCATCTCCTGGTCTACAGTACAGCAAACAAGTCAGTCTTTTGTCAGTATTTAAATACTGAATTTTAAGCAAAGACAATTTTTTTGTTTTTGCTTTTCTCATTCATCCATGTTTGTTGCTTTCTCTTTAAATTCTTTTTATAAAAAAAAAAAAAAACCCTGAGGTAGTCGTGATAGTCAGTTTCAGCATAAACAAGGAGTCCGGTGGCACTTTAAAGACTAAAACTAACAAGTTTATTGGGGTATTAGAGCATAAGCTTTTGTCAGCTAAAGCTCACTGCCTCAGATGATGAAGATTCTTCAAATCTGAGGAAATGAGTTGTAGCTCATGAAAGCTTATGCTCTAATACCCTAATAAATTAGTCTTTAAAGTGCCACCGGACTCCATGTTGTTTTTTCTAAAAAGACATTTTAAAAAGTCACTTTGGTTTTTAAAAATAAAAATGTATTTATTACTTCTGTTTCTGATACAGGCCATCCTCGCTATAAGTTCAAGATATGTTCAAAAAACCTTGGACTTATAACGAAACAACTTTCGCCACGGCTGACTTCCATTTGCACAAATTGATTTTTTGTTTTTGTGTGTGACTTAAGAGTGGGGAATGGGAGGACTTATAACATATCATTCCTACAAGCGTCAACAACTTTTGTGTGGAATGGATATATACTGGGGTGACACATAGCAGGGACGCCCTATACAGAAAGTAATTTTCTCTCATGATGCTGCTGTTTTTGACAGACCTTCTGGGAAGCATCCTCTGTGTTGCTTTGCCAGTGTAGAGTAGTGGTTACGGCTGGAAATCCTATTCTCTGAGGCATCTTTTAGGCCTGAAGCCCATAGTGAGAGGGTATAAATTGTGGCAGTTAAAAACTCTTAGCCAGTTAGAGTGGAGAGGATGACCTTCGAAAATTAAGGTGTGTTTCTCCAGCTGAGCCAGCTGCGTATTTCATTAGGAGCCAAAGACAGCCAAAACATGCGTATGTACTGTTCCTTCTCATTGGCTGGCTTCTGGGTTCTTCAATGTGCTAGAAAAAATTGAGAATTTTCAAGCAGTAACCATTGTTGGTTGCTGTGGCTGTATCACTTTGCAAGAAACCACAAACTTTCCAATATTAGCAGCACTGGCTGAAAATTATTCTAATAGAATTGAGAAGTAAAGAAGAAAATCTGTAGGTGTCGGGAGGAAGCATAGTACAGAAAAATACAGTGTAATGGTAATTTTTTTTGCCACACTTTTCTGTGTCTTGCATTTGTAGGAGGGGTAAAACATAATTAAAATGTATCTGTATTTTTCCATTATGAGACTGTTTAAACTCTTTTCAGTTAAGGTCAAGGAAGATATTTCATGTCTATTCTTAAGTTATACTGACTAGCGGTCTTCTATTTGTTATTATGGAAATGCTCCAACAGGGAGCTTGTCTGTATTCTGTCTTCTCTCATTCAAAGTGTATAACATTTTAGTGCCAATTATTTTTTTATATTTTGCAGAGGAAATTCAAAGTGCAAACTACAAAACTCTTAATGTTTATGAATAATTAAAAAAAAGTATGGCCTGTAAGAGAATTGTTTGCATTTTTTACTGCTGAGAACAGCTTGGGATTTAACTCTGAATGTAAAGATTACCCTCTTCTTCCTCCATTTCCCTTCCCCCTGGCTTCCAAGAAAACAAAGGGACTATATACATTCTTGTAAATAAGAGATTAGAGACTAGCTCTTGAGTGTATTTGCCCTTGGGCAAAAAGTCTGTTTAAAAAAATGGATTTAAGGAGGTACAAATGACTTTGGTGAGAAATATTGTTAAAAGTATTTTGCCACATCAGGTGCCATAAGTTAACTGGAGGAAAGTAATTTGTGCCATTAAATTATCTGTTCATAAGGCTGGCTGAAGCCAGTTTGCAGTATTAGCATTAAAATACAAGTCCACAACAGCATGATGATTTGGTAGACTGTGGAGTCACCTGACTTGTTCTGAGAGGTTAATGTGTTCATTGTGGGCAGTTGGAAAAGCTGACCTGGATTTTTTTCCTCCTCTGGAATAGCTGGGGAAGTTTTCAGATTGCTTTCTTAATTCACTGTTCTGAAAACTAATTTTGTTAATGATTATGAAGACAAATACATTTAGGATTTTTAACTACAATTATTTGGTATTGAAGCTGTTATTTCAGATCAAATCTCTTGACATTATTCTAGCCATAGAAAAGTGACAACTGTATACATACATTGGTATGTATTTAAATCTTCATTTTTAAAGTCTTTTTTTTAAACAACTTAAACATTGTTTTCTAAAGAAAAATGATGCTTTAATACACATCTCAATATCTGTGTGGTCAGCAGTTGAACCAAATGTACAATAATGGAAAATTGGTGTAAAGGAAAGGAGAAAATTGATCTTTGATCTGAAATACTCTGAAAATCCTGGTATAGAGCGATCTTCAGGTTAAAATTGAATAGCTGTCACTCTTCCCTCACAGATTTTGAAATACATTGCTTTATGTGCAATGAACATGGCGCCCTCCAGGGAAGAGATCAGTGCCACTCCTTATTTCTTGGGTTTGATACTTCCCTCATCCTTTTCTGACCCCTCAAAGCTGAATATATCTGAGGACCCATTTTTTGCAGACTTGCATATAAATTGGTCTACACTACACCACTTTTAGTGACATGTCAGTTTCAACCCGCCCATGTCACTAAAAGTCTGGCATGTAAACACTGTTTGTCTGCACTTTTGTGGACCAAAATACTTCCTTCCAGACCTGACAAGCAGGGTTCCTGTGGATAGGGCCATGCTGACTGTGCCTTAAGCACTGTGTGCATGGATGTCTTTCACATGTGTGCGCACGCACACCTATGACTGCCCAGCCCTCCTTCTCTGACAATGATTTTACGTCTCTGTCTGGTCTAGGTGCTGAAACTAACCTGTCTGCCTTATTGTGGAGGGATTTGTGACCATTCTTGTGACTTTCCTTCCCTTCCTTATCAGAAGTCATTTTTCTGTGGGGAAGCAAAGAAATCTGCAGGGACCATACATTCTGTGCACACGCAGTGACACAGATTTCCCGCAGGTGTATCCCCTACTCATCTCACTGCTTGCAGTTTGTAGTTTCACCAGATTCATGCATAGCTCAGTGTTGCTATGGTACAGACTCCTGTGGAAAGTTGGGAAATTGAGTCAGTTAAGGAGAGGGTGGGAAACGCACAAAATGTGTTCAGCCATCATGAAGTCACTGCCTCTATAGTAAGACCTTTTTCAAAGGGTGGATGTGGATTGGAGGACACTTCAAAATCCTCACAGCCTGCATAGAATAGAATCTGTTCCTAGAGAAGGAACAGAACATTCTCCCAAAGAGAATGTGTTTTTTGTCATATACACATAGCCTGGGGAAGACACACAAGCCTGGAGAAGATGTGCCAGGAATGAATTTCATGGACCTAGACCTCTTCCCACCATCGTCTCCATGGTGGCGAGTGAGTTGTCTCAACACCCTACAAATGTGAGCACAATGAACCTTGGGTTAAGTGACAAATAGCCATTGTTTACTGCAGCCAGATGTAGAACCAGTGTAGGTGTTCAGCAGGTCTACACAGTAATGGGGTCATGCTATCATGGGTTAAACGACCATTGGTTAAGTTACCCCAAGATTGCTTATCCCACGCTTGGAAACATAGCCTTGCCTTCCACTACTCTGGTATTTGAAGGCTGCTTTTAACATCAGTCTTCCGTTGGAGGGAGCAGCACGCAGATACTGAATTCAGCAGGTCAATGCAAACACACTTTCTTTTCAAAGTGGTATTATGGCTTTTAAAATAACTGTAGACAGCCATATGACAACAACAAAATTAAAAAGGAATTTCATAGTTGACTTGACTTCCATGAAGAAACGCCAAACACAATTGTAATTGACAGTTTTCAGTGTTTATCATGGTGGTGAAGATTTATTTTAAGATTATTCTCTTTTTTTATAAATCCACAGTTTTCTCCTGTGGAGATGCCATAATACTGGGTTTTTGACATCAGTCTGAGGAAATGGAGTCTCGAATTCAGCATAATGGCATCACTGCAAGAGAACAATTTGAGAAGATTGGCTGTTAGGGAGAGTGTCCTTAATTAATAATCCTAGGTAATGGCAAAAAAATCCATGGAACTATATCTAACAGATAATAATGGCGTCTGTAGTTTTTGGCATGGCATGAAATAGCTACCAACAGCAAAGTTTTAAGATACTATCTACAGATGTTTGGCATCCTTTTGGGTGCAGAGGCCTAACATTTTGTAGCCAAAAGCAAACCTGAAAACTAGCGCCCCCCCCCAAAAAAAAGAAAAATCAGAATTATGCTCCCTGTTAGCTGTTGATGATACCATTACCCAGACTGTTCGCTGTCTTCTCAGCTGCCTCAATTAGTAATTTGTTGTAACTTATCTGTTTTCAACCACCTGTTAGATTTCTAAATATACAATAAAATCAAGTAAAATTTGCCTCCATATCTTTGTTTAAATAATTAAATAAAAACCCACTATTTGTGCAGTTTTCTCTATCCCTTCTGTAGGCTTCATCATCAAACATAGCATTTAGTCACTTTCCCTTATCCATTCAATGGGTAGACACCAATTATATCTGTCCTGTTGCTCGCTTTTATGGGGCTCCAAATAAACACACTGTAACAGTACTACCAGTCTCATGAGTTCAGAAGTCTTCAATCAGAGCCAAAAAATGAGATTTTCAGATAATATACCCTGCGTTCTTCTAATTTGCCCTAGTCTTTGAGCCTTTACTATGCATATGCTGTATATTTTTTATGCAGCCAAGAGAACTAAAAAGTTTGTAAAAATGAAACCTGAAATTCTCATGCAATTTTGTTTCAAGGCCTACATTTTGTCCAGTTTAGATTTATTTACATTTTAAAGTTTGCAATAAAAAAAATACTAAATTAAGATTTAAGAAAGTTAATTAATTAGGGATGTGATAGTGTACATGGTTAAATGGTTATGTGCATGCTCCCCCTGCCTCCCGCTCCTACCTCTGTATCAGAGGCAGCAGGGGGAGGCTGGTGGCTCTACAGAAGCTGGTGCTTGCCTGCTCTTCCCTCAAGGGGAGGGCCGCAGGCAATTCTTCTCCCTGCGGTGAGCACAGGCTCCCATGGAGCTTCCTCCCCTTTCCTTGCATGTAAACATGTAACTGTGGAAAATTTCAGTACAAATGTGTAAATTTGTACACATTTACAAAAACTTTTTAACATCTCTATTATGAATAGAGGTCATGAGAGAATGGATCAGTGGTCTGGCCAGACGTCTAAGCCAGTTTTAATTTGTTCTGTCTCTGACTGACCTTAATTCATCACCTGAAAAATGTTAGTTATGACTTTCAACTTCCATATGGGGCAAGTAAATAGTATTGTCCCCAGTTTAACAACTGAAATAAATCTAGGGGCAGAAAGGTTGTGAAAGGGGAAACAGAATCTCACCTATGTTTCTTCAGTGGAAACGGCATCTCAAGAAATGTCCAAGATTCTAGAGTGAGTTAGGTTTGCATAGAATCACTGGTAACTTGCATTTTTTGAAAGCCATTAATATTTAGCTTCAGGAGAGCAACAGCTATTACATTTCAGTAGAGTTATATGGCACAGAATAGCTTTACTACGTTAGTTAAAAAATACTGTAATGAAGACTGAAGGCTTGGTAAGATAAGTACAGAATTGATTTATTTAACTAGACTGAGCTTGTTTAGAGAAAAGAGCACTTCATTATAAAAATATTTTTTTATTTGAAACATGCAAATGTTTCAGTGGTGAATGAGTAATAAGCACTTCTTTCAAAGCAGGGAATTTAGCCATATGGTTAATAACTGTGTACTAATTTGAAAAATCTCAACCAGCAAAATTTAATTGTGCATAAATGTGGCTAAATTATTTCTGAACTGTATGTCAGCTGTTGTAACCAAGAACACAGTGACCACCATTGCTGAGAAGTTTGTACTTTCTTCTGCCTTTAAATCTAAGTTTTAGATGCCAGCGTGAACTTTGTGTTCCTAGTTTCCTTTCCATCTCTGTCTCTCCAGATGGCCCTGTATCCACTTACAGCTCTGGTACCCCATATCTTTTGGCCCTGTTAGAGTGCGATAACACTGTAATTTTCCCTATGTGGGAGGGATGATTGATATGAAGTGCTTAGAGATGAAATATTTCTTCCAAAAATAAAACTATCAGCCAGTTTCTGGATACAATGTACAGTTTATAAACTTGGGGTATGTTTCTCAATTTGTGGTATTTTTGAGAAAAAGTTACACATACACATGGGGGTGTGGGTGTATGTGTGTATTTTTTTATATTAAAAAAATGACACTAACCAATACATATGTGTCTAGGTGGGGGCAACATACACTTTTAAATCTTTGGCTGCGAAAGACATGTATCTAATATCTTAAAATCAATTTCACAATGGGAGTTTGAAAATGGTTCAGTGCTAGGGACTGTGAACTGGAAGACATGTCAGTGGAATAAATGGCAAAGGTTAAAAATTGGGTTTTATATTTAAGAATAAATCTCTTCCTTTTTACTGTTCTCCTGAAAAAATATTTTGGAAATATGGTTTTGTGGTCTAGGTATCCAAGAGATCCAATTTTTATCATTACCTCTAGTACAAATTTTTGAGTGTTTTTTTTTTTTCACCCAAGTCAGTTATATTCTCTGTCTCAGTTCCATATCTGTAAAATGGGGGATCTTTCTATACAGTGTTTGAAGTGCTCAGTACACTAGTAAGAGCCATAGAAACACCTACAAATAAATAAAATGCCTAAAATACATGCATGTGTATAAGGGATGTAAACAACTAATCAACTATCCAATAAGCAAAAGAGGCAGCTGGGGGGCGGGGAAGGAAGAGGTGGGAAGGGGTGGAGTGAGTTGACTTAAAAGCTGGTTCCCTCCAGCTCTGTGGGGGGAGGCAAGGGGCAGCCAACTTTGAAATGTACAAGAGTTCCTACTGGGGCTTTTCTACATTTCAGTGGTGGAACATGGAACTTCTTATAGACTAATCAAATAGTTGATGAAAATCCCATCGATTCTGTTAATCAACATTTAATATCCCTAATGTATATAAATGAAATGCAAGTCCTTGACCTACTAAATAGGCACCATACTTGGCCATACTTCCTGGTCAGTGGACTTGCCACCTGTACTTGAGCAGAGGAAAAACAGGCACTAACAGCCATAGGGTTTTGTCTACCCTCAGCAGTTCTCAAACTGGTGGGTCTAGTTGTAATGCCTAGAGGGCTGGTTTTAGACTTGCTGGGTCCCAGGGTTGAAGCTGAAGCCCAAGCCACATACCATGGGGCAGCAGGGTCCAGCTTCAATCCCCCCTCCTGGGGTCATGTAGTAGTATTTGTTGTCAGAAGTGGGTCACAGTGAAGTCTGAGAACCACTGAAAGTCTAGGTTAATGATTGGTTTAGGAATCAGCCAGCTGGAAACTTGACCCCATTAAATATAGGGATTGTGGGTCTGGGGTAGGGTGCAAAAATGATTATAATTGGCATTCCTTTCATTTTTGTATTAAAACAAAAATAGGTAAACAAAGTTTTCCAATGAGCACTTGAAACTTGTACTTTAGTAGCCCATTTAGCTGTTAAACTAATTTGTTCATTTCACCCAGTGAATCTGAAGGGTTTGATTTATGGAGAGTTACTGTAAGAACAGGAAAGCCTTGTGTGCATGACATTGCTTTGCACCTGTTTTAAAATCCTGATCAAAAATAGAACTTTAACAGAATTCCTAAATAAGATGTGTGCTCTTCAAGGATGAAAATAAGATTTGTTTTTAGGTGCACTTTTTATGTATGCTTCTTTCCAGACATTAACTGGTGTTCTAGGCATCTTGGCCTAATACTTTGCATGATCATGCTACTTTCCTAGTATCAAGTTGAGGACTGAACTAAAGCTGATGAACAGGGTATTGGAAGCACCATTTGTATCTGATTAGGGCACTAGGAACTTCATTGTGTGGCTATTTGAGATCTGTACACTCCAAATCTCTTATTAAAATCTTAAGTAATAAGATTGTGACAAGTATTGAGCAATTCACAAAGCTCACCATGTTTAGTGTGTATACCAACTAATTAAATAATTGCTGCAAATTGTTTATGGCTTATTGGGGGGAGTATCTGTATTCCTTTTTTGCTGCTTGTATCGTCTCTCTCCACTCCATCCCGTTCTCCACCATTTGTTAGGACTACAGCTACTCCCTGGCAGGTTCTGGGAGGATAGGAGATCTGTAAAGGCTCTCTTTATTGCTAGCTTCTATCTCCAATCTTGAGATAAGTTCTTTATCAACATCCTTGATCAGAGATACTCAATATAGCTTTCATGGAAAAAAAGTCTCTCCTCATCCCTTTCCCACAAGAGTTGTTTTAGAATTTAGAATATTTCTCTTTGCTCAAAGGGAATGAGGGGTCCAGAGAACTTTCTACTTCCTCTTATGACCTTTTCCGTTGAAGTATTTCTGTCAAGATTTAACCATGTTTGATGCAAAAGTTAGAAGTTACTTTTTAAGCTTAAGATAGGAAGGGTGTTTTTTTGGCAACAGCTCTGCCATAGGACTGACCTATTTTAAGTAAAGAAGTTCAGAAATTTTGTAGTCAAGTTGGTCTTATCACATCAGTAAGCCTACTGGGGAAAAAAATCATTTTAGTTTCCTCTGCGCTATATTTCTATAGCCACTTCCATCGGAGGATTTGAGTAGGTCACCACCTCTGGCAGAGATGGGGGGTGAGGAGAGAGATGTTCTCATTCATAGTTCTTTGCTTCAACCAGAAACCCATCCTTGCTCTCAGAGACTGGCTGCTTTATCAAGAGTTCCATTCTTTATCCAGATCTTTTTTGGTGGATCAAATTCTAGAAGTTTGCAATCACTTTCCCTTTTTGAGCAGTAATCAACTACTCTATTGTCTTGTAAATTCCTCTAGTGCCATAAAATGATTTCTGCTATATATTTGAGTGTGCTATATCCTCAAATGTTATACTTTTGGTACCATGGGCTGAGTATTACAAAATTTTGAAAGTGATTACTCTAGCTTTAGATAGCAGCTGTCACTAATATAGAAGGTCTTATACTTTTTTTTCTGTCCGATATTTCGTGCAGCACTGTTGCATGGACTTCAAAGAAATATCATCTGTGTATGTGGAAATGGCACTTAATACAGATTGGACCTCCCTGGACCGGCACCCTTAGAACCTGAGTGGTCTCAAAGGAGGGATTTTGCCAGACCAGAGGAGGTCATTTCTGCCACCAGCCCCCCAGGCTGGCTCTGCTCCTGGTCTGGCCTCCTGGCAGGCTCCCCACTTGTAAGCAGTCCCGTTGCCCTGCCACAGCAGCCCACAGTCATGCTGCTGGGGCTTTGAGGTTCACTGCAGCAAACCACTGCCCCACCTCTGGTGCTCCTGACCTGCTAGCCCTGCTGTGGCAGCACCAGCCTGCAGTCCTCTCACTGGGAACCACTACCCTCCTCCCCCTGCAGACTGCTGCTCAGCTGCCAGGGTTCCTGACCCTGTCAGCCCTACTGGGGCAGCCCCTGGCCCCATTGCTGGGGCTCCTCACTCTGCCAGCCCTGCTGCAGTAGCTCCACGGTCCGCTGACAGGGCTCCTGGCCCTACAACAGCAGATGGCTGATCTGCCAGAGCCCACTGGTGTTCTGGTTGCCCTGCCATCAGCTCAGCTGGACTCCTGCGGCAGGACTTCCAGCTGCTGGCCTCATTACAGCCAGCCTCTTTGGGTTCCTGGCCCCTGCAGGACTCCTGCCTCTGGTCCAGTAACAGCCATAGTCCTGTTGAACCATGGATGTTGCTGGACTAGGGAGTCCCAGTTGAGAGAGGTTCAACCTGTATCTCAAAAGTGACAAATACTGCTCAGCTTAATTCTGGTATTGCAGAAGTTACAATGAAGATTATGGGCCTATTAATAAACAAACTTATTCTTTGAGTTACAGCAACTGCCTAAAATATTCTAGTTTGTGTAAGGCAGGCACATAAAATGTTTTGATTTTTCCCTCAAAAATGGTATCTGTTCAACATCTGGACCCCAGAAAATATATTTTACAAGTATGATTTACCTTGCCACCTTTTCCCCATGATTAACTGCTTACAACTGAGCTCCATACTGGTAGGACTAACCATGCGAAAGGGAAAACTTGTTTTAATCTTAGTGGCTTTTCTGTAATATCTCCACATCAGTTTGGACAAACTTATCCCAAAATAGAACACCTGTGCAAAATGAGGTCATCGACTGAAAGCAAGTTCTGTTCTATGATGATAGTGTTGTGAAAGAATATGCAAACTGGTGGTAGGAATTACCTGGTGGTTTACAAAAAAGCTTTCTTGTGGCTTGTCCTTCATTTAAAAACAAATGAAAACAGTCCTGTTTAAAAGCAAAGCACTAAAAGTTATATCTTAATCTCAACTGATGTGCAGTTTGAAAGTTTTTCACAAATGATTCTGAGGGGAAGAAACTGAGTTTATCTAGCTCTGGGTATCTTTTGTTAAATTGGTTTTCAAAATAACCTTATCTATTATCCCCTCCCCCTTTTTTAATTGGAAAATATAAGCAAATACTTATTTTTTGCGGGGTGCGGGGAGGATTTTGGCAGTCCTCCCTGACTCTCATCACTTGTATCAATGACATTGTGTGTGAACTCTTGGTAACAGGATTATTTTTCTACAATATGCTAAATGGAAAAGACACATGCTTTTGGGAACCCTTTTTCTGGATAGATTCCTCTTTGCCTTTCCCCATCTACTCTAAAACAGGAGTATTGGGGAAGATTGCCAGGAAAACCTCTCCCCCCCCCCCTTTTTTTTTTGCAGTTAGACAAGGTTTGATTTTTATATTTGATATTTATAGTTGATAAGTGAAAAGTCTAAAATTGTCAGAAGATGGGCAGTGTTTTCTTCTAACCTTTTCCTGCCATGTACAGATTTTTCCACCCATGTACAGAATTAAATGTGTGTTCCACACACACGTGCGAATGTACACCATCTGTAGAAACCCACAACTAGTTTTTTTGTTATCTACTAATCAGTTTGGCATTTGAATCTCTCCTCAGTGACTGCATGAGTTTACAGTGAACACTGAAGGTTTTTTTTTGGGGGGGGAGGGGGAGAATAAATACTTTTTGTATTTAAAAACAAGAACTATTTGAATTTGAAAAGAGATCCAGAAGCAAGAGACACATGAGTTTTAATCCAGGTTGTGCCTTCAATTAGCTGTAAAGCCTTGGTCAAGTTATTTTACCTTTTTTTTCTCTCTCCCCCCCCCCCCCCCATATGCAATGCTCATAAATGCTTTTTATTAGTAGTTTTCTATTTTAGGGTTATCTTTTCTTCATTACTGAACCTGTTATTACTAAGTAATTTGCAATGCAAGTCTTTACCAATATTGTCAGTTTAGTTTTGATTTTTAGAGATGACTCTATTTTCCAGAATGACTCTTTCCAGAAGGAAGCACTTGAAAGAAACCGTTTTTATAAAACAGTATCAGATTAGTGCGTGCGTGCATGTGCCTATATCTATATATAAAAATCTTGAATATCTCATTAATCCAATATTTTTTAAAAAAATCCCTCAAGTCTGCTGTACTCAGCCTATTTGGCCACTTGTAGTGTGTCTCAAAAGTTGTCCAAACGATTCAGCAGAAAATGTCAGGAGGAAACTTTGTAGTTGAGGGTTCTTCTCTTAGAACACTTTGCCAGCAGTCCTTTTCATATTAAACGGAGGGCACTACACGTGGTGTGCCTTTGCAGATGAAAAACTGTGGCATGAACCAATAGAGTAACTTTGTAAATATGCATAGTTGAAGCTGCAAAGGGTTTCTTTAAAATATTTAAGCCATAATCAGTGCATAACATGGTGTAACCCAGCAATGGGCAACCAAGAATAGTGGGCCACGTGAATGGCCCTACTTCATCTCAGTTGTTCCAGTGGTGAGCAGCCTGTGGCCCACAGCTTACTGTGGTTCCATCTGCAGCCCACACATTTTCTGTTTTCCCCACACCCCTCTCACGCACTGGAGCCATGCACTTCCAACTCCTTCCCTTCCCAGCACTTTCGGAGCACCATGAATCCACTGATTTGTGGTG
Source organism: Apalone spinifera (assembly GCA_030068395.1). Classification (NCBI taxonomy): domain Eukaryota; kingdom Metazoa; phylum Chordata; order Testudines; family Trionychidae; genus Apalone; species Apalone spinifera. The sequence continues at coordinate 56,372,807 of CM057846.1, read as the reverse complement.
GTCCAATTCTGGGAGGCAGGAGGAGAAGTGGAGATGGAATGTGAATCAGTGGATTTATGGTGCTCCAAAAGCGCTTGGGAGGAGAGGGTGTGTGGGTGTCCAGTGCATGAGAGGCACCTTGGGGTAAGGTGCAGAGAGTGGGTGTGTAGGCTGCAGGCAGAATCCCCCCAGTGGCCTGTATGCAGCCTTTGAGCTGCAGGCTGCCTACCACTGGTGTAATCCATTTCTAAATCTGAAAATATAATAGTGTTACAATTCAAATTTGTTTGTTAAAATCAATCTTATTCTGAAACCAAAGGAAGAATCTCAGCTCCCTTTGCTGATTTCTTTACTGTTTAGTTTAGATTTTCATCATGAATACTTTGCTCAAAAGTTCTTACAGACAGATAAACTTCACTCCAGCTAAAGAGCTTTGTTGTCTGTTTTCTTTGAACATACATGAATGCTAAAGTTTAAGGACAATAATGTAACTATTGAAGGACAGATAACGTCAAACTAAACAGATTCTGCCTAAGAAATAATAGTTCAAATGCTGTTGGGTTTATATTGGCTTAATAGTTTGAGGTAGCCCTATTAGTCTGTAACTGAAAAAACTTTAAAAAATATTTAATCTTGCAGCGCGTTAGAGACTAACGCAAAATGTAGATGGTATGAGCTTTCGTGGGCACAACCCACTTCTTCAGAAGTGTGCCCATGAAAGCTTATGATACATCTACATTTTGCGTTAGTCTTGCAGCATGTTAGAGACTATTTGTTTTATTGGCTTAATAGTTCATGAAGTCTTTGGGAAAATATTTTCAATATGTCAAGCTTTTTAAATTACTGTGCACTTTCTTAACTCATGGGATTCTAAACATCTAGTGAAATATCTACTACTTAAGTCACACTGCAATATGAGCTGAAGCTGCTCAGTGTATAATAGATACAACCTTATTTTACAACCACATTTAAAAGTACTACTACTCCTTCACCTACCTCCACTATCCCAAATTGAGTTCAGGGCTATAATGGATTCCATTAGGGGTAAAAGGTCTGTGACTCAGCCAGTGAGCCACTCAAACTCTTGGCTTTTTTTTAATTATCACCATTAAAGCTTTAGTTTTATCTCATAAAATAGATACCATTGATGTAAAATACCTCACTGTTGGCGATACAATATATCTATGTGCTTAAATTTATATTAGTTAATCAATCAACCACTTGAGTTTGAAGGCTGTTTAGGTATGCTGCACACTGTATAAAGTTTTATTTTCCACAATTAGCCACTTGTCCTTTATATTTAAGAACTTGTTTAAAATCAAGGAAGACATGTGGTGACACCATCTCACAAGGAATTAATTTTCAGTTTGCACTTTCATTACTGTGATTAATTGAAGAAAAACTACTTTGCCCATCATATTTTGACTGCCTTCTGAGGACTTGCAGTTTACTCCAGGGAGCATATACCTTTGATGTGACTACAGTGATTATTAAAAAGTCAGGAACTTAAAGGGAGAAATTAGTTCTTGTGCATCTTACCTGAGTAAGCATCCAAATGATACAATTGATCTTGTTTTTGTATTCTTTGCTTGCAATGGCAGAAGAAATGGGACGTTGAAACTATTGCAAAAAAAAAAAAAATCAAAGTAGAGAGGAAATTCCAAGAACACAGTGAAGGTTAAATGTTCAAATGTTGAAAGCTACTTTGTTCTTCTGGTTTTTTTCAATACACCAGGGTGTCACACTCATTAATTATTCATATTTCTGTGAACAAACAAGATAAATGTCTGTACAAGAGATGTGCAATGAGAACATCTCGGGAAAGTATAACTGTGCTTAACTACATCTTTGTGTGTATAGTAAAACTGTTTTAATAAGCTTTAGTTACCTGTTTCATTAATTACTGTTTTCATATGTACTTTACACACATACCCCTAAAAAGCATGAATATTGAGGTGGTCCCTAAAAATATCGTAGTTAAATGAACCACCTCCCTTAAAAATATCCCCAAAACTGAGAGAACAAGAAATATTAGTCTAATGCAGGGATGGGCAACAATTTTTATGGGAGGGCTACTGCAAGAATTTGGCAGGGTGTCAGGAGCCACACTCTTACATGATATTAATGGAGGAGATGCAGGCTCTGGGAGAGAGGTTGGGTGCAGAAGGCAGCTTGGGGTAAGGGATGAGGGTAGAAAAGGGAGTGTGATATTTAGGAGGGAGTTTGGGTGAGTGAAGGGGTTGTGATCTGCAGCAGGAGACTGGGGTGTGCAGGAGGAGGTACAGGGGTTTGGATTGTGACCTGGGGCAGAGAGTTGGGGTGCAGGGTCAAGGAGGAGGTATAGGTGTGAGAGGGATGTTAGAGGGTTTGAGTTACATAATGTAGAAGAACAGAATGGGGGAGAAGAGGGCTGTGGGGGAGGGAGGGGCTAGGATGTCACAGGCAGTTGTGTTCAGCAGACAGGCTCCATGCCCTGGCAGGCTGTTCAGAGCAGCTGGCTGTAGGGCCATGTGCATCTGTGAACAGCTGCGAGCCCGAGGAGAAGGGGGGCTAGATCCAGCCTGTGGACCATATTTTGCCCAGTCCTGGTTTAACACCCCTAAAATCAACCACAAACAGCACTTACGAACACACTCAGATATGTTATTAAAGTTGCAAAATGTAGCATTTGCAGGTTAGGAAATGCAAAAGCAACCTTAATTTTGGCAACTCTTGTTTTTAGTATGTGATCATGTAAATAACGAGTGACTCATAATGCCTATTTTTTTTACATCACATTTAGTGGACAGTGACTATTTCAGTAGCTATTTAATATCTCTTTATTTTCATTGTTCATTGTGTGGCCCTATGATTTAGTTACTGTATTCTGTCCAAATCCTACACTGAATAAGGAATTAATTGCTCCTGAGCTTTTTCTGTGGCACTCATCACAGTGGTATGAGACCTTCAAAACATTAATGAATTTATATTTGCAACTTTGTAACAGAAGAGTATTGTTAGACTCACTTTATGGATGGGAGAACACGGGCAGAAAGACAGCAACTTGCCCAAATCACACAGTGAATCAGACACAGAGCTAGGACTCTGGACTACCAAATGCTCACCTTTGCGCACATTCCTCTAGACTGGGGTGGCCAACTCGTTACAAAGTGCCAAAATAGTGGTGGATACAGCACAAAGAGCGGGGCGGGGGGAGCGAGGGAGAGAAGCCCAGGCTGCCATTTTGGAGTCTGCACAGGATGCCGTAACTCCGGCTCTGTCTCTTTGACAGAAACGTGCTGCTGCTTTAAGAGCTGCAAGTTGCGGGAGCCGCAATTTTTTCTTTGAAGAGCTGCATGCGGCTCGGCCACCTCTGCTCTAGACTGCATTGCCTGAATGCCAGAGATGCTGAGCTCTTGTTGACTTCAGCAGCATTGTGTTGGTGCCTCTCAAAATCTGGCCACAGTGGTCATTTGCAAAATGTTTGGTTTAAACTACTAGAAAAACATGGTATTAAGAGCCTGTCTGAGAGGAAACATGGGTGACATTTACCAGCCTTAACCACATTGTATCTGAAGAAGATGTCCATCTCCTGTCCCTTTTTGTGTACTCCTTCTATTTCAAGAGCAAGTAAAGTTGGGGACCTACAGATTACAGCATCTTTGATTCCCTGATTTACATCCACTCTGTGAACTGAGTGAGGCAAGGGTTCAGCAGGTGGTGTAGAGTGTATATATGGTCATGTAAATCAAGATGGTACCTTAATGTTTATGCATAAAAAAGCAGAATTGGTTGAAAAGGCAACCTTAATTCTTACACTTAACTTTCAAGTGCTTGACATTAGCAGTTTTTCCCCCTTGTATGTGACTTTTGAGATTTGCTTTAAAGTCAAGCAAATTCTGCACAATTGTAACAATCATCTACCTTGTACGATCAGGTTTTGAGCCCTGAACTTCCAGTGAACGTTACTGACCTATACTGCTTGAGCTACAGGGTTAACTCTATTAGCTGGTGGCTGGAGAGGGTTGTTTTCATGTGTGAACCTGTCACTAACGGAGGATGAAAGAATGCAGTGAAAGGAGTGGGTTCTTTTTTTTTTTTTTTTTTTTGAGTACTGTGTATATTGCACTGTGGGTTCACATGTACTTCATAAGAAACAGAAAGATTCTTGCTACTGGTGACAGTTGATTGTTTGTGCTCTTTTTCTGCTTGTACTCTGAAAAGAAGTTACAAAGCAGGGGTGGAGAACCTTTTTGAGTTGGGGAACCTTGTTGGGTTGGGGGCTGCACATAAGTGAGAAGCAAAGCAAAAAAAAAAAAAAAAACCCACCCTAACCAATCCCGAGAAGGAGACACACTTCCCACACTCCCCTCGCACACCGGAGCCTGGGAGGCTCAGGCTAGTACATTTTGTCTGCTCCAGCCCTGTGGAGGACAGCAGGGAGGGAGGGAGGGCTGGAGCAACAGTGCAGGCTCCCCAGTGGTTTTTTGGGGGGAGGAGCCCTGAGCTGGGGGAGAGGGGGCAGATCCAGGCAAGCCAGGAGCTGCATCCAGCCCCCAAGCCTTAAGTTCCCCACCTTAGTATAAAGCATGATCATCTCTCTAATTTCTTCTTACTGCTGAGCCCGAGAGAACACTCGGGTGCTCTCTTTAATTATCTATACATATTTATTTAAGAAACAATGTAACTAGTTTTAGTATAATAAGGAACTAGAGCCCCCTCCCCTTTGGAAGGGTGTTTCCCCTGTCTTCCTGGTCTAGTAATAAGGCTATGCTAAAAATACAATGATTCAAAACGCGTATCCTTCCCAAGAGACCTTCCTGGTCAGCAGTAAGCGCCAGAGGTGCCTGGAGTGGTGCAGATAGAGTACTTGGCATTAGTTTGCTGCTGCTTCCCCAGCCAGATGTGCCTGGCATCAGAATTAAGGCTCAGGAAACATCTTACAGAAAAGGCAATGAGCTAGTAGTGGCTGGGCAGAGCCATCTGTTCATTGGACAGTGGCATTGAGTTCACCCACTAGTAGGTCACTTCCAAAATGGCCTGAATAGGAATATAAATAAGAGCTCTTTTATTTAAGAGGTACAGTCCATGTTTCAGAGAAGTCCCCTTTCCAATCCTCCTCTAAGAGGAAAGCTTCTCTCCAGTTTGGTCTGTTGGCTGAAGCATTGAATGCAGGGCCTTCAGAGACCCATGGTGCCAACTCTTAGGCTCAGAAGATAAGACTGTAGTGGTACCATCTATTACTGCATCAGTGGAAAGAGAAGTAGCCAAGATCTCCACTACCACAGGTACTAGCTAAGAAGTTTCGCAATGAGTCAAAAGCATTAATAATACAGCACACTGCCATTCAGAAGCTAAAACTTTTAAGGAACTTCCCACACCCACTTCATCTGTGCAGGGAGACAAAAAACTTCATCCTCTGTCCTGGGAGAGGTATACCACGACTGGGAATATCATTTTCCAGTATGATCCACATTCTTCTAGAGCTACGGGTCACCAGAAACACTTTGGTGCAGGATTACTATAAGGAGAGAGACACTTCTTTACTACTGCTCACCAGTATGATGTCAACAATACTAAGGGCACCACCATTACAGACAGACCCTACCTTTCTATCAGATGCATTTGACATTGAGGAAAGGTTATTACCCACACCAAGGTGATTAGCCTGGTTGTAGAATCGAGAATCTTCTGTTTTCTTTTGCTGCACCATTGGGTGGCATACCCTTCCTAAGACTTTAATACCGCATGCTTACAGACTACCACAATCCATGATGGATTTTTCCCATTGGGCACCATGGAACTATATAAACACTTCCCTGAGTTGGTTCAGTCCCAAACAGTGTCACATCTCTCTTCTCCTTCCACAGACCAGCTAGAGCTCCCTCTGGAACCCATGGAAGAAGTGGGGGACGGGCATGGGGGGAAGAGGGGAGAGAACCAGGTCTGGCAGCATTTCCGGTTCAGTTGGATATAACCTCTTCCTCTCCTGAAGAGATGGATGCTTCAGCAGCATGATGACCACAAAGAGTTCCAGCAGCTAGTAAGAAGCATTGCTGAGGAGCTCCAGATCCCTCTGGAGAAAGTACAGAAGTTATCCCACAAATACCTGTCTATTTTTTAAAGTGCACAACTGAGTACAGTGGTGCTCATAGTAAAGAAAATGATCTGGGAACTGGCTAATGTGGTGATGCATACTCCAGCAACATATGCACATGACATCTACAAGACCAGAGAAAAGATACTTTGTTCCCGCTAATGGAGCAGAGTTTCTTGTTGCTGCATCTCATGTCAAATTCCCTGGTGGTGCAAGATACACTGGAAAGAAGTAGTCAATATCAAAACAGATTTTCTCCTGTGGATAAGGGAAACAAAATGCTTGAAACTTCTGGGGAGAGATTTCAACAACATCTTTGCAATTCCGCATACTGTAGCTAACTATCAAACCCTTCTTGAAATGTGTGACTTTAAATTTTACAAGCTTGGAATATTTGATAGAGACCAGTTCCCAACATGAGGAAAAGTACAATTCCAAGCCCTTATTCGAGAAGATAGTCTGGCAGCTTGATTCTTCTTCCCCATGGATAAATTCCAATTAGTGAACTTTCTGATCAGTTAGCTCCAAAAGGTCCACAAACATCATCTTGGAGGTGCCTCATCCTCCTGTCACGTGGCCTCTTTTACCTATGTGACCCCAACTTTGCTGCCTTCAAGCTTGGCTTTGTACACTTGATGTACCAGGCAGACATTGTTTGGACAGATTAGTTAGGATTCCTCACAGAGTATGAAAATCTGATTTGATGGCAGGACCAAATAAGAGTAAGTGGGAATTCCTTCAGTTAGGTTCCTTCTCTCTCTGAGTTGGGAAGCTTATCTAAATGAACTCATAGCCCAGGCAATGTGGAGCCCTCTGTGTCAAGGATGTTGTATGCATTTCCTGGAAGTGAGAGCAGTTCAGAAGACTTGCAAAATATCAAACCATTTATCCACTTGGAGTATATTCAGGTGACATTGGACAATATCATAATATTCTACATCAACAAACATAGGGGAAGCAAGAATTTCACCCCTTTGCATAAAGGTGGTGCCCTATTAAATTGATCTATTCATGTCAAATTACACTATTGGCAGCACACCTCCCTGGAATTCTCAACACAGTGGCAGACAACCTCAGCCATCGCTTCTTGACAGAACACAAATGGTGAGTGGTGACATGCATTCCAATGATGGCGATCACTGTGTCTGGACTTGCTTGCATTTCAGCACAAGAAGCACACACAGTATTGTTTCAGGAAGTCACAGGGCCAAAACTCCAAAGGAGTTCAATCCCATCATCTAAAAGTCTGGTTTATGATGCTTTCCTTGAATCCCAGTCTTACCTTCTGTTCTCAGGGAGAGAGACTAGGCTACTGTTACTCCTGGGGGAATTTGGTACTACTGTGAAATGCAGAAATTAACATGTGCGCAGAATTTTCTTTCTCCCCAAAAATGGGCTGCAATGCGGCAAGCTGCCATGATGGGCTACTGGACTTCATTGATGTTATTGCTGGGGGGAGGGGGAGGGACCTAGAGGATTCCTGGCAGCTGCAATTAGCAACATGCCCTGAAGGAAGAAGGTGGTGTGAAGGAAACGTGCTAGCCTGTGACAGTGTTTCTCCCGCTGGATCTCTAGACTCATGGTGGGGGGAAGTGTCTAGGAAAAGGGTCGTCCCCCTTCCGAAAAAAAACCCTGGGCTATAGGGAGTATGTGGGACAGCTCTCTGGGCAAGAGGGGACCACAGCTGTGCTCTGGGGGGTGGGCAGCAGTGGGTTCAGGTGTACTGGCTGGAGGATGAAGGATTGCCCCCTCCCTCCTAAAAGCTGGTCTCTAAGGAGGAGGGAAGGGTACAGAGAGATTCCTGAGGTAACTTTATTTATATATATATATTTTAAATTGGTAGCCATATTTTCTGATAGGTGTTTTGAAATAAATTACTGAACTAAATTGAAATATGTAGTGTCATTTTGACAAAATATTCTGTGCAGAGTTTTTATTTTTTTTGGATGCATAATGCCCCTAGGAGTACACTGTGGTGGATCATCCTCATCTTTCCCAGGTAATTGACAGTTTTGGTTCCCTATTCTTCAACTGTCACCCTGTCCACTAATCAACATTCAGTCCAACCCAGACGACTTGGCACAGGTCAAGGGCAGGATCACATTCTGAATGCAGTCACTTCTCTTTGAAGTGTTACTCAGATGGGTGTCAAACCAGAATCAGAAATATGTTCAGTGGTGGGTAAAGCCATCCTTATCAATAGTAGAAAAGAATTAATCAAAATACTTTTTAGTTAAATGGAGAAAAATTCTCCATTTAAGCTCTTCCTTTTCTCTAGGGACATATGGTAATGAACACCCCTACTATTTTGGACTATCTTCTTGTCTTGAAATCTTCAGGTCTTTCTTCTTAGCTGTTTGGTTCATCTGGCAGCCATCAGCTCTTGCTGCCCTCTGACATCAACTCCTGCTTCATGTATCCAGTGATGATGAAGCTTCTGGCTGGTTTGCCTTTCTGCCAGTAACCAGCCTGCACCCCGCTGGGGATCTTAACTTGCTTTTGGCGCTAACTAAGCAATGTTTTGAATGGCAACATTTTTGTTCCATTTCAGCTATGAAAATCAGCTTCCTAGTGAATGGTCCCGTCAGCCAGAAGGGTGGGTGAATTGGGGGCCCTAATGGTCATCCCACTCTATACCTGTTCCATAAGGATAAGATTTACATAAGATGACATCTGAACTATGATCCCAAAATAGTCTCCGATTTCCATATGAATCAATCCATATCCTTACTTGTATTCTTTTCCCATAGGCTTCCTACCAGTCAGGAGAGAAGCATTAGTGTTCTGTCTTAAAAAAAACAAAACACTTTAGGCCCGTGGTTTCCTTTGTGGTATTCATGAATGGAAGTTGAGCATGTTCTCCAGTTTCTCAATGGATCTCACTGTTACAAGTTGTCTGAGACTCCTCCATTTCATGGAGTGAAGGTGCAGTCCTCCAGAGCATGGACCAGTATGGAAGCGTTGCTTTGGGAGTTCTGTTCATACCTACAATGCATTACTTGCTGGTGTTCACCACCTCATTTGTTGCATCCTTTGTGTCTGTGGTCCTTTGGTCCTCAGTATTACTGTGGTCTTTCACTCTGCACAGGGATGATATGATATTTAATATTTGCTTTTTGCCAGGTAAAATCATGGATTGTTTTTACTGCCTTGGGGGGGGGGGGGGGGGGGGGGGGGGAGAAACTATTTAGTGTCCATTCAAGGCATTTTCTATTTAATGTTGTTTCACTAATGCCTATCACATTAGTTTTTAGTTTCACATTCACGTTATAATTTATTAAATATTTGTAGATTAATTTAGAGTTGTACAAATAAAAGTAATTATGTAATACTGAATATTGGAATGTCTATCCATTTTGAGTTACTGTTTTCTCAAGGAAGTTATACATGTGACATTTCAGTTTTCAGTATTCTATAAATAGAAACTGAAAACATTTGATTACATGAAAACAATATAATGTTGTAGGTTTGAAGCATTAGAGTGAAAGCATGCAGACTTCCAGTCTAAATCCATTTGGCCATGCAGCGGTCTGTACCAGACGACCAGCTTTTATGTATTGTCTAGACCAGGCGTGGGCAAGAGGCGGCCAGCGGACTAGATCTGGCCCATCAAGCCACCTGATTCAGCCTGCGACTGCTTCCCCACACCCTTGCTACACATCACCTGCTAATCGCTATGCTATCTGGGCAGAGAGGAGAAAGCTTTGCACGCTGTCTTTGCCCCCCTAGCAAAATCCTCCAGCTCTCATTAGCTAGTTTCTGGCCAATAGGAGCTGATTAATTTTGCTGATGGCAGGGTTGCTGATGGCAGGGACAGTGAATGAACCCTTCACCCCCATGCTGGAGCAGAGCCAGCTGCCCGAGCACGTAGGCAGGGAGTTTGGCGAGCTGCTGGCTGGGACTTGCCTAGGTAAGGGCTTCCCAGCCAGAGCCTGCCTCTGGCATCCCATCCCCTCTTATACCCCTAACTATCTGCCCCAAGCCACCACCCAAACCCTCTGTATCCCCTCTCCTCACCTCCTCCAGGTCACAACTCCCTCCCAGGCCCTGCACTCTTCCTTAGGCCAGAATCCTCTTCTGTACCCATAGCCCCTCCTGGACCCTTCACTCCAAATCCCTGCCCCAGATCATAACCCTCTCCTTCACCCAAACTCCCCCTCAGACTCCACACTCCCTCCTGCACCCCAGTCCTCTATTCCAAGCTCCTACACCCCACCCACCATCCCAGACACAATGTCTCTTCCACAGAGTACAAGCCTTGACCATTTACCAAAATCTTGGAGTTCTCCTACCCCCCCCCCCCCCCCATTAAAAATTATTGCCCACCCCTGGGCTAGACCAAGCTTAAGCCTCAAGTTTTGCATGGATGTACCTGCAGTTCTATACTCACTAAACTTATTGGTGATGAAATTGGTCCTCTCCCACCCTCCAGTTTCCTCATAAGTCAGTATTTACCACACTCTGTCCTAAGCTAGATTTTCCTGCAGAATTGCCACCCATGCCCTAACTGCAATTGTAGGATCTCAACAGGTCATCTAGTCCAGTCCTTGCACTCAAGGCAGGACTAATTATTGTCTAGACTATGCCTGACAGGTGTTTGTCTAACCTGCTCTTAAAAATCCTCAATGGTAGAGATTTCACAGCCTCTGTAGGCAATCTATTCCAGTGCTTAACAACCCAGACAGAACAGTTTTTCCTAATGTCCAACCTAAATCTCCCTTGCTTCAATTTAAGCCCATTGCTGCTTTTTCCTGTCTGCAGAGTTTAAAGAGAACAATTTTTCTTCCTCCTACTTGTTAATGTTTAAAATGTATCATGTCCCTCCCCCTACTCCTGTCATCTTGTCTTCTCCATACTAAACAATCCCAGTTTTTCCAGTCTTTCCTCAAATGTCATGTTTTCTAGACCTTTGGTAATTTCTGTTCCTCTTCCCTGGACCTTCTCCAGTTTGTCCTCCTCCTTTCCTGAAACATGGCACCCAGAATTGAACACACTATTTCAACTGAGACCTAGTCAGCACAGAGTTGAGCAGAATTATTATTTCTCATGTCTCGCTTACAACACCCCTTCTAGTGCAGATTTATATTTGCTCCACCCCTGCCCCCAACAGTAGTACACTGTAGTCCACTGTGACTCTACATCACTTTTTGCAGTACTCCTAGCCTAGACAGTCATTTCCCATTTTGTATGTGTTCCTTCCTAAGTGGAGCACTTTGCATTTGTCTTTATTAAACTTCATTCTAGTTAACTCAGATTATTTCTCCAGTTTGTCCAGATAATTTTGAATTTTAATCCTATCCTCCAAAGCACTTGAAACCCTTCCCAGCTTGGTATCATTTGCAAACTTAAGTATATTCTCTGCCATTCTGTAAATAATTTAATAAAGATACTGAATTGAACTGGGTCCAGAACTGATCCCTGTGGTACACTGCACAGTATGCCCTTTCAGTTTGACTGAAGTCACTGATAATTACTCTTTGGGAATTGTGTTCCCAAGCAGTTATGCATCCATGGTATAGTATCTCCATCTAGTTTGTAATCCCCTAGTTTGTTTTATGAGTAGGGCATGCAAAACTGTATCAAAAGCCTTGCTAAAGTCAAGCTATCATCTCTACCACTTCTCCCCCATCTACAAAGTTTTAAATTTTTTTACAGAAAGCTATTGGGATGGTTTAATATGGTTTGTTCTTGACAAATCCATGCTATTACCTATCACCTTATATCTTCTAAGTCTTTGCAAACTGATTCCTTAATAATATGCTCCATTACCTTTCTGAATACTGAAGCTAAGTTGACTGCTCTAATTCCTCAGGTTGTCCTTTACCCACTTTTTTATAGATTGGCACTATATTTGCCCTTTTCCAGTCTTCTAGAATCTCTCCTGTCTTCCATAGATTTTTTTCAAAGATGATCATTAATGGTTCAGACATTTCGTTGGTCAGCCACTTGAGTATTTAAAAAAAATATGTAATCAGGTCTTGGTGTCTGAGTAATTTTTAACTTGTTCTTTCCATGTTTTAGACTCTGATCCTATCTCTTTTTCACTGACATTCAAGATATCCAATTGCTACTAAACTTTATGGTGAAAACTGAAACAAAAGTTGTGCAGCGCTTCTGCTATTTCCAAATTTTGTTGTTGTTTCCTCTCTCCAAACTTCACTGAATAAAGAGCCTGCCTAACCTTGGTCTTCCTCTGGCCTCTGATGTATTTGTAGAATATTTTCTTATTACCCGTATATATCTCTAGCTAGTTTAATCTCACGTTGTGCCTTTGTTTTTCTAATTTTATCTCTACATACCTGTTGTTTGTTTGTTCATCATTCGTAACTTGATTTAGTTTCCACTTATTAGTAGGATTCCTCTTTGAATTTCAGATTATTGAAGATCTGTTTAAACCAGGTTGGTGTTTTGCCATACTTCCTACCTTTCCTATTCTGGGGGATAGTTTGCTCATGTGCCCTTAATGTCTCTTGAAAAACTGCAAACTTTTTTGAACTTACCTAGCAATTCCATGCGTTTCTTAAAGTTCTGCCGCCTTGAAATATATTTTTCTTTATTTTGCTGTTTTCCCTCCTACCATTCCTTGGAATCATGAACTCTCATTTCATGATTGTTTTTACTCAAGCTGCCTTCTGTAGTTCGTGCTTGTCAGTCACTCACAATGGAGTACACATAGGGTCCAGCACCTGAAGGAGGGGGAGGTTACTTGATACAATCTAGTCAGGGTCACTATCTACTCAGGAATTCTTGGTAGCTTAAGTGATGTGTTACTGTGGCTTATACAAACACCAACAGTCAGCCTACAAGCATGTAGGATGCATCTTGGCTTCGCCTGCCCTGTAATGCCCTCCCAATCCCAAGTTTCCCATTAGCATCCAGCCCACTTACAAAACTGTTGCTGGTTTTCTTAGAGAAGTACCTCACAGTTTAACTTAACTGAGGTTAGCAAACACAATTTTAATCAAAGCGTTGAACTGACTTCTAATAAAAGTAAAACAAGTGCATTAAGCAAAAATCATAGGCTGAAGTGTTCTTGCTTAGAAAGACTAAAGATGATAAAGCAAATAAAAGTTTCTTGCCTGTCTCTTTCCCAGCATGGTTGACTCCACTCACTGACCAGAAACCTTCATAGAGCTCAAAGTGTTTGGTGCCTTTGTCTCCAATAAAGGAGGATTCCAAAATAACCTTTCTTTCTACTTTTATCTTTGAATTCATTGACACTACTTCAAGATGTAGGAAGGCTTCCTGGGGATGCAATCTCCACCCCCCACAGAAATTCAGTAGTCCTCTTTCCCCACTTTCCTGACGGCTTGGTTTGGTTTTCCCTGTGAAAGTGCATTTCTTTGTCTTTCGTCACACTGTTTGAATTGCACGGCAGACACATTCAAGCAGACAGAACAACCTTCCTCTCTATGCAACGGGCATAGCGTAAACACTGCAGATACTTTTTAATATATTTCCAAAACACACCTGTAAAGATATTTGTGGATCTACTATGCATACATTGTGCAATAATATTAATGATCAGTGATTAGTTTTTCAAATGTTTCATATCCCCTTCTATGTCATGTCATGGCAGGTGTGCCAACTGGTATTGAGATGTTCTTAGGATTAGTTACTTTCCTTCACTGTAGTTCTTTGAGATGTGTGGCCCCTATCTTTATTCTGTTACCTACCCTGCTTTGCCTCTTAACTATGACTTGTAGTGGAGAAGGAACTGGAGAAGCTCACTTTCTATACTTCTGGTTCAGAACACGGGTGGGGGTGGGGGGGGAGACGTGGAGAGAAGAGTGCAGGCCCATGCCAAAAGACCTTACTAGCAAGGTTCTTCTAGTCTCGGGTGCATTCAGTATGTATGTACCTACAGTGCTTTACAGATAGCGATTACAAATCTTACAATATCTTCCATTTACAGAAGATAGGTAACCACTTGTCACCTATGCATGAGTAACCTGGATTTATAGCTGGCTTAGCCTGGGACAAATATATATCACGTTTTATTTGTTCTTTTTCAGAAGCTGTAAGGTGAAGTTGATGGCATTGAGTATTTTGTGTATAAGCCGTGAGTTTGCTTCCCAATCTGTGCGCTCATTATAAAAGGCCTCAAGGAGAATAAGAGTTAGAAAGGATGCAGGTTACTGTCACTAGTGGAAGTAACATGCCTGGAACTAGTGGTCTCCTGGTTCCTACTATGCCACATTTCCTAAATCAAACCAAGTTTTGAGGGAGTAAAAAGAGAAAATGAAGAATTTGTGTGCATAAGTCCCAGGTCTGAGCTCCTTGTATGGAATGCTGAAGTTGAAACACCAAGGTGGCACATGAGCAGCGTTACAGAATGCTGCTGGGGTTTGGCCATACCAAAACCAAACTCTGTTCTGTAAATAGATGGGAAATGGTGTTTTGGTTTTGGATTTTTTTTTTTTTTCCCTAACAGTTTATAACTCAGTCTAATCTGAACTGATTTTCATGGAGACAGCAAAAGTCACTTACTTTCTGGACTGCCCCATATAAAATTTCAAAATCTTGCTGCAAATCATAAGTGTTTTTTTTTTAATGGGAGGGGGGTCACTTCTGTTTCTACTATAAAATTTTATGTGTGCACATGGATCTAAAGTAAGGGTTCTAAAACATTTCCCCATCTGTAAAGAGTGTTATGTTAATTATCTCTTTGGCTACATGACATCAACGTTACTACATTTTCAGTTTACATTTTCAGGAAACAATCCTCCCTCTTTTTGACCCTATAAGTGTTGGTAAAATGTTTAATTGCTTTAATGACTGCAGTTTCTTGTGTAGATCCTTCTGGAATGAGCCTTAAGGATATAATTAACCTCTTTACATCTTAAACTGTCTGCCTAACCTCTAGTAAAGTTTCATGAGTTGAGGGTAACTAAATTCTGCTGTCAATAAAGTTAAGCATTTCATTGATTTTTGGGAGAAGGGGAAAATTAATAGACCGTTCCCCTACTCCTTGGCTTCTGTAATAGTGCTAGATGGGGGAAAGAGTTTGATGCTTTATGCATACAGAAGTTGGTAGGCGTGCTAAGTAACCAAACTTCATGAAACTTTTGTAGACTGAACACATTGTTTTCATTGGCCCAGTAAACTGGATTCACATTTGTTACTACACCTGTAGGCTGATTCCTGTGCAGACTTCTTAAAATGAATGAATTAAGTCATTTGAAGAACTTTACTCCTTAGGATTAAAAGCTAGCAGTTCTTCCATAGTACGTGATAGTGTTTGTTTTTCTTGATTCTTTCTGGTAATGGGAGCCTCTTTTAAAATTAACAATAAAATATGAAGTCAGATAAAATCCTAGTAAAAATAACAAGTAGTCCTGTGGCCTCTTAGAGTCTAACAAATATACAGACTAATGAAAGCTCATGATCCTATGTATTTAGGAATACTCATTGTTTTTAAAGTTACAGACTAACATGGCTACCCCCCCAGACTTCTTAAAATCTTTATGTACATAATGATTCCTTCCATAATGTCATTAATACAGTTTTTATAGTATTCTAAATATTAATTTTTTAACTATTTTGTAGACTTCACCGTTTTTTCTAGTGTTCCATATGTTGAACTTCTAAAGCATCTTTCATTTTAGGAAGTTCATTTTGTAAACAGTGCATTAATATTCACAATTGATCAGGTTGGTGGTATTTCTGTTTTACAGTTGGGGAACCAGCTTGCAAAAAGGATGACTTAGCTCAGTCTTCAGCAAAATTGACAATAGAATCCAAATCTCCTGCTTACCAGTTCTGAGATTTAACCACTCAAAAGATGATGCTTCCATTAATGAGCTAGACCTACATATGATGCTATTCTTTCAGAATTAGAAGTTCACTAATCAAGCAGCAGTGACATATCTTCTGAACTTATAATTGAGGATGTAGCTATTTAATTAAGCAGCTTTGTCCCTCCCTGTTTGTATGGGGTTGGGAGAAAAGGCAGAACATTAGAAAATTAAGGGATTCATAATTTTCAGTGTGTATTAGGTTAATTTTGTTTCCCGATTTTTGTCTTGAAGTTGGAAGATAAATGGACCTTTGTAGCTTGTCCTTTGGGATCAACGTTAGTGGTTTGTCTGCTCTGCATATTAGTATATGTAGTACTGCTCTGCACTGAGGCTGGTGATGTTTACAATATGCCACTCTAAGATGTGGATGGGAGAAGTGAGCTTTACTCCTCAACGAGAACCTAAATGAACAAGGGAAATTTGCAAAGTTAAGTGATCTGAAGTCTCACTTGATTTAAAAAAAAATTCTTAGGGGATATTTATTACTTAATTGCAATAACTTGGCTGTACAAGTATTGAATATACCAGGTCAAGATTGCTAGTTTTTAAAAAGAAAATCAACCAAGGCCTTACAGTATGACTACAATGTCATGTCAAGTTTAGGAATTGGATGCTGAAACCGCCTGGTTCCAAATCAAACTAAACTTTACAGAATGGAACTTCAGTAACGAGCCTGAAAGAAGTTTTCTGTTGGGGGCAAGCTAGAAGCGTAGCAAAAAGAATATAATTCTCATCCTTCCACAAGAGCTTTCTTGTTTCTAGACACAAGATGTGAAAGGGTTCTGATTTTTTGCTACAGCTACTGGGTTCAGTTTTATGCTAAGAAACATTTTTTGCAACTACAATAGAAGTACTCAATTTAAGTCATCTATTGTTTGATATGCTATTACAGGGATTTGGCAAAACAACTGAATATTTCTAAAAACTTGCATTAAGGTGACTAGGTTTTTTTCCTTGTAGCAGCAGCCTTAACTATATTATTGAATTTCCACAAAACTGTCTCCTTCAAATTCTTCAGTTTTATGTATTATTGCTTCAAAATATTTGAAGTTATATGCCTAGAGTAGTCTTATTTTGTTATCAGAATTCACCCAGGCAACTTCCATTAGGTTAGCAAGAGTTGTATAGCCAGCACCTGTTGTAAATAAAGCTGTGTATAATTACTTTGCATTTATGGGTGGGTGCTGGTGGAATAACCACAGGGACTGTCTAGTGTTAGGCTCCTTTTTGATTTTGTGTTGGAGAAACTGAAAACTTTCTGCTTACATTATAAGGAAACTAATAATCAAAATCATTTAAAAACAGGTAATTGGCTCAGGGCATACTTCAAAGACATGAGATCAAAAGTAATGATGAGTTAGTTGAGTGTACATCAGGCTTCCTTTAGTGTGACCATCCTTTCCCCACCTTTTGCTTAATGTTTTTGAGTTCTTTGGGCATAACTATGGAAAGTGTGTGGGGGGGTGGGGTGGGGAGGAACTTCATTAGTATGTGTGTTACCTTTTGGACTATAGAGAACTGAAATACACCTCTTTCCATTGTGTTGTAAATTGGTGCCAAGAATTTTCAGAAAGAGGACTATGGGTTTAGATAAGTGAAATCCATTTGAAATAATACTCTGTTAGCAGGGTGCTGCAGATGTTATGATGATTTCAATGCCCAGTTTGTTCCATCATGTCAGGATGGCAATATGACTGGAGTTGGTAAAATCTGTTAACTTGGGAGATTTTGACTATTTTGTTCATAGGAAAAAGTCAAGTTAGTTAGAATATGTGCATTATTATCTGTGTAATGTGTAGAATTCACTCGAAATTATTTTGCAGTGATCTTGCACAGTTCTCTTAAGCCAGGAGTCCTCAACACTTTCATACTGTGAATCAGCTCACAATAGAGGTGTTGACCTGTGAACCATCCTACATCCCATTTGTAATTGTATAAAATAGCTGTGTCCTTAGTCAGTTCCCCATTAGGGATGTAAAAGGTTAACTGGTAAGAATCACCCTACATGGGTTGTGCTTACTAGTTCCAGTTAACTGGTAACTGGTGGGGGCTGGAGCAGCTCCCCACCTGCTGTGGGCAGGGGGCTGCTCCAGTCCCACATGGGGCCCACTATGGACGCGGGCCGCTCTTGTCTGGAGCGGCCCCTGTTCATAGTGATCCCGGTCCCCCGAAGGCAAGGGACTGTCTTGACACCTGGGGCAGCCTCTCTGAGGGGAGCCCAGCCCCGCTGCGGACAGGGACTGCTTTGGTGGGCTGGGAGCCAAGAGCTGGAAGCAGCCCCAGAGCCAGGGCAGGGGCTGGGAGCCAAGAGCTGACACCAGTCCCACCCCCAGCACTGGGAGCGGGAGTCCTGCAGGCTGGGGATTGCTCCAGCCAGTCTGGATCCCACTGTGTTGGTTAACGGTTTAAATGTTAGGTTGACCTAACTGATTAACCGGGATTTTACATCCTTACTTTCTATAGTCATCACCACGTGCTCAGTGCTTCAAGGACCACAATTTAGGAATTATAATCACTTCCAACTACTGCAAAACATACCCATGTGCTTGCTTGTTTGGGGATCATTTGTAAACCTAATTTCCTTGAATTCTTTCCACTGGCTGCCAACACAGTAATGGGAGGAATAATCAACTTGTGGTGACACACTATTTTAAATGGGTTGTGGCCCACCTAATTGAGGGGCTTGCTGTCTGTCTGTCCTTCATAAATTTTTTTTGTTTTTTTGCTAAACCATAATTGGATTATATCTTCAACCCATCTAAATAAGTGGGTGAATGTATGCTTGAAATGATGGCCCAAGAATATAAAATTTTTATCTGGGAGGACAGTTTTAACCATTCTCTCATGATCTTTGGGACACAGTCAACTTGAAAATCTGAAAATTTTGTACCAATTATAAAACATCTAAGATTACTTTAAATTAGCAAAAAATGAATTTGTTTTTCAGTTTATTTTTAGTATGTTGAAAACTTTGAATAGCTAGTTTTATTACTTCCCTTTTTATATTTAATCAGTTTTTCCCTTTCAGAATAGACCTTTATAAGCAGTCAGGAGGATCGGAAAAACTTGCTTTCAAAATAAAATAGAATTTAAAGGACACTCCAACAAACTGAGCATTTCACTAGGGGAAAAATGATTAATAACAGTTGTCATATTGGTCTTAGGATATATGAGAGACAAAGTGAGGTGAAGTAATACCTTTTATTGGACCAAAATTGTTGGTGAGCGCGAGAAGCTTTCAAGCTACACAGAGCTCTTCGGATCTGGGGAAGGGACTCAGTGTCACAGCTCAATAGACGATTGTACAGAGTTTAGGGGGCCATTCAAGATGAAGGGCTCTGGGAACACAGTTTTTTGTTCAAAAGCTGTTAATGTAGCTACTGCAGGATATGGTGGGAATGAGTGGAAACCAGAGCCATGGCAATGAGTCTCCAACTTCACTAAGTTACAAGATTAATTATTACCCTACCCATCTGTAAAACAGTTTACAATACTTCGACCTTCTCTACATTGGCAACTCTTCAGAATTGATCTTAAACTTAACTGTTTTGGCTTTTCCCTATATTGTAAAAGGGACCTCTGGAAAAAAAATAGTCTGTGGTGGATAAAATCTGTTGTCACTATGGATCTGGAAATGTTAACTATGGTAAGTATTTGGCATCTTACCTCTATGGTATCTTGTAACTGAATGGCAGTGAATACAGCTGTTTTGCCTGGATGCATCGTTAGTACCAAACCCACTCCTGCCCCCAAAAGATCTTGCAGTTAAAATTAGACATGGGATGGTGGTTTAGGAGCAGAATAGCATAGCTCCAGTGAGAGAGGGTTATTTGAGGAGATGGGTTGAATAGAGGGATTTAAAAAAGAAAGAATAGTCTTGATGAATGACTGAGGCTATTACCCATATTTCTGCAGTGGTGCATCTCTACTAGTAATTGATGAAGACTTCATGACTGGGTGCGCCTGTGTTAAAATCAAAAGGTGTGATTGCATCTCATGTAAGCATTCCCCTGGTAGGTTTAATCTAACTAATGTCGCTTAAAATAGGAATGAAGACAAGAAGATGTTGATCATTACTTACTATTAGTGTATGTATCAATGGTTCTGGTTGCAGCCCACACCACAGGATCTACACCACTATTTTTAGTCTCCTAGAAGGATTATAGCTACATGCAAATACCCTACATTAGCTCCAAGCTCACCTTCAATTGTGCATTGACAATCACATAGTGCTGAGTTCTGTTTCCTCTAGCTCTTCTTTCCAACTTTGCAGCTGGACTACTGATGTTATTTTTGTTAGTGTTGACCAGTCCAAGTCATGTTCCAGATTCAGGGGGGCAGCGTAAAAGAAGACCTGATGCTAAAAGTGGTGAAAAGGCAGAACTATCAGGTGGGTGAAAGTTTTAGGAAGCACATGTGGAGTGAGAGGGGAAATAAAAGGAAAGGGAGAGCACAAATATTTAGGGGGAAAAGTCTTCTAGGTGCTAGTTCTGATAGGTAGAGATTAGGAGCATGAATTCATTAAGAGACAGGAAGCTAATGAAGGGATTCCAAGTGGCGGAAGTGGGGCATATATTGCATGAAGAGACTTATCTCCTTAGTGACCTTGCTTGCCATTGAGCTTGACTCTACTAACAACCTCCAGGCCTGGTCAATTTCACAATCATAGTATTTTTAAAATAGTAAATGTCATGACTTCAGATATGTAAATCAAGTTTCACTATGTTGTAACTATAGGGGTCCTGATTGAGAAGGGAATTGTGTATG
>CM057846.1:56328099-56346156 GCA_030068395.1 Apalone spinifera | reverse complement strand
GGTGCATTAGGAGGAGCATTGCCAGCAGATCTAGAGAAGTTATTCCCCTTTATTTGGCACTAGTGAGGCCAAATCTGGAATATTGGATCCAGCGGAGGGCGACCAAAATGATTAGGGGGCTGGAGCATATGACGTATGAGAAGAGGCTGAGGGATTTGGGCTTATTTAGTCTGCAGAAGAGACAAGTGAGGGGGGATTTGATAGCAGCCTTCAACTTCCTGAAGGGAGATTCCAGAAAGGATGGAGAGAGGCTGTTGGTGGTGGTGATGGATGGCAGAACAAGGAGAAATGGTCTCAGGTTACAGTGGGGGAGGACTAGGTTGGATATTAGAAAAACTATTTCACTAGGAGGGTAGTGAAGTACTGGAATGGGTTACCTAGTGAGGGGGTGGAATCTCCATCCCTAGAGGTTTTTAAGTCTCGGCTTGACAAAGCCCTGGCTGGGATGATTAATTTAGGGTCGGTCCTACTTTGGGCAGGGGGCTGGACTCAATAACCTTTGAACGTCTCTTCCAGCCTTATGATTCTAAAAAGATTTTTTGAAGAGAGATTAAATCTCATGTTTCAGGGTGGAAGCCAATCAATCTCTCACAAGGATTTAGGAGGATACTTAATGTACAGGCACAACTGTCTAACTTCTGGTGGTTTGCACCTTCTTCAGAAGTATGTTTCTACTGGCAGATATAGGATTAGATGGACCACATGTATGATCCGGTGTGGCAATTCCTACGTGATATCCTGGACCGTGCTTTGGGATACTATGTTTTTATGTTCTCCAATATTAGTAAGGTGTCTGATACATTTGAAATACCTTTGCCTTCCCCGCTGTTTCCTTGAAAGAGTGAGGTTTTTTAATCTCTCCCATCTCTCCATCATCCTTTTTCTTTGCTGTAGCAGAAAATCCTCCTTCCTTGTCACTATTGCAATAGTGCCTACAGGTCTGAACTGAGATCTGTGGCTCCATTGCTGCAAATGCTTGAGCTTACAATCTAATAGAGGCATAGAAAGATAAAGTGAATGGTCCATGGTCACATACCAAGTCATTGTCTTAGCAAGGAATAAAACCCAGGTCTTGTGTTTCCCAGTCCAATTTTTCCTTTCTCCGTCCATCTCCTTGGTTCCTGTGCTATCCCAGGCTTTCCCAAGCAACAGCAAAGTAAAAGTGGTATTTTTGATAGTCTCTCTGCAGTTACTTTGGAAATCTGTGAACTGCAAATCAGGGATCTTATCCATGCGAAGAATTGTGAATGCTTCTACCATTGTTTGGCATAGCATTAATATAGCTCAATTGGTAGAAGTTTTGTGTATATTATGGGTCCTTACTGCTAAGCATCTATTATGTGGGTAAAAATGCTTCCTCCAGTCTATGCTGGTGTTTCTGCTGTCACAACCACTGGTAAACTTGCTGTAGTGCGAGGTCAGTAACAGGGTAAGTGCTGAATATTCTGTGTACACATATTGCTACTAGCATAGAACTACTTGGATTTGCATTCAGCAGCTTATACTAACAAACACAAGGAATTTAAAGCCTGAAATAAAACTTGGATGACAAAATAACTTGTCTGTATTGAGGGAAGATTGACATGCTATCCATAATTTGGATCCCTAACAAAAGTATAACATACCATAGGTTCACATACATTTGTTATATTAGATCCTGGTTGGTAATAAACATAACACCCCAATGTTTTTATACACTGGACAGTTTGCACCTCTATGAATATATAAGTGGTAGACCAGGTTGGAATTGGAGTCAGTTGCAATGCTAAAACACCCAACACCTGATGAAGAACAGAAAAAGGATATTACTGACATTATGTACAATTATATAATGCTACTTGTCTCCCCAAAATATCCACCTCACTGCTTACCTTCCCATGCTGTTCCATGGCTCAGTGATCAGTCTTCTGAAAAGCCGAACTCAGGAAAAGCCTGGTGTAGAGCTCTCTTCCGTCAGTAATCAGGCCCGTCATCTCAAGCCTTCATCTTCAGGGCTGACCAAAAAAAGAAGAAAACAATTCCGTGAAACAAAA
This sequence comes from Apalone spinifera, assembly GCA_030068395.1. Taxonomy (NCBI): domain Eukaryota; kingdom Metazoa; phylum Chordata; order Testudines; family Trionychidae; genus Apalone; species Apalone spinifera. Next base: position 56,344,123 of record CM057846.1, on the reverse strand, counting down.
CAAGAAGAAATAGGGAAGAAGTTGCTTCTGTCTCATCAACACAGGCTATCTCTGGTCCATGCTCCGGTTACTGCCTACACATTGGCTTTCATCTTCCAAATCATCAGTGAGATTTTTTCCAGGGTCTTTGTTCTATACCCTCTACCAAGCGTAGGAAGTAACCAGAAATGGGTGGCATGGGACAGAACAGGATTCTGTGTTGAAGGAGAGCAGAATGGAAGCTGAGATTGGGGTCACCAGTAGGGTTGCCAGATGGTTTAAAACAAATACCAGATAAAAAATTTTTTGGGGGAAAACAAGCGCCGGAAAGTAACCAGGGAGACCTGGGTGTGGGAGATTTGGGAGGTCAGGCCGAAATGCAGTCATGGTCCCTTTAATTGCCACGTGTCCCAAGTGGGCTTCCGCTGGGCTCTGAGCCAGGCCCAAGAAAAGTAGAAAGACTTCTTTAATTAGAAAATATCAGACACATATATGTCCGTTATTTTCTCAGTTTGTTTAACGGACACAGTCAAAATGCCGGACTGTCCGGTTCAATGCCAGATACCTGGCAACCCTAGTCACCAGCACCTTATGTGCCAACTTGTAATGTCACTCAAATTTGGCCTGGGTGCCCTTCCTCATGCTATCAGTAAAGGGGCTCTGTTGTTATGCCACCCAGCTTATGCTGCTGCCACCCGATTTAGCTCCTTAGCCTCCCAAAATATATTAAGTTTTCATATATTAACACCCCTCCCCCCCAAAAAAAACCCAAAACAACAACGTTGGTTGGCTGTATGAGGCCAATGGCTGCCGTATATTTTTCCTTTTTAGTCTAAATAAAGTTTGGGGTTTTTTACTGTATGAAATGTGGATTTATCTTTTATATAGAGTTTTTAGTCATAAATAATTTTATACTCGTGACATCCAGTACTTTATAGATGATCTGCCACAGCCTTAACAGTATAACAATGCTTATAATTATTGATTGTACGATACTTGTTAGAAGTGTTACCAGTCAACCTTACCCTCTGTTTTCTCTTATCTCCCTCCATGACTTCAGTCCCAAAGTAGAGAGAACTTTAAGTTTTATGGAGTGTGTGTATGTGTGTTTTAAATCATGCTATACTAATTTAATGCTTGTTTGTATTTCTTAGCATTCTCCATCGGAGCCCTTTGTAGAGAAACCAGTGCCGGATATGACTCAGGTTAGTGGACTGAATACCCAGCTAGTGAAAAATGATGATTACCTGCCATCTATTGAACAGCAGCCTCAGCAAAAGAAGAAGAAAAAGAAAAACAATCACATTCTTGCAGAGGGTCCCAGTAAAGGTTTTGGTAAGGAAGATTTTCCTGGTGGTCTTGACATCCAGGATCCAACCAGGAACTCATTGGATTGCTCCCAAGAAGAGAAAAAGAAAAAGAAAAAGCCCAAGTCAAAAAAGGAGCCGAAGGAGCCTAAAGAACCCAAGGAAAAGAAGGAGCCTAAGGAACCCAAGCCTCCCAAAACCCCCAAGATCCCCAAAGAGCCAAAGGAAAAGAAAGCAAAGAATACCACATCAAAACCCAAGACCAGCAAAAAGACAAGGTAGGTCAGGAAATAAGATTTAAAAAAAAAAAGTCATACAAAAAAACAGAGAAGCATTTTGTTGGCTAGGCATTGTACCAATTTTAACTATTTTTCTTTCCTGAAAATGAGGGGAAAAATGAGGAAAAACCCACCTAGCCTCAAGTGAAATAGTTATACTGATACAAAAATTGTAGCCTCTCTAACCCTGTTTCCTAGTAGTTGGTACAAGAGAACTATTTCCACTTGGCATTGTGATTCTTTTTAGGGTCAGGGTTAAAATTCTACTAGGCAATATGAGAGAGATCAAATTGCAGTACTTTACACGGTCATTCCGAAGCAAACCCCCCACCAACTATCACGAGTGTAAATTTTCACTGAAAAAACTGAGGGGGGGAAGACATTAAAACTGATTTTTTTCATTTGTATCTAAAGTTTCTTACAACTGTTCTGAACCTGTTCCAAACATCTGAATCTGTTTTTCAAGATGTGTCTAATGTTAGAAAATATATAACTTCCAGATGGAAGCACAGCCAGACCTGGTTAATCCAAATCAGTTTGCAGAATCCATTTATACTAAGATTAAAAAAATGTTGATTAACAAATCTGATTTGCATGTCTTCTGCAAGGCTGGTTACTGTTTAATTCTCTCTGATACCGAGATATGGGTAAAGGAAGCTCAGATAATACGGGACTTCTAGTAAGAATGAAAGGTTCTTTGGATAGATAGCCTAACAAGTATTTATTGAAGAATCTGTATAAACTGGCAGGGTGAAATAAATGTTGTTTTGTTTTGTAAAGGCTTTATTACCTTTCCAGTATAGTACAATGGAGCCTACTTAAAATATATAAAAAAAATCTATGATCCAGCTTGCCAAAATGAATTGATAGGTTTATATATACAGTTGTTTGAATTTTCAGTTGCATGTTACTGAATCTTAGTAATGGACTGAACAGCTTGCCTACTGTATCTGTTTGTAACCAGAGTATGGTGTCAGTTAAATGAAAAGGTTAATTGTTTATAAGGAGACGGGATATTTTGTGAGGGGCACAAAATATTCATAGTGTTTGTTTTTTCTGAGCTTCTTTTTAAAAGGCCACAAAAGGAGGCGACTTTTATGATTATCTAACTCAGGCCTGGGCTGCCTGTGGATGCAGCCTCCCTGCCTGCTCTCTGGCCTACTCCCTGCCTGCTTTCCCTCCTCCAACACACTGCTGAAAGAAGCTGCCGTTGTGGGGCTCCACTTGAACAGCTGTGAGCCCGGAAGAGGGAGGAGATGCTTCATGCACTGCCCTCGCCCCCAGCACAATCCCATTGGCCAGTTTCTAGCCAGTGGGAGCTGCCTGTCAACAGGCAGCTTGTGAAGCACCTTCCCCTCAAGCTCACAGCTGTTCAAAAACTACTTGGCCCCTGCAGCCAGTGCAGGGGCAGAACAGGTAGTTTGCTTGAGAGAGCTGCTGGCTGGGAGTCAAGCAGGTAAGTCTCCCAGCCAGAGCCTGCCTCTGGCTCCCCAATCCTTTGCTCCCCTACCCCACATAACCCAAATCCTCTGCCCCCCCAACCTCTATCCCCTCCCAGATCCTGCACCCCAATCCTTTGCCCTAGGTCACAAACCAAACTTGTCCTGCCCTATGTCACAGCCCAAACTCTCCTACCTCATCCTGCACCCTAGTCCCCTTCCCCCAAGTCACAACTCCCTCTTCCCCAAGGTCACAAGCCAAACCCCTGCACCCTAGTCCTCCAACCCAGTGTTTCTCAACCTTTTTTTTAATATAAAGTACCCCTTCTTCCCCCCCCCCCCCCCCCCCCCCCAAAAAAGTATCCCCAGTACCTACAGTTTTCGGATACACAATTTTTTTCTACCATTGCAACAAATTTGTTTATACAACTTAATCGTAGCCAGGTGAGCGATGAAATTTTTGGGTATAAAAAGTACAAAAATAATAAAACGCTGTAAAACTTAAAACAAAAATTCAGTTTTCTCCAAATTTCAGTTGTTGACGTATACCCTAGACTTTTCTTGAGTACCCATAAGGGTACTCGTACCACTGGTTGAGAAACACTGCTCTGACCCAGGTCACATCCATCTTCTCCACCGAAACTCCCTCCCAGACCCCACACCCTCTCCTGCATCCCAGTCCCTTACTTCAAACTCCCTTCTGTACCCAACCTATACCCCAGACCACACACTTCCTTCGTTAATAGGGAAGTGTGTGGCTCTTGACCCCTTCCCATATTTTTGGAGTAGCCCCCATCAAAATTATTGACCACTCTGATCCAACCCAGATTCTCAATGTAACACAGGTTTCACACATTCATTTCTACATCAAGAACTTAGATATGAAATTTATTCAAAAAACATTTTTTACTACAAACCTTTTCAGCTAGGTGCTATGACTGTACTAATGCTTAACAAATCAAGATCAGAAATAATTTGTTTCCAAAATAGATGTAGTTTCCTGTGCATTGGGATTAACAATCAGACTTCAGTTTGAAGCACCGCGTAACCTAGGCTGATAAGTCTGTGCAGGTCACCCCAAGTGAACTTGTGCGATCTCACATTGGGGACAGGAGGGCAGTTTCTCCTTTCAGGGAAGAGAACTGCTCTCTTGAATGTCTGAGTGAGAGGGAGACTTTATTATTTCCTCCTCCTTCCTTTGCAAGTACCCCTTGCAATTGGAAGAGTGAATTTTGCAATATTATTTATAGCTTCAAGGTGTAACATCTTCAGGTTAAATCTCCCTGGTGCCTGCCCCATTGGGACCTGACCAGTCCCAAATCAGGAAATTTGCTGGACCAGGAAGGTCAATGTTATCCCTTCTGGCCCCTCCTTGGACACCACTTCTCTGGCCCCAGAGGCTCCACTGCCCTGGCTGCTAGGATGCCCTTCTTCTCCCAAGATTCTCTGTTCAGGCCCGTAGGCCTACCAGGGTGTACTGGCTCTGTGATTCCCTAGTCTAGAAACACTTCTTGCGTCAGCCTGCTGGTTTTCCTCCAGGTGTGCTCCAACTCCAGAGCATCCCTGGTGTGCTCACTGACGATGCTGGACCAGGGGTGTTGCTGAAGTAGGGAAGTCCAGATTAGAGAGTTTCAACCTGTACATGGGAGCATGAACAACACTTTCAGCCTCCTACCCCCAGTAAGTAGGGCAACTTAAAATAAGTGAACTTGTCAAGTCATTGCCAAATGTACCATTCAGGTCCAGATTTGATTTACTCCATCTGCTTTGAGAACTTCAGTACCTGGGAGGCAAACCTGGTGGAAGAACCTGTGGTTCTGTTCTAAGGAACATGACTTCTCTGAAAGATATTTGCTGCCTTTTATCACACACTGCCATAGACTGGGGAATCTGCCCAGTAACATTGGTAATTGAATCAGAATTTTAAGCGAATCAAAAGGTTAAGCCAATAATATTTTGAGCTACAGTGTTTCGGATGGTCAGAGGAGTGTTAAGTGATGCATCTTGACCATGCTATAGTGTTACCCCATAGGAAGGAAATGATATCACAATAGTACAGATGACTAAAATGGATGGCACCCAGAAGTAAATTCTGCTTGGCAAACCATAATTATGTAAATAGATATTGGATTACAGTAGTGCCAATTCTGCATGTGATGCTGGTTACTTTCAAACTCGACTAAACTAACTGGATAATTGTATATAAAAGCCATTTGGTTAGGGAAGTGAGACGTGTTTGAAGTGAAAAAATTCAGACACTCTCAGAGGTACATGTGTCAACATACATAATATCAGGCATTTCCATTCATCAAATTCTTTTGGAAAAGATAGCTCTTCTACTGGATCCTTCAGAAAGTACAAAGATGGACAGAAACTGCCAATGAAGTAAAAAAGTACTTCAATTATAAAATGAGCAAAATACACTAAAGTAGCCGATTATTTTAATCAATATGCATACTTTAATTTTGATAATGCTGTTTTAATAAACTAGCCATGTAATCCTTTTATTGACCATGAAAGTATAGAAAAATCTTGGACTCTCTCCTCCTTTCCTTGGAGTAAGCTTTGAAGAAATATGTAGGCTGCTTGATTGAGGTGTACCTTAATCACATGGTTGAATAAACAGATGAGTAACAAAATAAGTTAACTTTTTTGAGGTAGTCCTTGGGAAATGTATTTCCAGTGGCACCACAGAAATCTAAGTGACTTCAAAAGACTTTGAAAGTGAACTTCACTGTACAGTTGGTACTGTTGGAAAGCAAGTTTGTGAATTAGGGTGACATGGTTTAATTTCCTATGGCTGCTAGCCTGCCCTAAAAGCAATAGGTAAAAGATACACAACAATGGCTGCTAGAAGAAATGGAGAAAAAAATCTTATTTCAGTTGAGAGATATTGGAAAAGCTTTAGGTTTTTCTATCTTCAGTGCATCCTATGCTGTACAGAAATGTTAGTGCCAGGATTTTTTTTGAAGTGTGTGTGTGTGTGTGTGTGTGTGTGTGTGTGGCGGTGGGAGGGGGGCGGAATAGTAAGTTTTGTCTGTATCTGTGTCTGTAGGAAAACATTCATTAATTTTCAGGAAGATGGGGAAATGGGAAATGTACACTTCTGAAATCTCCAGCATCTGCTCCTGAAGTTCATTTAGCTCTCCCTAAAGAAGTCAGTTAAGGTGCAGTCTACATTGGGTACAAGAGTCAGATGACTTGGTTATTACATGGTTGTTTCTGTTACATAGTTATAACATGGTCAGTGCTTCTAATGCAGGGACTTTAACCTAGATTCAAGGCTTTAGCCCAGTCATGGGAGTTTGTAGGGGCCCATTCATAACTGGGCAAGGAATACCATGTTGTAACACAGTCTCCTGCCTCATTTGTATTTGTATTGCAAAACAGCCCTGTGCAAGGGATACCAGTTTGGAGGATTTGTATTTTAAAGCTCTCTGCTTAGGTTTAGTCCTGTTATTAAGAGGACTAAACCTAAACAAAAGGCCATTAGAAAGATGGAGTCTAGGGCAGCATTCTGCTTGATGAATAAAAGGAACTATTGGGCTTTTCACTTTGGACCCTCTTGGTGGAACTCTTGTCTTTTTGTATCACCTTAACTAGTGAATGTTTACTAAATTTTGATCTAGGGCATGTTTAACTTACTGCCTTCTGGGATGAAGCTCCTCTCAACTTTTCATAGTTCAAGACTACTGGAATTTGGGAAGGGAGGAGGAAATGGCAATGCAACACATTCATATCCAGAGGATGGAAGCAGACTTCTATCTCCACTAGAAATGGGACAGAGGATCATTATCCCTGCAGAGCACCCTGCTTCCTCTTCTGCTTGCAGCACATAAGCAGAGCACCAGTCACCAGACTCATCAGCTTTCCTTGAGAATATCAGCCTGCTCTTCTTTGGGTTGGCAGCACTGCTCATTGCTCTGTTGTCAGATGGACTGAGGAGCAAAACTCCACTGTGGAGCAGAATTGTTTGCTGAATTCATTTTTAAGGGCAAGTGGCTGCATGCTGATTTTTTTTTTAAGGTTTTTCTTTTATCACAAAGTTTACTTCAGAAATTTGTCTCTGGGGTCATCTCCCACAAATTGGGGGGGAGGGGCAAGAAAGGGATAAACATTTTAGTCTTAGGATTTATCCAATACTTTTGGTCAGTTGGCACTTGTTTAAATTACACAAAAGAATAAACAGACCCATTTGTTATCCCTGATCAGATGAAATAATCCAACAATAGTACATTTATAACAACAATTAGTTGATCTCCCTGCATAGTCCTTTGGAGCCTGTAACACTATTTGTTTGAAATGTTCACATGACATGATTCAGCTACTCCAGTTTGCGATGCTTTGATCTGGTTCTTTTGGTGGTAGTTTGTCTGACTGCCCAAAAGCACTATTTTGTTGGGATACGTTCTGTCTCCAACTTCAGTTCGTTCTTCCTTGTTGTCGCTCTTTTCTTCTCTCTCCGTCATTCTTTTATCATCACCATCCCCCGTTGTCATTCTGATGCCTGTGCTACTAAGTGATTTTATTAGGGACAGTATGTTATACTGCCTTAAGGAATAAGAACATTCAATGCAATGTTATTATTGGGATACCTAGACTGTGAATCATGTAATCTGAAATGATGCCTGGTGGTGTCTATCGAAAGGGCAGTTCTTAACAGTAAATCGATTTTTTAAAAAAAAAATTTTATTTAAACTGTGCCAGGCTGATGCATTCTGCTTGGTGCCTAGAACCACTTGACCTCTGAGGTCTTGTGTCTATGACCTAAATATGTACAAATAGCTTATCTCATCTTAAATTTATACCAAAAATTTTGGATATACCATCCTGTATATATATTCATATATAATACTGACACCTAAGGCATCAAAGTTCCGGAGAAGTTTAATGTAATTTGTATTTAGATACCTAATTTTAGGCACCTACTTCGAAAAACTGCGCCCTAAATACCTGAATTATCTAAACTCTGAATAGGTTTTTTGACTTTTTTTTTTGGTTATTTTGTTGTTTTTAACCAGCAGCTGGATGTAGCTAATTAGGTAGCAGAGCAAGTTGTAAGTGGTCCACTTAGCAGTTATGAACATTATATCTGCTTTGTAAAACATGGAAAGGAAAGCAAGATTGTTGATAGCTTCAAGAAGTGCAAGGTGAAGTCTCCTCCTAATGGGCTTACAGCATAACTAGTATGGATGCAAATCTTCATGTAGTTCAGAGATTGAGCCTTGTTGCTCATGTAGTTTCCTTTTCCCTGTTTCTAAATGATGTAGTAGCTAAATGGATTTTTAAAACGTTTAATTATTAAACAAAGGAGTCTGTAGTTTACTTGTTCTTTAAAGCCAAAATAGGACTTGTGGAAAAATTGCTGCATTGAAACAGTTGAGATGATTTTTTTCCACATGAGAATAGCAATCTAATATGTATCTGTTTTCAACAGACATTGCATGAAGATGATTTGAAATCCTGTCCAAATTACTTGGTACCATAGCTGTGTTACTAAGAGAGACTTGGGGGAGTTGAAGTACAGCTTGTATATGTAGGTCATAAAAGGCACGTATGAATGTGTTTAGCTCACACACCCTCCACTGTTACTAAGAGGGAAAGGTGTAATAGAGTTTAGAAAAATCTTTGTGTAGTTAAATCTCCTACAAGTAGCTCACTTGAATGCAGGTTCTTTGTCTGAATCTTCCTGTATGATAAGCATTTGGAGATGCTGCATGACTTGAACAATTGTGGACATTCCAAGAGCATTCTTTGAAGGGCAGGGAGGAAAATCATTAGCACTCTTTCGCCTTTTAGCAAATTGATATTTTATCAAACATGGGATATGCTGTTCTTCAGGACATTATGCTTGTTATTCATATGTGATAGTGCACCCAGGGCACAGTAACTACTACTAAATTAAATTGTATGCTTTGCTCTGATTTATAGAGGTCACCAGTGAAAAGCACTAGCCTGTCAACTTATTTTACCTGGCAGTGGTTCAACTCCCTGACAAACTTACCTTTGATTTAAACAAATTTGAGAAATATGTAAAGTTTTGGAAGCAGTTTTGCACTGATTTGATAAAAGAAACCACAAAATGCTGCAGCGCAGGTGTTGAGAATGTTTGAAAGCTGATTGAGAGAAGCAGATGGCTTTAGTCAGTGGCATCCAGCCAAAAGAGCAGGTGCTGGTCATGTGACCACTGGTTACCAGGGTAATCTGATTGCTCTTGGCGTGCAGATGAAAGGAAAGGGGCCCAGTGTTCAGCTGTAGTATTGTATAATTTGTGGCAGTTAGAGCGGAAATAAATGCTGGAAATGGAGCCTCATAGTAGGGGAGACTTCTGTCCATGTGTAGCATGCACACTAGGACGGTTGGAAGGGGAACTGTTGTACAGATTCTTTTTTTTAATTATTTGTTTTATGTGGCTCTTTCAGTGGCACTACACTCTTTAGGATGTTCTCAGAATTTGAGAGAGATTGGAAAGCTAAACTATGTTACTGTGCTTTAGAATTTTGCTATAATTAAGTTGTATTTTTAAAAATCTCACTATTAATGTGTAAACATACAAAACCCTCTTGTGAGCATTTTTTAAAAATATATAACCATGTTATGAAACCAGAAAAATATACCCTAGAAATTCTTAAAACCAAAACATGCTGTAACTTTGTATAATATGTCTTACTAATGTTAATATGTAAATGTGCTCTTGTGTGATAAATGATTAAATCAGTTCAAGTTTGAATTTCCTATTAAGTTACAGGGTTGAAAATTATCAATTTTTTGTTTTCCAATCCAGATCTCCGATATGCAATTATGAATTTAAATAAAAGGAAACTGTTTAAAAGTTCTTGATATGTCTGCCTATTTGTTTTTCATTTGGCAAATTGCAGCATTTGATTCTCCATTAAATGTGTGGTGGTGGTTTTTTAATGTTTAGAACAAATGTTAACTATTCTTTAAAGCAGTAGTCTGTCAGACCTGTAATAGACATGTGGGAGAGAGCACATATATAGAGCAGGCATATCTACCTAAAACTTCAAAAGTTGAGCACGTTTAAAATTGCTCATAAAATTTCCCCCTCAGTCTTACGTTTTCTGTGCCAAATCAGAATTTGACCTATACAGTTTTCAAAATACCTTCAAATTAGATACTAAGGGATATCTTCTCAAGTATGTAGTTTCTTTAAGTATATATGTACAGACAGTGGTAAATACAATGAGAGGATTATGCAAAATACCCAACTCCTTGGAAGCTTGAATCTATTAAATATAAACGGCACAATTTTTTCCTCATCACATTAGTATGATAATGATGTAGCCTTTCTCATAAGTCTTCAGCTATTGGTGTTGGCATTTTTTCCCCATCTAAGTAAAAAAACATTGGAGAACTTGGGCAGTGCATGAAGCTACAGATTAAGAAAAAAAAATCAATTTGGCTACTATGGACAATTATAAACCTGATCAGGTAAAGTGAATGTAACAAATCCCCTGCTGCATAACTGACCACACCTACAAATTATGGTTGCATTAATTAACTGGGTATGTCTGACCTGAGACTTGAAATAAACACTGTCCTGCCTCAGTTTTCTTGGAAACACCACAAATCCACAGAATAAAAGAGGATGATATGCCCATTCAGTTCACTATTTTGATGAATTTAATCTAGGGCTTGTTCCCCATACTTTCATTTCAAGAAAATTTGAATGTAGTGATCGCTTTCTTCACTTCATCATGGAGCTCAACTATTGTTTAAAAGTCACAGTTACTAAAGCAGAAGTCCAGTTTTCATTTTGGCCTTTCATTTGACTCTTGTCAAATATATGTCAGTCCATCCAGTATTAAGTACAAGCCACATCAGCAGCTTGCCCTTGGTGCCAACCCCTCCCCCTCTAAGAGTAAGGTGTCATGCTAAAAAGATCAAAGGAAAGTGTATAAAAATAACAGAGGTTAATGATACTTTAAAGATTTTTTTTAGCACCTGAAATAAGGCAAAGTGACAAAATAACTAGGGATAAAATGCCTTTATAGTTCATCATATTATAGTACAGTATCATTTAAATTTTTCCCCACTCAATCACTAATCAAAGATATTTATATTTTAGTAACAAGAAACCAGACTCAGAAACTAGTGCAGCAAAGAAAAAGGTCAACAAGGGAAAAGAAGGTTCTGAAAACTCGGATTTAGAGAAAACACCGCCACCATCTCCTCATGATGATGATGATGATCCAGGTGTTCAGGTAATGCCATTATTTGACATTCAAGACTTAATTATTCAGCATATGGTAACTATATACATGTGTAAAACACAAAATGTTACTCCATCTTTATCAGAGAGATACTTTTAAGATATTTTCTTTGTTGGCTGAAACAGTATATCAAGAAAGGTAAGAATCTGAGATCCTAGTGGCGAATAGTATGTTAAAAGAACTCTTTTGTTTGTAAATTGGCATCTGTGAACTTGGTTTGCCATCTGTGAATATATACAAATGAGCTTCACTTTTTCACCTGTCACAACAGTGTATTCTCTGATGCTGGCCTTTCTAGCATAGGTGTATTACTAGAAGTCTTTATGTATTCCAGCCTACTTCGTATTTGTTGGTTTGCATTTACCTGGTGGTCCCTTTTAGGTCAATGATGAAGCATGACAGAGCAGTGTAGGGAAACTTTTATTGCTACTGCTTGTACAATACCTATCCTGTGGATAAATAAAAAATTTCCATCTGTTGGTCTGTCAGTTATGAACGTTGAGTGCTGATCTTCCTTAGAAATTTATGGATGTATTCTCATCAATGTTATTCAAGCATTCTTTATTTTAAATAAAGTCTGGAAATTAAAAAATGTTTTGTTTAATGAAGATATTCAGATAACCAACCACACACAGTGTTCAGTACACACGTCACAAATTTACTGTTTTCTTTTCCATCCTGTGAACCTATTAAAGTTGCTCTACTCAACAGCAATGCTGCAGCAAGTAACATATCTTGATATCATGAAGGAGACTGGAAAGAAATGTTATTTTAGGGCCTGGCACAATAGTCTTCCCTTTCACCAAGTTTTTCAATTAAGCTTAGAATTTATTATAACAACACACACTCTTACAGTATACTAGTTGAAAAAGCAAACAAATAGGAAAAACTCAAATCACTATTCATCTGTTTCCCTCAGTCCATTCCTTTTTCTTGTGGCAGTCCTCAATAGCTATGACACCTCAGGATAATCCATTCTGGAGTGAAGAGCAGATACAACCAGCATGACATTAAGAACATCTAAAGCTGTGGTATCCAGCCAGTTCTGAAATGGTAGCCACTATAATGGCTACTGCTGTAGTGACACACTCGACCAGCCAAATAGCTGCTAGTGGTTAGCATGTTGGACACCCCGGATATAAAGGGTGCATTTTTAGCAATGTACTACTGGCACTCTTAGCCTGGCTAATGGGTGAATTCAGTTTATTGCTAATGTAAATAAAACATGTTTGATTAGAGGGTGCAGGTTTTTTTGTAAGTCAACTTAAACAATATTGTGTTGGCATTTTCAGTTTAATTTCACAATTAAACATGACAGACATGAAAACTTGAATAGTGTAATATAAACAACTTTCTTTCAGTATATAATGAAAACAATTAATTTCCCATCCTTTGGTAATAAGATGTATGATTTAAAAATATGCTTTTTTCATTCAGGGTCTTCGTTTTATACTTTTGAAATTCTTGATTTTTGTATTTATATGTGATGAAGAGGACATTCAGAATTACTGTTCCTGCAGACACATTACTTTTTTTCCTTTATATGCATACTTATTAATAAGAATTTTAATTACACCATTGGCAATTGATAGAATAACATAAACAGTTGTATATGCATATTTAGTTTCTAGACTATATGAAACTTAAATCTAAACCTGGAATCTTTTTTCTTAGTACTGAACCCTCAGACTTTAAATATATAAATTAGCAGCTTTTTGTATTGCCATATAATTCTCCTTGGGGGGAGGGAGGGGGAAGCCTTAGAATTTTTGCTGTATTGTCGCATTGTAATATGTTATGTCATCATATTGTAAGTATTACCACAATGGAAAACTAACCATAGTTCTGTAGTTTTTATTCAAAGTCTTAAAAGCAACTCCAGCTATCCATCTTGCTACTTACAAGCCAGTTAATTAATGAGTAAAACGTTAAATTGAAAGCACACAAATACACACATGGATTCAGGCAAGAATACATAAAAATTGAAAAGCCTCTTGTGAGCATTACAGGAAACAGGAAGCTAACCACGTAAATAAACATAAAATCCTAGATTTTCCTTAGTTATTCAGCATCCTTTTCGTTAAGGAAATGCAAGGAGAGATTTTGGCACCAGAAGTAGTATCAAGTCCTACTTCTTAGCTAAAGAAAATTTAGTGTGTTCTCATTCATGGTTATGGAAATAAAGGTGTGAAATTGTCATGTAGTATCTTTTCTCAAATACCCAATTATTGCTGCCTTTGCAGTTGAAAAGGAACTCCCCTAATTCATTTCTTCAAAGATGTAATTATATAGTTACAGTATCTTGCCTAAAGAAAGCTGTAAACTCAGGCTTGCCCCCAAATTTAGATATTGTAAGAGAACCTACCAGAAGGTAGTATTTTAAATATAAATATTTATATAGTCATATAAATATTTCTACATTTACTCAAATATAAATATCTTAGCTCCATATTAGGCTATGTGGCTTGTTAGGTGGTACAGTTAACATTTTAATCTTTAACTTTATTATTCAACTTTGTAATCATTGTGTGAAGCAGGGGTGGGGAACCTTTTTTTGGATTGGGGGCCACTGACCCACAGAAAAATCAGTCAGGGGCTGCACACAAGTAGGGGGGGGGGGACTTCACTGACATGGCCTCTAATGGAGAAAGACACTACCCACATTCTTCTCTCACAGCCGAGCCTTGGGAAACCCAGGCTAGTAGATTTTGTGTGCTCCAGTCCCAGGAGCTGGGGGACCCAGAGCCTTGGGGGGCCAGATCCAGGCAAGTGGGGGGTGGAGCATATCTGGCTCTATGGCCTGAAGTTCTCCACCTGTGGTGTAAAGAGAATGGAGAATTAGTGCTTGTGAAAAGATAGATTTCTGTTAATTTTCTTACTAGATACATTGTTTTTTATAAATATTCCCCTTCAGTGTTTGCATACTGAACATTGTAGCACGAAGGACCACAAAATAAAAATTACTCCATGCAAAATTGTAACTTATGATTTTTCAATCACTAAGCTGAGAAATGTAAAATATAACTAGTGTAAATATTGAAGAGTTAATTGACATTTTCATGTTGTCATTACTAATGAACTAAAGTGTTTAACCAGGGGTCTCAAACTCATGGCCCATGAACCATCTATGGCCAGACCATTTTTGCTATCCAGTGTGGGAGTCCCTGCAGCTTGGGGTTTGTGTGTCCTTGCTCATCTCCCAAGCCCTGCTCCTTTTTGCCACCTCTCTCTACCCCCTTCACACTCCTTCGCCTGGGGGATGTGGCCTAGGGGATTACCAGGGGGGCCTGGCGTAGGGAGGCAGCAGGGATCCAACCCTCACACACTCACTATGACAGCAGGAGCCATGGGGAAATGGAGTGTGTGTGGGATGAATGCAATCTCCTCTTTATGGCTCCTGCTGCTGCAGTAAGTGCAGGGAGGGTGACCCCTGGTTGTTGCTCTGTACCAGGCCTTCCTGGTAATATCCAAGGCTGTTGCCTTTGGGGGAAAGGGTGCAAAGGAGGGGCAGAAGCTGTGCTGTCAATAATGGGCAACGATTGGGGAACAGGCATGCACCCATGAACATGCACACACCCTATCAAGTGTCTCAGGCCAGATTGCAGAAATGCTCTAGTCGTAGATGGCCCGCAGGTCAAGACTCGCACAATCAAGGTACTATGATTTTTCTATAAAGCATTATTTGAGTTACCAGTTTTCCTCAACTATGCAAAAAAATTAGCTTTAGAAATGTAACATTTGCCAGCCAGTGACTAATTGAAAAAGTTGAGAATTATTGCAGAAAATGGGAGTTAAATGGTGACTGTTTAAAAATAAAAAAATCTGAATTTTGTAGTAGAGGTGCATTTTTTTAGAATACTTCCTGTAGTTTCTCTCTCCTCCCTATACATGTATCTGAAATAGCTTGTTTTAACATAAATGTTATTTAGGTTGCAAAGCCAAACACTCAAAACTTAAATTGCAGATTTATGGTTTCCTTCATGGGCAGTATATATAAGAGGCTTGGAGAAGCTACATCTCTACAGATTGAAAAAGGTGAGCCATTGAGATACCAGATGTAGCTCACCTCCCTTTGGAGGCTCAGAAACTTGTCCCCATGACTCGCTGAAAACAGGGACACTGGAAACTCCCTAAGAGTGGGGATTGGAGGCACCAATGACTGGTGACCCTGCCCCCAGCTCTCCTCCTGCTATGCCTGAGCAACACCTGTTGCTTGCTTCTCTTTGCCCATTCCTCTCCACATCACTCAGTTTTAAGGCAGGAAGAAGTGAGAGGCTGGCCTGACAGACTGGAGAAATACAGGAGCAAGCAGCAGGTGGGATTTCAGAAGATGGAGCATGAGCAAGAAGAGGTGGCGTGGGGGAGGAGTGAGGATGGACCCATGGGGAAGGATAGAGTGTGGGAGGGGCTGCAGGAGGAAGGATGGGACAACAGTTGGAGTACAGGTGTGCCCTGGCTTCTGGCACTCATGGGCATATCCTCCCCAAACAAGACTCACGTGCCACCTTATGGTTCTCCTTGCAATATTAATTCTGCCCTCTTGTTGATCCAACATGCACACTAAATGAGGCACAAATCCCCTGGAAAATGCAGTATGTGACCATGTAACTAAATGTTCTCTCATAATGCACACAACTAAGAAAAGAACGAAGATTGCATTGAAAACTGGAAGTCTGCTGTGTTCTAAATTTTGCAACTGAAATGTTTGTTTTTAAATATTTGGTTTTTAGATGTACAGTAAAACTCCAGTTGTCTGGCATCCAGTGGTCCGGCACTCCTGATAGTCC